>OX465088.1:63083231-63527158 GCA_949987675.1 Chymomyza fuscimana
TTAATTAGTGAGCAAATATACAAAACAAAAAAATTAAACTTATAGCCAAAACGAATAAAATAAAAAAAAAACTGAATTCTTTGGCCTGATTGCATGGAAACTTATAACAATTTTTCAGTTTAAAATTTGATTTACTGGGGAAAATATATCATTTATACTTTCATAAATTTTATTTAATACACTGATATAGCATGGCTTAATATACACGCCAACTCAATTGCGATCAATGGCTATAATTCTAATCTATATTATTACATAAAGTTTTTTGACGTTTTTCAATAGTTAATAATTTGCTATGACATCATGGCATGGCTCCAGTAATTAAAAGGTATCAAAAAAAGACAAGTTGAGCATTGAAAAAAGAATTCTTCAATGGAAAAAATTATCTTCTTCATTCTTTTCGTCTGTCCGTCCGTATGAATGCCTATATCCCAGAAATGGAAAGAGCTAGAGCAACCAAACTTTCAGATAAGAAGAGTCATTATGTCGCGGGAGATATTAACGTTAGCTCCCATAGGAGTTTCAAAGCACCTCGAAAAAAAAACCAAAAGTTTTAGATGCATCATTCGTTTTTTTATGAAGATGGTGATTATATGATGTAGCAATCGTTCACAAAATAGTTTTTCGAGTAAAATTTGTTTATGATTCGATTGTCTATTAAGATATCATAAGCAAATTTAACAAACAAAATTTTTAAATTTTTTACAATTATGAAACAAAAACGTGTAATTCAAGTTTAAGCGCGATAAGAAATTTTTGAAGCCCCAACATTGAGACTGTAGGAAAAGAAAGCTTTATCGAAAACACGAGCATATGAATGATAAAGATCAAGAAGAGGCATTGAGTGGCGGACAACTCAACGACGTCAACTGATAAATAACACAATAATAATAATAATAATAATAATAATAATAATAATAATAATAATAATAATAATAATAATAATAATAATAATAATAATAATAATAATAATAATAATAATAATAATAATAATAATAATAATAATAATAATAATAATAATAATAATAATAATAATAATAATAATAATAATAATAATAATAATAATAATAATAATAATAATAATAATAATAATAATAATAATAATAATAATAATAATAATAATAATAATAATAATAATAATAATAATAATAATAATAATAATAATAATAATAATAATAATAATAATAATAATAATAATAATAATAATAATAATAATAATAATAATAATAATAATAATAATAATAATAATAATAATAATAATAATAATAATAATAATAATAATAATAATAATAATAATAATAATTTTTTTTTTTTTTTTTTTTTTTTTTTTTTTTTTTCCAAGGGGTGGAGCAAATGCGCTTACGCATCCACTAACAGCGTCCTGAAAGTGGAAGCCCGACTTGCACGAGCTAAATCTCCACCCCTTCTCTTGGACCTACTCTGCCTCGGAACAGCGGTAAACAATACTTCAAGGCAGGGTCCCTTTGTGTCGTCTCTCGACAGGTTTTCATAGCCAGAGTCCAGGCCTCGCTTTTTTCTTATGCTTTTGTTTTAAAGCCCGCATGTAGGCTTTCGGCATTCGACTTGCGCCGCGACTCGGGAAAGGCGGGTATGTCAAGCCCGTGACTCGTGCCATGGAGTCCCCCTGCCAGTTCTGGCCTATTGAGCCGAGTCATTGCTTGCAGCGTCAAGATGTGACTCTAAGTCTATCTTTTTCGACCTCAGCACCCTTTCAACGTAGCGTGCAATTTTTTTCCAGTTTTCTTCGCTTTCTAGCATTTTTACAGTGACGTTATCTACTGTAAAAGTACCAATAGCTTCTATAAGTTCGTCTCGCAAAGCTCGCCAATGTTGACACGAGAAAAAAGTGTGTTCTACATCATCAAGCTCAGAATCGCCGTATATGCAGCGTGCATTCCCACACTTGCCCATCCTGTGCAGGTAGTTGCGGAAGTACCCGTGGCCCGTAAGCATCTGCGTTAGGAAGTAGTTAACCTCTCCATGTTTTCGTTGCAACCAGTCGTTTATCTGCGGTATAAGTCGCGCAGTCCATCTGCCTTTCGGGTCATTTTGCCATTTTTCTTGCCAAGTCACAATTGTGCGTTCTTTGACGTCTCGTTCCATTTGTGGGCTAAAGCCAATTGTTTGCTTTAACTCGTACAATTCTTTTCTCTCCTTGGCCATAAGGTCGATTGGAGTTACTCCAGCGATGACAAGGGCTGCCGACGCCGAGACTGTGCGGTAGGCGCTCGTTATCCGAAGTGCAGTTGTCCGTTGTACCCCTAACATTGGGCGTTTGCGAATTTCAGCTTGTAGCGCATCTGCCCAGATTTCACATCCATACAGCAGAATGGATTGGCAAACATTCATAAGGAGCTTTCGTTTGTGAGGTAGGGGCCCGTGTACTTTAGCCATCAGTCTACTTAGGCATCCTGCTACCTTAGAGGCCTTCTCAACAGCATATCGTATTTGCTCTCCGAAGGTCAGTTTGGAGTCCAGTTTTATCCCTAGATACTTCACCGTTCTCTGCGTGGTTACAGGTATGTCAAATATCCGCATTTCGACTTGCAGCGGCATATGTCGTCTACTAATAAGTAGTAGCTCGATTTTTTCTGTCGCCAATTGAAGTCCTTGGGTTGTCAACCAATGCTGGGTTCGAATCACTACTTGCGTGAGTTTACGTTGTGCTTCGGTCGTGTTTCTTGCGGTGATAACAGCAGCCACGTCGTCTGCGAAGCCTACCAGAAAAGTGTCGTCTGGCATCTCAATGCGCAATATATTGTCGTAGGTTGCATTCCAGAGGTCTGGGCCAAGAATTGAACCTTGTGCTGCACCAGCTGTTATTTCCATAACTTTTGTTCCGCTATTGGTTCCATACAGTAGTGTTCGATCTCGTAGGTAACTTTGAATAATTTTGGTCAGGTAGTCGGGCACTCGAAAAGTGTCTTCCATCGCTTTTAAAATGTTTTGCCAGCCAGCACTGTTGAATGCGTTTTTAACGTCAAGGGTGATTAGCAAGACAACTGGTCTGGAGTAGGCGTTACCCCGGTGCGTTGCTGTCGCTGCCTTAATCACTTCTTGTATTGCTCCGATTGTTGATCTACCCTTTCTGAAGCCATACTGTCTGTCGCTTAAGCCTCCAGCTTCTGATATCGCTGTCGCAAGTCGGGGCTTTATGAGCTTTTCGAACAGCTTACCTGCTGTGTCTAACATGCAGAGAGGTCTATATGCCTTAGGTGTGGGCCCGTTGTTTTTCGCTTTTTCTATAAGGACGAGGCGTTGTTTTTTCCACAACTCAGGGAAAAGTCCTTCACTAATACACGCGTTGTACATGTTTAGTATACATTGTGGTCTTTTCAGCACAATAGTTTTAAGGACTTCAGCTGGAACACCGTCTGGGCCAGGGGCTTTTTTGCTCTTAAGGCTGTTCGCGGCTATTCTGAGTTCCTCTTCAGTAAAGAGAACTACCTCGGTGGGCCTAAGGTTCAGCTCTTCTGTTCGCACGGGGTGAGAGGGAAACAATTCCTTCACAATAGTTTCCATCGCTTCCGCATCTGTGTTAGTTGTTGCTGTTTTAGCGCCAAGCTTTTTCATCACAAGTTTATATCCTAGCCCCCATGGGTCCGTATTTACGTCCGTGCAAAGTTGTAGCCACTTCTGCTTCTTGCTACTTGAAATGGCGAACCGTAACTCCTTTTTAGCTCTTTTGTACACTTCATGTTCTGTATCTGCAGGACCTCGTCGATGTGCTCTGGTGTATAGGCGTCTGCTTCGGATGCAGGCTTGTCTTTTGCAAGCGATCTCACTGTTCCACCAATAAACAGATTTTCTGTGTCTTCTATTGCATTTGGGCATAGATGCATCACAGGCTTTGGTAATAGCATACATTGTTTTTTCCACTGTTTCCCTAACGTCAGCTGTTTGCCCAATAGATGCCATTCTTCTATCAAATTCTGTTATCAGTCGGTCTTCATTCAGACGATCGACATTCCATTTTTTGGCAGGTTCAGCAGCGTCACTTTGCTCTCTCTGCCTTTGTAGCCCCACTGTGTACAATATGTACTGGTGATCGCTAGCTGTGTAATCTTCAAGAACCCGCCACAACTGTATATCGTTTGCGATACTTTCGCTCGCGAGGGTTATGTCTGGTGTTGTTGCTGCGCACCCGGGACGTCTGAAGGTTGTAGACGTCGGAGTATTCATGACGATTAACCCAAGTCTTGCGACCATGTCCATAGTTCTGCGACCTCTCGAGTCGGCGTTGCTGGATCCCCATTCAATGGCACGTGCGTTGAAGTCGCCCGCTACTAAAAAATGTCCTTCGAGTTCTCGAGCCTTGTCTTCAATGGCGTTCAGCTTTCCTTGGAAGGTATCTATGGCGTCGCTTGGGGTAAGATAACAGCTGATCACTTTAAGGTCATCGATGCAAACGTAGACGAAGCAGTTTCCTTCACCGCTACTGGAGATGTGTATCTTGTCGTTGTTTGGTATCCATATCGCAGCAGTTTTTGTGCCATCTTCTAGCCAGATACCGCTTCCTTTCCTTGCGTACTGTTCACTTATTATCACAAGGTCTATTTTATGCTCGACGACTATTTGCGAAAGGAGCGCATCAGCCGTCCGACTTCTATGTAAATTCGCTTGCAGAACATTAATCATTGCTACGAACTTTTTCCTTTAAAGCTGGGCAAGCGTTCGAGCCTACTGCGTGGTTAGTCGGCTGAAGGCCGGCTTCTGTACAAATGCAGCAGTTTGCCGGATTTTGGCAGTCCCGTTTTATGTGCCCCTTTCCTCCGCATCTTATGCATATGTCGGATCTGTCAGGTCCTTTGCACTCGAAACGCAGGTGACCAATTTCGAAGCATTTATAGCACCGCTTAATGGTTTCCTGCTGTACCATACGGCACCTACACCTCATATATCCGATCTTTATTCTTTGTAGCTTACAGATGGCTTTTGCGGCATCCAATGTCACCGATACAAATGCGCGTCGCTGTTCTCTAGCATTTGTGCTGGTCACACGCGCTTTTATCTCTTCTTCCGGCATTTCGATAGCTTTTTTTACTGCTTCTACTACTTCTTCTGGGGTTGCCAGACTGTCCAAGTCCCGGATCTCAACTGTACACTTTTGCTGTAAGCAAACTACTGTTGTTGTGTCACCAAACGTTCGCTTAATGGCTCCACAAAGCTGGTCTTTATTTCCTCCTTTCGCTAGCTCCAGGAGCACGTCTCCACTCTTTGTCTTTCGAGTAGAGTGGATCATGAACTCGGCTTCATCTGCGTTGATGTTGTCGCGGATGCCTTTAATGATGTCGGCGTAGCTGCGGCCTTCGCCCGGTTTCACCAGTACGGCTTGCGGTCGTTTCCTTGGGCTCTAGGCTTCTTCTCTTTTTGAACCGTCTTATTTTGGTGAGCGCTATCACGTTGTGCAGCTGGTGCTAGTTTCTTTTGATCTTTTTTAGATCGTTTCTTCCTGCTGCGAATGACCTGCCACTGTTCTGCGTCCGAGTTTTTTGCCGCGGTGTCTTCCTCTAGTTCTCGGGCTTTATGAATCGTGGCTGGGCGTTTCGTACCCACTTTCGGAGCCGCAGGACTTGCAGCTGGGCGTTTCGTTCTTTCCGATGGGGTGGAAAACACCTCTACAGCGGGTCTGTGTTGCTGTTGTTACCACCTGACGTTTCTGTATTGTTTCAAAACTCTTCTGAGCTTCTGCAGTCTTCCAAGTCCGACGATAGCTCTCAATTACGTCGAGCAATTCGCTGAGTTCAGATACTCCATCTTTCACATCTATGTTGATGTTTCTCTGCTTAATCATAGCGGCCTTCATTTTACGAATCATCTTTCTGCAGTTTGCTAGTGACTCTTCTTCTAAGCCTCTCGTCCTATAAATAAGTGCCTGTCTAGGCGAAACTAATGCTGGTTTCTCCGCATCATGGATATTGCTTGGCGTTCGAAATTCTGGTGTCTCGCTTGTCGCCGCAGATATTGTGCTTCTTCCGAAAGGACTTTGAGGGTTGGTGTATTCAGGTGCGTTCCTTGCAGCAGAAAGCAAAGAGCCTATCCTCACACCGCTAGAACCGCTTAAGCCCGTCGTTACTACGTTATTTCCAGTTGCGTTGCCAGTGATTGCGTTTGCTTGTGTTGGAGGGGTTCGCTCTACAAAAGTGCTCCTCTTAAAAGCGTTCGCAGTTTCACCTGTGGGTGTGTTAATCATATCGTTTTTGTTGTCGTTGTTTAGATTTAAATTTGAATTTGAATTTGTATCCATGCTGTATGGGTCCCAACTTTAAGCCGCTATCTCCGCTAGTGTGTTCAGTCACTTTTGTTGTCCCCGAGGGTACCTTTCCGTGAGTGAGGTCCTCAGAAGGTTGACTCAGCTCTTTATGGGAAACTGAGTTCAGAGCCGGACGGTGCTAACCAGGAGTCATCTCAACTGGCGCCTGAACTGCCAATTTAATGGCGACATAGCCTTGAACGTACTTAAAGATTTGCCAAAATTTTATCGGGACGGAGGCAGGAATAGCATTAACCTGGCAGCCATTTCCGAAAGGTGTCACCCTTTAGTACTCAGGTGTCAGAATACTACGCCTACCAGCCCAAGAAAGTCATTCCATAAAAAAAAGGTATTCCAAATCGTAGTCCATGTTCCTGCCGAGTCCATATCGCGCCTTCTCACTTTAGCTGGTACTCAATTAGGATTGGATGATCAAATGCAAATCAAAATATGCCTGCTTGCATATTTTTTTCTTCCGCCAGATAGATCAAATCGACTACTGTGCAACAGTGAAAAAAAGCAATCAGTTTTGGCGCCAATGCGGTTGTATATTTTAAATTGAAACATCTTGAAAGGCTCAACTGCTTGTTTTTTAACAGCAAAGTGCTGGGCCCTGTTAGTTTAACAGCAAAGTGCTGCTTTTAGCTTTTACATTATTTGCAGCGCTAGGAGAAAATTTACCATCGTCAGACTTGACGAGGAGAAAATTTACCTTGTTCATTCATTGCACTGCTTGTATGTCATGCAAAATTATATACTGCTTGCTTATTTTTGCCGCTAGGTTGTCATCTTTTGAAAGTTATATGTAACGTCCACTAGATGGCGCTTTGCAATGTCGTTTTGTTGTTACTTAAACAATATCCCAACGATTTGTTATTAGCAACAAAGGAAGAGTAAAAATTAATTTTAAATGTATACTCATATTACTTATAGAGTAATATGTTATTTTAAGTTTGTCCAAATGTACGTAAAAGGGACATCTTAATGAAGGAGCGTTGAGTTCTTGGAGACTATAAATGCTAGCACCTAGCGCAAGTTTGTTACGTAGAGTTTTCCCGTGGCTAAGGGGATTCATTTTATTTTAAGTCTCTGTGGTACCATGAACGAATTTAGAGACCAAACACAATGTTAAAAGCAGATTTATACTTATTTTTTGTAAGAGACTCAGCCACGATATAAGGTTAATCACTGCGACTAAAAGCAAGTTGTATTCCAAACTAGCAAAATCTTTAAATGAATTTACAACATCATCGTTTTTTGTCAAAGGGTATAACTTTTAAATGTATATGTATGTGAGAATTCAGCATTACCTAACGTTGTATTCAGCTTGTAATTTCTTTGGAAGAATTCAAAGACACTCCTGACTGAGTGCCATGTTTACGTAATATCATATAACGTATACGCCTGTTAAAATTGAGCACCTAATTTAGCAGCACGCCCACGCTCTCCCACACGCGTCACTCACAGACTCGAGGTGCCTCTATTTGTCGAACAAGTGATGCGTTTAATTCATGTCAATATCAAAACTCATTTACTTGCGGTTGTTTTTGCGCCTTGTCGCCGACATCCTTAACGCCATCTTATTTCCAGCGTATACGCAATGAGAAATAAAATTATTCGCACGATGGCAACAACATCAATGACAAGACGACAGAGCCTGAGAGAGTCAGATTTGCGTGCGTCGAGAAATGTATGTTTTTGTATTTACGTAGGAAAATCATTAGATTCGAATCATTTAAATTCATTCGGGTAGAATGCTTTTATAAAACATGTTGATACTAATATAGTTTTCGTATCATATAATTGCTTGCAATACTTCTCTTTTTATTTTCCAACACTTAAACAAAATTTAATTACCATAAATTTTTTCTTAAACTTCTCGAACATGAAAATCTTTTTGATGTATTTATGTACGTCATGGCGTTCATTAAATAAAATTAAACCAATCTAATGAAGATACTCTTAGCTTGGGTTTGGTCGACAAAGCGCGTTTTATTCGGCTGTTTATATCATTTGCTTGATTAATAGCTTTTTGGTAATTAATTTGTCTTAAAATCAAGTGAAACCCTTTATCTTTATCTTAATCTTAATCTTAGTTATTTCTTTTATATTTCTCTCTGCACACACAATGCAATCGCGGCTTTTACGACAGGCAAACTAAATGTGTAAGTTTTCATTTGCTCCTTCCTACTAATTACAGATGCCGAATACCGAAACAGGCGAACGTGCCTAACAAGCCGCCCGGTTATGGCATTTGGTGTTCTATTTCTGGCTTCCGGAACTCTCTGACGTTCATTTGCGGCAAATTTGCAATTTAGAATTTCAATTATATATATTTATAGTACACATTTTTATGTGGGCACACCGGAAACACTACAAATCAAGTGCCATGCATGGAAATTTCCTTTAATTAAAACTGAACTTGCAAGAGTTCTGCTGCAGTATCTGTCGCAGTTGCTTCCCACACACACACACACACACACACATACGCTTTATGGTGTTGCATTGTTGGCCTCTGTGCACTACCACCAAGGTGGATAGACTGGGGAGAAACTCCATCTATCATAAGTAAATGTACTACTCAAGGCAGCACAGAATAGGAACGCGAAAAAGTTTTCCATGCCTTATACCATAATACGATAAAGTAAGGGTTGTGCTCAAAATGCAGATATGCAGATTTGGGCACAGTCAATTGCTCATCGACTGCGCTAAGCTCCGGCAAAGGTGGCAAACCCAGAAGGCATCACTGACGACTGTGACGACAATCATGACGACGACGACGATGTCGTCTAAAACTAACCGAAAGTGCATGACTTTCCTTATACGATATTATGTACTATGTATGTACTTGCTATGTACCAGTATGTAAGTAGATACCAACTGAGTTTTGTAGAGATGAATTTTTAGTTTATGCGCTAGCGTTCCTTGTGTGTTCCTTGGTGTGTGTGTGTGTGTGCATGGATTTCAAGTTGTACGCGCACATAAGTTTACGGCTTAAGCATGTGAAATTCATATGAGCAGCCAGCAGGAACGAGAGTATCCTGCCAACCTGCATAAAATGCAGTGCAGCTAATGCATTGCCAACCTAATAACCCCGCCGAACCAAGAATCCCAACAGGAACATAGAAGAGAGGATGAGATGAGAGCGCGACTGAATGTGGCTCCACGCATGCAAGTCAAAAGTTGCAAGCTAAAAGTTTTAAATTAAATGTACGTAGGTGGATTTCCTGGCACGCCCTGCACGTCAATGGATTTTCCTTTATTTAACCCTTTTACGCTTTCTTTTTATATTTTGTTTTATTTTTATTTTTTTTCGTGTTTTGCGCCCTCGTGAAACTTTCCGAGTTTTATAGCTTGAGTACATACTCAGGTACTGGGCAACCTGCTGGGCGACCGGTTGAGACTTTTGTGTGTTTTTACCCACCTGGATGTTGCAGAATGCTTGGCCAACTTTCAATTAGAACGTCCTTGCCCGTGTGGAAACCAACTAATGATTTAGTATTTAGATTAGCAACACCATGGTTAGAATGAGTCGCAGGGCGAGATGGGTCAATATTGCATAATCGGCCTGCTCAAAAAATTATGTAAATGTTTAGTAAATGACCACAAACGCTGCTATTAGGTCCCCTTATGCCTTATATAGAAGTGGTCTGTGGCGTGTGTGGATAATTATTTTGGTGATGGCCAGGATCCAAGGCAGTTGGGTTGGCCGAGCTCAGCGTGACTAATGCAATATAATTTCTACAAAATTATTGAAAATTGAAGGTAATTGCAATGCATTTGAACAAATTTTAGTGCACAAAATGGACTAGCACTCCACTACCAGTTCAAAAACTATTGCCGCCGCCAGTGTTTGTCGTGAGATGACACAATTAGGTACAAGACATCGTGCCCCACTCAAAAGGTGTTGACTTTTGGCATGAAAGCAAATTCCAAAAGTCCATTCCCCTTATACTCCTTTCTTATTTTCCTCTATATTTATTGTTTTTTTGTCAAACTGCTTATTAGATAACTCTCAAGCTCTAAAAATCACTGGAATTTACCTATCCAGGTAGGGTAAATTAATAAAAATATATAAATTTTAGACCATCTATTGAGTAAACTACACCAAAATTACACTTTGTTTCATTTATAATTTAACTCATGTGAGCCTAATAAAGAATGCAATGTTGATATTTTCATAAAACCTCCACCAACCCATCTATCCCCCTACTCTGGTAACCTTAACTTTCAATGAAATCCAGAAAATTGTAATGCATTGTTTGGCTCAAATATTTAGCTTTTTTGTTTTTTAAGTGCAAGCATTGTAACCCACTGTTGGGAACTGACTCATTTGGATTATATTTTTATTCGGGGCTATTTATTCGTTCTTTAGTTCGCTTTTGTAGCCAATAATACTATTTTGTATCCCGAAGTATTATCGCAAAATAGTCCAGGCACTTATCAATTTCGCAACACCTTATACTTTTAAATGACATTTAATGACGTGAGTTCAAGTTCGATAGTAAAAATCGCTCGCCTTCAAAACTGCAGTTGAACTTCTGTACATAGAAAATTCGTGTTTTTTTTTAACATTTATTCAAAGAATTCAGTTGGAATGACCAAAACAGTCTTTTAACAAGCGTAAATATCCACGAGTGAGTAAGTACATAGTATTTATACTATTTCTGGTATTAAACATATGTATAGTGCTTCTATATACTAGAACGGGAGCACACCCAAACGAATTATTGTATTCTAGTACGGAAGCAACTAGTTTTGTCCCATATGCAGGCGAAACAGTTTGCTCCCAGTTGAACATCATACCAAAAGATGGCGTACGTTAAAGTCGGGCGCAGACGACTTTGGGATACCCTGTACCACCACACTGCATTTAAGTCCGGTATATTGGTTAAGAATTCCAAAAGACATCTGATTGCAAAAATTGCAAACAAACGAAACGCAATGAATTTTGTGCACAACAGGTTTTTTGCCTCGGCCCTATGGCAGCTATATGATATAGTCCACCGATTTTGATCAAATTTGGTACAGTGCTTGGGAACTCTAAAAAACTTCCAAATACCGAATTTGGCTACGATATCTTCGTAAAAAAACGAAGCACAACAAATTTTGTGCAAAAAACATTTTTTTGGCCGCTTTGTCCTATGGGAGCTATATGATATAGTCAACCGATTTTGATTTGGTTGGTTCGAAATTTGATACAGTGTTGAAGATCTCTAAAAAACTTCCGAATGCCAAATTTGGTTACAATATCTTCACAAACAAACGAAACACAACGAATTTTGTACAAAAAACGATTTTTTGACCGATTGGTCCTATGGGAGCTATATGATATAGTCAACCGATTTTGACCAAATTTGCTTTAGTGCTTGGGAACTCTAAAAAACTTATAAATGCCAAATTTGGTTACAATATCTTCACAAACAAACGAAACACAACGAATTTTGTACAAAAAACAAATTTTCGACCGATCGATCCTATGGGACCTATATGATTTAGTCAACCGATTTTAATAAAATTTGGTACAGTGCTGGGGGTTTATAAAAAACTTGCGATTGCCAAATTTGGTTATGATATCTTCATAAGCAAACGAATTATGCATGTAAAACTTTTGCTTTTTTTCGAGGTTCTCTGAAACACCCCTATGGGAGCTATATAATATAACCCCGATATCAAAAAAATAAAATAAACTTGTCTCCTATGGAACAATAAGGGATCTTATCTGAAAGTTTGGTTGATCTAGCTCTTACCATCTCTGAGATCTGGGAGTTCATACGGACAGACGGACATGGGTATATCGACTTCTCTAGTCACTCTGATCATACTTTAGGTAACTTTGGGGGGTCTCCGACTTCTCCTTCTGTACGTTACATACATTTTCGGCTTGCACAAACACAATTTACCCTTTGTACCATACGGTACAGGGTATAAAAATTGTGGTTGCTTCCTATGACAAGCCCATGTTAAAAATACTAGTTTGCCAGGAGCAATCATACTAGGTTTGGGACAAACAGTTTCACCGCCGGGGTGGTTGGTTGGGAACCAGTTCTGAACTAATTTTTTTTCTGCAGGGCGCTTGAACTAGTTATTACTAGTTATTTATCAAGTCGTGGCCTTTGATAGTGCGTGGCTTTGACTCTAAGCCTCTTTATGGTAGCCTTGCTAGAAAGTTGTGCTCTTTGCTGACATTGGTCCCCGCCTTTACTGGGTTTATTAGACCTTTTTAACTAGAAACTTTTGCAATAATAGAGTGTGGCACTGTAAGGTACTACACGTATGTATATGCATTTTTGCATGGGCTTAATTATGTGTGTGAGAGTTTGTATTTTTGATTTATATGCAAGCTATCCAAAGTTGTGACTGTACATGTAAGGGGAATCTAAGGACTTAAGCATATTTAATAAAAATAAATTATCTGCAACTCAATGAGCCGAATGAATTCATTTACTATTCACCCGTTTAGAACCAAGCTGCAAGCTATTGCATTTACGTATCGTTAAACAAAATGCTCGGATAATTTTACCAGCTAGAAAAAAGAAATCCCTTAGGATATGGGAAAAGCATTCGTTGCACTGCGTTACTCTATATGGGGGAATTTTCTTCTTTGTAACATGAAAGTCAAGGAGACAAAAGAATTTCAAACAACTTTCATTACTTAATGATTATATACAAGGAAAGTTACATAAGAAAGGAGCTCTCTGTATATCTTATTTTGTCAATGAAAATTAACAACGCTGAGAGTATGGCGACTGTATGAGCTAAAAACAAATGCTTATTTGGACTAATCAAACTTATTTACAAGGGAGGACCATAAGTAGATACCGGACCTAACTAGTCATTTCTGTGCTGAAGCTATTTTTGGAACCATAAATAGTATACTGATAGTATTTGATAATTTTTCGAGGCTTAGATTCATAAGTTTTTTTTAGATTCATAAGTTCAAATTTGCTATCCAAATGTCCATCGACACCTGGATACTCGCAAGGATCCAATGAAAAACTAACCACTTCAAGCGAGGAATCGCTGAAACTACTCACACCTACTCACTTTCCGGGTTGCTCTACCACCAAGTCAGTGGAGATCAAACCTGTGATAGACTGGACTCGCGTCCACGCAAATCTGTTTACCTACGATAATCAATCCCAGATGTCAGAGTCAAAAAGGGTAGCTCCACTGAGACGGCCCTACATTCGGTGATCTCAGGAGTTGAGAAATCACTTCACTTAAAGGAATTCTCACTAGTGGCCTTCTTAGATATTGAGGAGGCTTTTAATAATGTCACACCCAAGACATTCACTGACGCACTGAAGGAACTTAGGGTGAAATCAAGGCCAATCAGCCTCATTGAACAGATGCTCAGATGCAACTTAGCGCTTAGAATTAAAACTAAGAGTCCGGATCCTAGCCGAGAGACGCAGATGTATGTTCGGGGAATTCATTGGAGACCGCCACCGGATACTGTCGAAGGGGGACCGCGATGCCCCTGGAACGTCCGCGAGGTGGTAACATCAGACGTTCTGAGGCAACGAGCGTGTTGATGGAAGAACCGAGTATATCCACGGGTTGATCAACCCAGATTTATCTGTTTCCCCACCGCAATTGGTTCCCACACGCCCTCGCTATGATATACCCATGGTAAGGGGCGGTAGGTAGGAGTGCACACGGCGTCTAAGGACTCCATCCTAAGTCATTACTCGGTCCATTCGAACGAAAGTCTAACTATAAGTAGAACATCGTCATCGGTCTACTCCTTTTCGTCACGGGTCACGGCGATTTATAAATGTTTTTGTAAATTATCCTGGCCGGACTGAGTTTATACCCCAGCACCGAAATAGCTACTTTACAAATTCCATGTTTATTATATATTTTATTTTTTACTTTACCGTCCGCCACTTCTTATATTCGGATTGAGCAATTTTAAAAGCATAGAGTTAATATAGTTTCGTCCGACCTCCGAGGCTGAAAATCGATTTGTTTTTGCTGTAATGTCTTACGCTATTAAAAAGTTAAGAAGGAATAACAAATAAGAAATAATAATAAGAAACTGCGCACAACTTTTCCGTTTTTTGAACCAAGGTCATAGGAATGTGAATCAAAAGGCTCATGTTAAAGTTACCTAAGATAAAAAAAAGTATTTTCAGTAGAGTACTTGAAAATGTTAATATACCCCGTTTAGCGTGATATAAAACAAGATTATAATAAAAGTTGTTCAATGCGGCCAAGTTATAAGAATAAAATCCGAGCAGTCAGACTCAGACCATGAGTAATTAACTTTTGTAATTAACAGCATTTAGGTTTTCCGTTGCTAGGCAGAAACAAAAACAACCAACGAGGAAAAACAATAACCATAATGAACACGGTTATGCTTTTGCTTAGCGAATTGAGTTTTCCTTTTCCCTGTTCTATTTTCCCCTGGTTTTTGCCACATCCAGAAGTTTATTGTTGATAAAGTTTTTCTTTTGTATTTTTCAATTAGCCGCCTTGGTTTTTGTGGTAAGGGCTAGCTTTTTGGTAATTTAATAATACCCTAACAATTTGAATGCTTTATGTAACAAAATCATATAATATATGTATGTATGTTTAGTGGTATATTGTGAAAACCAAAGGATTTTTGCTGTCAATCAAAGCAAAACCTCGAATGCGTTTAATACTTAACTTAATCCTAAAATTGTATTACTTAGAATCTCAGAATTGCCGAGACCCACTCACTACCCTACCCACTAATTTGGGTCTGGCAACTGGCAAACAATTAACAATTAAAATCCAAAAGCACAAAATACAATTTTGCAACATTTGCTAACTTATATAATACCAACTGTCAAATAATTTTACATACGAGTGTACGAGTATGTTCTTTAATAGATGGCTGTAGTAGATAGCGGATTGCCAGAAGAGCGACCAACCATAATAGTGATTGGATGGACGATGACCTCGGGGACTGCGGAGAGTACGAACCGTACAAAAACTCAAAACGCACATAAGCCAAGTTGCACGAAGCGCTTACAACTAAAAACTTGTTATGTATTTAATTGCAATTAAAAAGTTGTTTGTAGTTAAGAGTGTTTCGGTGTGCCGATGTTTTTGGTGCACACACACCGCAATGACTATTACGATACCAAATTGTCTCCTTGGCCAACAACCAAAGAGCCACAAAGATGAAGTCATTACAAGGCAAATCTAGCTGCGTCTTCTCATCCACCTCGTCCACGTCGTCCATGTCGCTGTACTGTACTATTTGGGAAAAGCGAAACAAAACAAAACGAAACAAAACAAAAACCAAACAACAACCCAAAGGGGTTGCTCTTAATGACTTTGCAAGGGTGATTCTCATTGAGTTTACTGAAAACTATATCTAAGGGTGCAATGTTAGTTAGTGCGGAGCATTCTCCCGACGTAGTCATCCACTCGATTCTGATTTTAACGATAGCGCTCATTAGAGTTTAACGATTTAGCCTCCCGCCAAACAAGGATTTTATTCAAAACTTTAACCATAACAATTGGCCTCGGCCGTAGTATACTTTTGGGCTGAGTCTCAGTAGAAATAGTACATAAAATACCAACGTAAATATAATACAAATACAATATGGAAGTGGCATAGACATTCTTGAGTAGCCAAGTAGGTGTAATCCGCACCGTATCCGCATTTCCCAGTTATTACGAGTGAGTAGTATATGAAAAGTGACAGTTGACTTTAAAATTGTTAGTTATTGTTGCTTGACTGGCATATTGTTTTACATTTGCTTTGATTGTCAGTAGTTCGCTTTTGTTGTTAATTATTCGGATTTGTTTGCCCTGGAGAGGAATGCAGGCACTTCCAGTTATTGCATAAATAAATGTCTGATTCACGACTGAAACGTGTCATAAAGTGAAACTAAAATTATATGGTCTTGAAGGCGGATAAAAGCTGAGAGTTGTTGGAAACAGGCATGAAAGAAACCCTAAAGGTACTAAAATGCAGCTGACTCTCATTAGGCTGCGAAAAGCTAAACACTGCCAGATATCAGCTGCTCTAATTTAATCCACTTATTAAAAAAAAAAAAAAAATATATAAAAATAAACTGCAAAAAAGTCCTAAACTTTGCTGGGTTAGTCATAATCGTAATGACTTTACTGCGATGGCGTCCAATTTATGTAAATTGCGTCCAAATTAGTGCCAAAAGAAGCACACACACACACAGAGATACACATTAACGCACTTAAGTAAAGTCTTGTCATCAGGTAACAGCATTAAGGTTTTCCTCATTTGACCAGGGGCAACCGCAGAGATAAACATCTATATGAGCAGGAGCAAAATTTGACGTTGGTGTACGGTGAACAGTCACAACAACAAGTACTTGGACATCTTTTAATTTGTATTTAAATCAAATGGCAGAGCAACAGCAGCAAGAAATGGTCATCAAGCGGAATATGGTACACTGACGCCTCTGTAAGCCCAGAAGCTAAGACTTGGCTAATATCAAATACTATGTGGTGCTTATGATATGAATATATCATAAGTTGTTCGAGCCATCGGGCTCATAGTTAATGATATGCACAGTGGCACCCCAGCGACAGGCAACGAAGCACCACACCTCCTCCAATAAAAGTACCTTACACCGCTTCACATAATTATGACACTTGAAATTGTACACCTTGCTTGGTAGTATGCTCAGATTTGTGTTTTGTTTTATTTGGCCAGAACGAAAAGTCGCTGCTTGCCACTGAGTTGAGTTGCTAAGCGAAAACTTTATGTGCGAAATTGTTTTCACCTGGTGTCCCAAATTTATAACATCTCTAGCCCTATTTTTATTTGTATAATCCTTTTGGTTGAACCATTTGCTTTTTTGCAGTGGCAGTGGCAGCTCGTAAGAAATGCCATGAACTTTTTCCACATGGCCAAAAAACAACGTTGGAGGTTTCAGGCTGGCCGGGGTCAACCGTTTGCAAGCAAGCAAGCAACCAACCAACCAACCACAAAGCAGCCGCAAGGATTAGCACGCTGAAAAGACAAAAACCGGGTGAGCTGTTCGAAAAGGCGCCAACTTTCGCACTGTGGGACAAAGCGCACAGTTAAATATTTTAAATGATCTCGGCACTTGGCGTACTCTACAGCATGGCATAAACGTTCTACTTTTCTGATGAGTAGGCAAACAAAAAATTTTGAATAGCTCATTAAACGACCAGAAATTATATTAAATTTGCCAAAAGAAATTTCTCTGCATAAAAAAGTTGTAAATATTTTTATGCCTGCATTAATATGCAACGGTGAAGGCTCGAACCACTGTGTGTCGTGAATCGGGCCTACATATTTCTCCGCCAAATGGCCAGCATGCTGTCGGGAGTGTGGGTGCTGCCAACTCGGCTAATAAAATCTTACTGCTGCAGGGCAAAGCAATGAAGCACAGCTGTGTGCAGTCATTTTAAATGCTGCAGTGGAAGGCAAGTTGGGATGGGAAAGTGAGAGGAAAATGCTTGGGATGGTGGAAATGGATAATATACATACATATATGCGTCTTTATGTATGTGTGTGTGTGTGAGTATACAGGAAAGTTTAAGGTGGATGCGAAACGCGGTTGAAAATCGGCATGTGACACAACATAAAGGCTGCTTGCAACTGATTGCAGACTTGGATGATGAACCGACCAACATGAAATAAACCTATTCCAAGTACAAAGTGCTACAATGACTATGCTATTTTTCATGTTGTCATGAATCGACGTCGTTTCTGTTTTTAATCTCCAAATTAAAATAATCATTTTTTATTGCACAAACATACAAGGGCATTATATTTTACAACAGCGTTAACGACAAGAACAAACACAATCACAAACACCAACACCAACATCACCACTAACACTAACCTCCAAGAAAAATTGAGGGCAGAAATATGGTCTGGTAAAGAAAGATGCGATTGCAAGCGGATGCGTCCAGCAAAGAAGCAACCAATGCCCACTTGCGAACTAGCAAACTGCCAAAGCCCAGCGAGCAACATTGAGGACAACCAAAGAAGGCAAGAACAAAGAGTTTGGCAGCAGGAACAATGACAACAGCGAAATAAAAACATATAAACCCCATAGAAAATTGCATTAAAATCTATGGAGTGTGCATAGAAAGAGCAGAAAGAGCACTCTACAGCGCTGTGGCCCGGCAGAGCCCATTATAACGACGGGATTGCAATGGCAGGAGTCACGAGGCGGACACTGGCGGACGTATCGTTGCAGCTGCAGTTTCAGCATCGGTTTCGGTGTCGGTTTCGGAACTACAAAATGGCGATTTCGTGAAAAATTAAAGGAAAAAGGATATGACGCCACATTGCAACATGAACGCAAAATTGCGATTTTATTATATTTTAACAATGCACTTCGTTACGTGATTCCCACTAGAAATCGTCGTCGCCGTCCTCCTTGTTGTCGTTGTTGGCAGCATCCTGTTGGTTGTCGTTGGTTGTTACAATGCCCCGCACTACGGGCTAGCATGGATATTCTGATGCTTAGTACTACATAGTTCTCTTATGCATGCGGAATGCCACAGTCAAAATAGAAAAAAAAAATATTCTTTTACCTTTGTATTTTATTTGCTTAAGTTGTAAATCCAGTTGGAGTCGCCTCACTCCAAACTTTTGTTTTTGCCTTTCTAGACACAATAAAAGCATTTATACCACTTTCATTTACAGTTGCTATCAATAATAAAAGGAATACTCAAAAAAAAAAAAAGCAATTGCAGTGAGAAGTTAAGATTTGCCAGTCATTTAACTTTGAAGAAGGAGTATCTTTAGTATCTAAATCCGAATTGGCTAACTAAACCATGTATCCGTATGGATAGCAACAGATGGTCATAGAACTCGTATACAACAAATCTACCAATTTGATTTCAAACGGCTTAAAGTGGCAAGAAGCTGTTGACTGTTTTTTCCAGCTTTAAATACCAAACAATGTCAGCTATTAATAATTGCAAGCGATTGTGTGTGCGTGGAAACCACGCCTCCTGGGAAAGGCGTTGACGAAGCTCGAAAGCATTTTTGTTTGCATTCCACTTGCGCTTGAGAAACTTTATTTACACTTTATGACTTCTTTATTTTACACTAATTGCTGCCTTTTATATTTTGCCAGCCCTGGTTCCCCGAGAGACGAACTCGAACGGCAGCCAAAGCTGAAGATGTTTACGATGGAGTTGTTGTTTTTGATGTTATTGGTATTGTTGTAGTTGTTCTTGTTCTTTAAGAACAAAATTAAACGTAAGACAAAGCAGTATGCATAAATTGCGAAACAACTAAAACAAGAACAAGACTAAAATAAAACCTGGAAATATAGTACATGAAAAAAGATCAACTGACCCGGTTACAGTCGGGCCATCCCGACTACAATGTACCTTGTACCCAGGTGGGGATCTAGGATTTGGTCTTGGGGAGGGGTTCTTTACTTCGAAGTGTATATGTATATATATAGCCCGCAAAAGACTTTCTACCCATTTTTAAAATCCGTTCCCGAAAACACCCGTGAATCCGCCACTGCTTGTACCATTTGTACCAATTTGCATAAACTTTATTCGATTAAAATTTTGTCGTTGGTCATATAACTTCTGAAGGTATTAAACGTTGTTAATAAAGATGGAAAATTTTTTTAACAAAAACGCCAACTTTGCATCCTTCTTAGGCCTTGAGACATCCAGTTTAGTCTATAATTCCTTTTTTGAAACAACTTGAAATAAAATAATATTTTAGAATCAATAAAAATTAAAAAGTTTTGTCGTGCTCATCAAACTCAAAAATCATATATGAAATAGTTAGTAAGCATTCTGTGGGATTGGTCAACACTGATATTGAGGCAGCTTCAACAAACTAAAAGTGGTTTATGAGTAGGTTCACGGAACGTCTAATATGCGTCTTATTAGCGAACAAGTTGCACCCTTTCAATATTTGCTTAGTTCTAATCTAAGATTAAGTCAGATTGAAAAATCCTTACAAGACAACTTAAGTGATATTGAGAGAATACTATCAGAAGTGGAAAATAAGAGCCAACTTAACAAAGAAGAAAACCCTCTCATTTGCCTACAAGCCGGTGCGTTGACAATGTTGTATACCTAGCAATAAACTTCGACAGAAAATTAATTCTCAGCCATCATATTTAAATTATTAATTAACAACAAACTTATTTTGGTAAAAACTGTTATAATAAAAATACAAAATATATCCATCAACTTTCAGGCACATTAAGGTTTTTGCTTCCACTTATTACAGCACTAAATTGTAGTAAAATAAATTGAAATAAAACTATGCAAAACTTCTCAGATGAAACGCTTCAGTTCAAAATTGTTAAGAAAATTGGAAAGATTAAAAAAAAAGATTTGGTTGTGTTTACAGTGACATTCCTTTTTATCTACATATAACTCCCAAAGATCCAAATTCCATAAGCCCATTAATTGGTAATAAAAAAGGAAGATCTGTGATTTTGTTTCAATATTGTAAACGGCAAAATAACTACTGATGCCATTATATTGGATCTTTCATGAAACTAGCAATTTGGACAGATGACGTATGGATAAACCGATCGTTTTCTTATGTTGTCCCTATGGGGCATTACTCGGTTTCTTCTAGATGGCATTAACTAGGCATTAACCTAAGATACCCTTTTACCCTTTGGGTACACTGTATAAAAAGATATAAAAAGAACAGGAAAATTGTGTAAATGTTTGTTTACTTTTGGCCAAGTTAAAATGCATTTTAAGATGCGCAGGTATAGACGTCACACACAAACAATTTCAGATAGTCAAATTTGTCTGGCTTCTTGGTCGTCCTGTCTGATATTATTTTGTTTTTGGCTTTGGCTTTTTGTTGTTGTTGTTTGTGTGTTTTACTGCCTTTTGCGATGGTGTTAAAATAAGGGAAAATCTCATAACTCATCAGTTATGTGTATAAATATAAACACAAATACAAGACACACATGCAGATAATATCTGAAAGTTTTCTTTTTCATATTATTTTTATGTCTTGCTTCGTTTAGTACAATATAGTACACACATACAAAGAAGCTCGACTATATACATTTGTTTATGGTTCGTTGTTCGCGTACGTCAATACCCATATATTCTATATAGTATGTATATACATATATGTACACACTCGTATATGGGCTATATGTATATCTGCTGTATTTGTATCTGTGTGCGTGTGTAAATTTTATTTCTGTTACTTATTATTGCTGCCTTTGCTGCTCATTTTGTGAGTTTACATATATGTTCTGTAATTAATTTCGTGCTTCGAAACATCTGCAGCTGGATTTTTACTGCAGCGCCCGTCAACACACATTATTACACATACGCCATGTGTTTCTATCTTACTGACTTCGTCATTTCAGTTTGTATGTATCCTCTCTTGATGGGGCTCAGCCGACGCACATAGTCCTGATGGTGTTTGAAAATACTCGAGTTTACTTGCACTT
This sequence comes from Chymomyza fuscimana, assembly GCA_949987675.1. Classification (NCBI taxonomy): domain Eukaryota; kingdom Metazoa; phylum Arthropoda; class Insecta; order Diptera; family Drosophilidae; genus Chymomyza; species Chymomyza fuscimana. The sequence continues at coordinate 63,104,922 of OX465088.1, forward strand.
CTTAGATTTCCAAATTTTATCCGAGTAACTATTTACATTCAAACTGTACATACCTTGCTCAAATTTTAATGTAAGCCGTACTGCACAAAAATATATACAATATGTATATATTTTTTGTTTGGTGTGCCAGCCTGCTCCTCAACGACACACAATTGACACAAGAATACTTGCAAATCTCATTGGTAAAAGCAACCCCAAGCAGGCAGGCAATCAAACTGAACAAGACACCACACGGTGTATACATAAATACGGAATAAGCCGCGCACACCTTCAATTGACTGTGTCCTCATCTCAGGAGTTTCTCTAAGGAGACTTACTAAAGCTATCCCCCCACCCAAAAAAAAAAAAAAATTTAACTTCGCGATACAAAGTAAACAGCACCACTCGTTGCTGTTTCTATTGATGTCACCCCCCAAGCTTTGCATCAAAACTGCTCCTTTGGACTGCATCGAAGGGTTGGCAACTGGCGTTTGCTCTCTGTTCGCTTAGGTGATAGATGCAATTGTTTGCTGCTACTTGTGACAGTTGCAAACCCGGTTCTACAAATTTGTGTTTGTGTTCGGAACCAGCCACATCTGTTGGGCCACGGAGGCGGGAGTTACAAGCCGCTTTCAACCTCTGAATAGTAACTGACAACTGGAAGATGGTTGTTATTTGCCTTGCATAACCTTGGTGCACACTCTGATTTGATGCTCAAACAGCCAAAATCACACGGAAATTTGTCAAACAGTTGCTCGTCTAGCAACCAAGAGTTGGCAAATAAGACGATGACTAATGCAGACACAAATTCTACACTTGAATATGGCCCAAAGCAAACTGCAATTTCCGATAGAAGCTTAAAAGAGCCTGTTGGAAAACTTTAACAATCCTAGTATTAAGTAGGCGTATTCATGGTGCAATTTAGGTACGACCATGAAAGGTTATATTTGAAAAAAAAAAATGGTTGTTGTAAATCCTCAAGTTTCAAGTTTTGTAATTGAAAATTTTAATAATTGAGCCTATGTGAAACTAACTATCTGAAATTCATTATGTTGTTCTTCCTTTTATTTATTAGAATTAGTATGAATTATTAAACGGCTTAATGAAAATTACATTTGTACACCCTAGTGACCAATTAGGATGCCAACTTCACATGTAGACATAGTGCTTAGATACTCCCAAAAAATAGGATTAAATTTGATACAGTACTTGGGAACTCTTATAAACTTCTAAATGCCAAATTTGGACAAACGAACTACGCGTCTTAACTTTTGTTTTCTTCTATTTTTTGAGGTGCTGTTTAATATCCCTATGTGATGAATTATATAAACTAGCCCCGATTTTAACAAAATAAAATAAACTTGCCGCACTGTTAAATCTGTAATTTTTAGGGCTGCCGTAAAAAAAGGATACAATACATTTACTAGCAACAAAATTTCGTCCCACTCCGAACTTGTCAGTTGCTTTTTCGATAACTTGTGAACACAAAAATTTTTCAGCATAGGGAGTCGGGACAATCTGACCGACCATCTTGCAGCTGATGCTAATGGTATTGGGGATCAACTCGATATTTTAGATGACTTAATTTTGCCTACCTGGGCCGGATTTCTTTCGGCTCTCTGAGCCAAATTAACTTTATACATAATTGCTAAAATAGAGTGCTTGACCTTGCTTTTGTCAATGATTCTTCGGATTTTGAGATTTCAAGGGTCGCTTTCCTTGCCTGAGGATCCGTACCATCCGGCTTTGCAAATCGAATTAAAATTGAATGATTGCTACCATGATCATCGGTATCGGCATTTTCGTAAGGCCAATTTGGTCGGTCTTAATCATTTTTTGTCCGATGTTAAATGGTTCTCTTTGTTTCACTTTGTCCCGACTCCTCCTTCGAAAATCGTGTCTTCTTTTTACAACAAGTTTAAAATAGTAGATCAACGATAGACTGGAGACTCCTCGAAAAACGTGGCATGCCACCGAAAATCCTTAAGCTAATCAAGGCCATGTACAATGATTTCAAATGTGGAGTCCTGCACTATGGAAAACTATCAAATCCATTTGAAGGGACAACCGGGGTAAGACAGGACTGAATACAGTCGCCAATTTATTTTCCTTTTTGTTGTTGACGACGTACTGCGCTCAGCCTTAAGTGGCAAAAGTGGTATTCAATGGACACCCTTCAACCAACTTGAAGATCTGGAGTATGCTGACGAGTGAGTCTTCTAAGCCATGCTCCTAGACACCTGCAAGCAAATATAGACGCAATCTGTATTAATTCTCTAGACGCTGGACTGCAGATCAGTATTAGTAAAACCAAAGTGATGGCTGATGGCTACTGTGCCAACTTGGAACCATCTCTCAACATCAATGACGAGGGTGTGGAGTGCGTACGTGCTTTTACTTATCTCGGCAGTTTGGTTACTCCGAAAGGAGCTGCAGATGAAGATATTGAAGCGAGAATTAACAAAGCGAAAGCGGCGTTTGGTATACTTCGCGTAATCTGGAATACCAGACAAATTGTTACAAAAACCAAATTCGAATCTTCAACTCTAACGTCAATTCTTTTTTTTGTTTATGGCTTTCTTGCCTTCTGCAATAAGTGCTTGCGCCAGATTCTACATATATAATGGCCCAACCGTATTAGTAATGAAGAACTTTGGAACGCAACAAATCAGAAACCAGCGCCAGTAGAAGTGTGCGAGCGTAATTGGCGATGGATTGGGCATACCCTTCGGAGATCCAACGAGAACATCGCTCGGCAGGCATTTCGTTGGAACCTTCAAGGGAGAAGTTGGTGCGCCAGCAAAAACATGGAGAAGATCTATCGATCATGAATTACAAGCTGCCAGTTACTCATGGAATGATATCTGCCGTGAATCCCGTAATAGAGTTCGCTACAAGAGGATGGTCGAGGCCCTAAGCTCCATTCGGAGTCGAGGATGACAGAAGAAGAAGAGACTTTTACCTATAAGTTTTCTATTTTGCGCAGAGAATTCGTCCTTTTTTATGCTTGTTTATTAGTGTTATTCGTTACGCAGTGAATTTCGTAATAAACAAAAGATGGAATAATAATAATAATTCATACAAATGACTTAAAACTAACTTCTTAAATATCAAATTTAATAAATATTTATGAATATTATAAACAACTTAATTTCCTTTTTTAAGCTTAACTACAATTGTATATGAATAAATGAAAAACTTAAATTCCTATACAAGTAATGGCTAGGTTCATTAATGTTTTATATAATGAAACAATGAGCGAAAAAAATTATTTACATATTGTTCGATAGAAAGGTAATAAATATAAGTATAGATCACAAAAAAGCGTCAACCATTGTAATACGCAATTGGACTCAAAAGTTATTTGAATTTAATTTTATTCCTAAATTTTCTATTTTAAAAGTATAAATTGCCGAATAACTTTTAATTCCAAGTACATATAAATAAAAATACGAGTTATTTCCTGATTTTTTAATAAAAATCGATGCATACCTTTTATTTCAAAGTTTTTACTTTTAGATCGCAAAATAATAGCTAAGTCTTCAATTTTAAAGAATACATTAAAAATATAAATTTATATGTTGCCCTAAATCTAAATCACTTTTGTCACTTTGGTTCTCTTATTTGCGATTTAAAAAAAATATTATTCTTGCATATTTTAATGTGGAAACCTAAGTATTTGATCCAAGCTCCTATTATGAAATTTTTTAGTTTTTTAAACAACGAAAATTTGGGTCTCTAGCTCTTTTAGTCTCCGAAATTTATTAAACAGGCATGTTCTAGATTTCTATTCCGACAAAAAGTTTCGGAATTGAAATGAAAGGTGTTCTGAATTTCGATTTCGACAAAAGTGGAATCGTTTTGAAATATTTGGCTTGCAGCTGTCGAAATGAAAAGTAATTGGCTCTGTTTACTTAAATAAATGCATTTAATGTCACTGAAATTAATTTTCTATTATTTTCTAATGTTTTAAGAAAATTTAGAACTGCTTAGTTGAACAGTTAATGGATAATTTTCATTAATTATTTTTATTACAAAATTTGTCTATTAAAATTGTGTGTACATGCAAACCCAAAACGAAAAGTTATGTGTTGTCGTGTTGCACAAGTAAATTGGAAGATAGTTTTATAAATGAAACTTATCGATAGCTGGCCAGTTGGTCAGCTGGTAATTTGACGCACTTTTTAATGCCGCATGGCCTAAGTAATTGTGAAATGCTTATGGGGGAAAAAAGAAGGATATGGCAGAAAACTAACTGAAGGCGACTCTGAAGCTGCTGCTCAAAATAGTTTGCTGAATAAAATAAACAACTTATAAAGTTGGCGAAAATTTGTGTGTTATACTTATAAAATTAAAATGCGAACTACAAGCAACCTAATTATTTTTTTATTACATTTCCATTTTTAAAAAACTATTGCTGTATGATGTCGCTGCCATTTTGATTTTGCGCCACATAAACAAACATAAACAACACAGCTGTTTCTGGTCTGAATGAAAACGATTCGAAATCGATTAGAACTCAGTCTAAATCCAGAACACCAATTGTCGAAATGCACTCGTTACGACGTTTCAAAACGAGTCGACATCTAGAACATGCCTGAATCTTCTGTGAAATTCAACGTCCACCACTGATTGTGCCCGCTATTACAATCCATAGTAACGCCCGGAAGATTGTACATGAGCACGTACACAAACAGACGGAAGTGAACATGGTATCGAACACTATACATACAGAGAACACTACACTTACACATAGAATGTCCAAAGACTCGAAAAAGTGTGACGTAAACAAAATTTTGCAAACTGGAAATGACAAATGCAGTGAGCTCTCGGTTTGCCCATCAATTTCCGTTGCATTTGAGCCAAAAACGGAAGCTCACCAATCTAAGCAGACACAAAGTAACCAGAGTCACGACAGATTCGCAAATTTGTTTCTCGGTTGCCAATTGATAAGTGGTCGCTTGTATTTTCAGGAATAGTAGCGTTCTTCTGAAATTCTTTCGATGAGCACCAGCACAAATCAAGTCATAAAGAGAAAACTCCTGCTCTGGCAATTCCAGCCATTTTCATATATTATTTGCCAGATTGTGTAAAAAGAAACCGTGAATTGCCGCAAATACATTTGCCATTTGTCTTTTTCCACACCCTATCTGACGTTTTAACAATATGAAAATGCATTTTTCACAAGACAGCAGAGAGCACAATAGCCAACACCCAGAGCCCAGGAGCAAACCCCCAAAACCCACAGAGCACACATCCTCATAAAATATCACCCAGTGAAACACTTCGCAGGGTTGTGGGATTTAATTAAATTCATTTTTATTTTTTGCTCCAGCTGACGACGTTATATAAAATATGCGACACCGCAAGAAATGGGTGAGAGGTAAAAGGCGTAAGGGGCGTCCGTGCAAAAAGGTGTTAATGTGACTATAAAATTTCATTTACATACAGCTTTTCGTTTAAAATGCAGCAAAAAACGCATGCCGAAAAAAAAAGCAAAAGAGCAGCCAAAATTTTTAGGATTATTATTTTTTTCATTTTTTGCTAACTGCTTTTAGCTAAGTAATGGTAATTAGGCGTGGAAAAATCCATTAGGCTCCAGCCGGGCACTGGCTGCATAGCAGCAGACGGCTGCAATTAGGGCCAGGTGCCTCTTCTGTTTTATTTATGACTCCGCTGCTGCTCGGGATCAGTCTGAAAAGGTCTTGATCGGTTCACTTAAACTTTCAGAGTCCTATTTTCAGATTGGCATGCATTTAAATGGCATAAGCCTTGGTTGTTATTGGTAATTGCATAATACTCAAGTGGAAATGTGCGGTTGACAGGCGACATGACTCTTCAGCAGCCAGGAAAAATGTACATATGTATGTATGTATGTATGTATGTATGTATGTATATCGTTTGTAGTATACTTATACACGTAACATAATTATTTTAAATTAATTGCCATTTGCATCCCGCTGTTGACCTTTTGCTGCTGTTGAGTGCGTTTTTGTGAATGTAGATTATGTGGACGATTATAAGGCAAAAGTACAATATAAAGTTCGCTTAAATACAATACCATAACAATAATAAAAACAAAAAGCCAAATACAATAACAGCAACATCAATTGCATTTGCAGAAAATTTCTGCTATGGGTTTGACGGTTTTCCTTGTGGCTGCAGGGAGACCGGGTGACCACGAAGCAAAAATATAAATCAAACGAAATTAAGTCAAACCGTACATCAAGCAAATTGAGTGTTAAATTTTTATAAACCACAATGACAAACAGCGGACGCTGTCCTTGCCGCAAGGAAACGGGGCCGCAAGGCACTGTACCATCAGAGTTTATTAACTATAAACTTTAGACCACAATCTTACGAACCCACCCACCCACTAACATGCAAGTAGCAAGTAAATAAAAGCGTCCTTATCTACACAAAAGAATGCATACGAATAACAATCGACTATAAGATACACTTTCCAGTATTCGCTACACAACTTTAATAAATTGTACTCCTAAAATACAAGAGTTTTTGAGCTTTTATTTAATTCAATGCTATATTTAATTCTACATAGGTTCATATATTAATTATTTGCACAGAAGAGCTTCTGTGGTAAAAAACACATTTGACAAAAACTAATATACTCGACTCAAAAACCTCGTATGTGAATTTCAGGGAATAAAACCACACACATGCACACACTCGAAACACTTACACTTAGGCATTAAGTCAAGTCAGCCATTTTCTGTGGGCTCATTTCTTTCGGTACAACACCATGGTGACAATTTCTTAAATTGTTTGAACAAATGAGAAAAAGCAGCCAAAAAAAAAAAATCCATTTTCAGCGGAGCACGTCGCTTAAAAAACACCAGCACCAGCAGCAGCAGCAGCAAAAAGACGGAACGTTTTACGATTCAGCATGTGAGCGTTTGACTCTAACTCCGACTCCGACATCAACTCCAGGGCAAGTCGCAAGTGGAGCGACGACAGGCGCTAGACGACCGAGGAGCGACAAGCGGACGTGGACGACCACCAAGTTCAGCGCTCTGGAACGTCAAGTGCTTTTAATTTTCCAAGCACGTCGCCGAATCATAAAACAAAAACGCATGACGCGCGGTTGGTAGTCCTTGAGCGGGACGAAGTGCCAGGGGCGAACACGTTTAGCACATATATTTTCACACGTGCAATCATACTTTAGGTGCCCACATACACACACACACACACACACACACAGATAGGACCATATAGACACACTGAAATGATACGCATGTTCACATTCACAACCAGGAGACTACAAAAGTGCGTCGAAATGATTGTACTCCCAAAAGCTTCGTCTGATATGTACGATATTGTATATAGTAAGTAGTTGTATGTATGTGTGTTGATAATAATATGGAGACCGTTTTTACTTTGTTGCATCTTGAGGTGTTTAGCGGCATTTATCTACATGCCCCAGTGCGCTCTGGTTCAGGGCATGATAGTAAGTACGTGCACGCTTACTTCTTCCTTCACTCAAGATTCATATAATAATAATTAAAAAGACATTGACTGGCGCGTAATAATTACGAGATGACAACAGATCATAAAAAATGTATTTACATATTCATATATTAATATTAATGTTGTCATTTAGTTAATAGCCGAGTCTGTCAGTCTATTATACTATTATACCAGGGGGTAAGCCACGGGGGTACTCACTCGTTCAATAGGCACGACTGTGCTCTGCAAAGTTTGTATGACTAATGTCGTTAAAAGTCAACCAGGCAAATCGGTCTGTCCATCAACCCCAGTCCGTCTAAGCGATACAACCCGTTTGGCTTAAGCTCAGGTTCCTGCTGAACGCCTCTATATTTGGGATGCTCCTGCTTTTGGGGCTTCTGTCATTGCCCCAGCACTGCTTTATGCTCATTATGGCTAGAATTATAAACTCAGGGCTGTTGCTGGCGACAATCGACTTAACACACTCTAACCCAAAAACATGCGAACAAAATACACACGCCCACAAAATCAGGCGTACAGAGAGCACAAATCCGCACATCATTTTTGGCACGACATTAAAAGGATTTCCACGCTGGGCCATAATTTCTGACACTAATGACAAATTCTGGCGGGGGCTTGATAAAATAATATGCAAAATATGTATGTACATCATATATTTTAGCGCCAACTAGTATTAAAGCAAGTCGCTCAGAGAGAGCGTCGTTTCTAATGCTGATGAATGTCACTGAAGCCAAACTAAGCCTTTGGATGTTTAATGGATGTGAAAGGCGTGTTGAGTGCTAAATGTGAAATGGTAAACGTACAACGGGAAGCGGCAAGCGCAAAGGGGCAAGAGCTCTCAAAGGTGTTACCCGATTCGCCCACACCATTGACTAACTAAACGAAAATTCCTCTCCCATTGTAACTATCAACTAACTGTTTCTAGACGGCGGTTTTGTCTGTTTTGACTGCGTTTGCAACTTTGCATGCGGTCTGGGTTTGGTTTCTCTCGTCGCCTATGTAGTATCTATGTAATGATCCATGCCGCAAATGAATTGCAGCCCAGTGCAATTGCTGCACTTGATTTGCGGTGCGATTTAAGGGTCAACAATTATCAACACTTTGGCGTGTGGGAGACCAAAAACAAAGTTGGACAAAGTGTCACAAGGCGTAAATTGTTAGTCTGGGTAAATTTGACCACACAATGTTCAAGTTGCTTCCATAGCAGTAATCCCTAATCGGGAATAAACACAATGAACGCTTGAAACTACTGTATTGACAGCAACAACTTAAGAAAATGATTTCTAATGCCCGAAATTATTTTACTTTAAGTTACTAATAACGCAATAACTATAGTTTTCGGCAATTGCGATAGATTTTGTCAAATATTTTGAACTCTTGAATGTGCGGATGTCTCTTTATTGTAGTGCTACCTTTAAATTATCAGAAATTCATAAAATATGGTTCGAAAAAAAGATCAAAAATAATTTCAAAGAGAGACTGTGATGAACAGGAAATATTTACAGCGTTATTTATAATAAGGATTGATATAAATAAATAAACCTAACTTAAATAATATCAGCACACGTTCGTAAAATTAAATTTTGAATTAATATTACCTCTAAGAAAAATTAAACTGGTTGGTGTTGCAAAACTGTAATTAAACGTTTTGGTATTTCAATAATTTCAATAAAGTATTCGATTAGTTCGTAACGGACCCAACATCTTCATAGTTATTATTTTTTTTCCCCTCAATAGTCTGGCAGCACGTATTATACTTCTAGTATTTTAATACTGCAACTTCCAATGTCAAATTGACATTACCTCAGAAAGAAGCAGAGAACTGCATTTCCGGCGATTTCGGCTATATATACCAGAGATCTCACCTCGATCTGATCTTTTCTTTAAAAATTTTATATTGATCGAGTCAACCGCATACTACGCTGAGTTAGAGCTTCATATGTATATATACATATATTCAGCTATACATCCTGTACATTTCGTGTAAGTCTGTGCAATATTCTGTTGCCAAATTGCATTAATTTCATATTTGCCTAAACAGGTTCAAATAAATGCAATCCATCGTTTGTAAAATATTGTGAAACTAGTTGTTTTATCTCCAAATTCGTGTGACGTCAGTCACAATTGGGGATCTCGTTTCCTATTGGGCAGACCAAAATGTAAGTAGAAGTGTTCTTACTTTTCTCCTGCTAATTTTCCTATTCAAATAGCCAAATATTATCAAAAATTATATTGCGTGCAGTCTCAGCTGCAGCCACCGTCGACGTCGCAGTCGCGATTTGCAAAGCAGCGCAGCGCGCATGCGCAGCTGCTAACGCAACCAACAGCAACCAACGACAAGCCAGAGGCGCATAGGAAGGGGTTTAGCACCGTTCTACACCAACAACATAGGCAGCCGAAACAACATACATAATATTTAAATCCATAAAACAAGATAAATCTGATCCAAAACATATGATCTACTAAAACAATCAAGCTATGTTAAATATTTTTGTTTTGCTCATAATTTTATTGACCTTAACGAAGTAACATAAAGTAAAGAAAAGAAAAGAAAACAAGCATATGTAAAGTAACCAACAAGTAAATCTGAAAGAGAAAAAGTGCAATCAGATCCTAATAAAAAATAATTGAACATATTAAAATTTAGCAACAACAACCGACGTGAGGAAAGCCTTCGCCACGGATGGAATTGTGGGTGAGTGAGAGATAGTTATTTGTAATGATCTGATGTTGTAAATCTAAGAACCAAAACAAAATTGAACAAAAAAAAAATAACAAGTACAAAATAATGAATCTCCAAAAGATATTCAAATAGCTTTCAGTAAACTATTGTAAACAATAGTTAAGAAATGAAACCTAAGAAATTGTAAAATTAACAAAATTGAAATAAGGCACCGTTAAACAAATGGTACACCAAACAGAAAAAAAAGAGAGCAAAACAAAAAATGTAATAACCAAAATACTTATATAAGTTTTACCACCCAAAAACATAAAAACCTAAAAAGAGAACGAAACACAAACACAAAACAAATACATACACTACCACCAATTATAAAGGTAGGGTGGGTAGTGACGCGACATGTTGCTTAATATCAATGCAACATTAATGTGAGAATGATATTGTTCGATTTTGTCTGTTTATATATGTATGTAAGTCTATCTACACAGGCTGCTTTTGCTAGCTGTTTAGGAGCCCAAGGGATGAGGGATTTGGAAGATGTTGGATGTTATTAGGGTTTTGGGTGTTCTTTTTTTTATATAGACCTCCAAGACCATCGGTGTTACACCAATCCAATATTAGTCGGATACAACAACATTATTTAACACCACTATATACACTCATACACATTACAAGACATTTAATAAAAGTCCGCAAACCCGTAAACTAGAATATACTACAATATGCAATAATTTTTATTTTTTTTAAGGGTATCTTAAAGCACATGCTTAGGCCTCCCATCGATATTTAAAAAAAAAACGGGAATATCAAGTCACAAAAGGGAAAAAACGGGAATTTTAAAATAAAAATTTTGGATAACATAAGTATGAATTTTATTTATTCAAAGTAAATAACGAAAAAAATTATCACAAAATAACTATTCTTGTACCGGTTCCAAGTTGGACGACCGCGTTGGAGGAGGCGTCTACATTGAGGAACTCAACGTTAGAAAATCGTTTCGACTCCCAGATTAATGCAGTGTTTGCTGAAGTCACGGCAATTCAGGAGGCTCTTACAACAATAAAAAACTTACCAATAGGTAATAAAAATATCTGTGTATACTCGGATAGCCAGGCGGCTATTATGTCACTCGCCTCTCACTCGCCTCTCTGACATCATGCACAAAGTCAGTGAACAATTGTCGCTCGTCTCTGGAGAAAATGGCAGAATAGTTTTCAATACACCTCATCTGGGTCCCGGGACACAGGGATATTGAGGGCAATTGCATTGCGGACGAACTGGCAAGACAAGGAACTACCAGCATCCTCCTTCAGGACAAGGAGCACCTCTTCTGTCACTGCCCTGGACTGTGTAGAACAAGGTTCCGCTTCCTCAAGTCACACTTTCTAAATGACTTATCCCAGCTCTCAGAACAGAGTCCAAAATGCCTTTTAAGGTTTATTCAGGCCACAGGATGGCTGTGAAAGATAACATCTAGAGGACCTACTAGTGGGGAAGGGTGGAGGAAAGTCCACCATTGCGGTATCACAACGGGCCTATTTTTTTGGCCTAATTGAGTTGAGACCTAACTATTCTTGTGGTATAAAATCAGTCAATGGTAACACATTTTTTTCAGATGATAAAATCTTTTTGTTGTACTAATCGCCTCTTTTTAGTGCACACAATATGTCAGGTCGTTTTTTGATTGCATCATAAAATTCCTTCCGCATGTTCTTGATGAGTGAAAATGATCGCTCAGATGGTGTGTTGGTACTTTTGACAAAATATAGCCCAAGTCACGCAGAATCTTTTTCAAGTTTCGACTTCGGAGAGAATTTTCCACTGCATTATACGTTTCTTTTTTGGTTTCAATTTCATAGCTGTGCATAATGTTGAGAGAGGCAACAAACAAATAGATTGACATTCACAAATCAATACATAAAGATATATAGATTTTTAAAACAAATAAGAGCGAAATATTGAACAATGTCTTTTCATTCTAATTTCAGTAAATGAATTTTTTTTAAATTGGTTAGTTTCTCCGAAATATGTGATGATTTCAGAATTTTTTTAATAAGTAATTGAGACAAAAAATCATGCAATGTAAAAAACGGGAATAAACGCAAAAAAAACGGAAATTCCTGTTTTCCCAAGGCTCGATGGGAGGCCTACACATGCTGATTCTTTCCGTCATAGGTAATTATACACTTTTATGGACAGAAGTAATAGCCACTTGATAGCCTATTGATCATGGCCATTTCTGTCACGAATTTTTCTGAACAATCGAAAAATCTATAATATTAAGCAAAGGTTCAACGATAGAACCCTACCAAAAAAATATCAAAAATGTATATTTTGGTAATTAGTGTTCTTCTTGCCAAAAAAGATGTGATATCTAATCCAAAGAGCCTCTGAAACTTAATTTGGAGTTTCGGGTTAATAAATTGTCACTACCTCTGTTCAAATCAGATTTAACCAATATAGTCAATATCAATCGGTAGAATGTCTTGTTAAACCATCTGTCTTATTGTTTGACTACAGATCAAGATCTCTGTCAACTTTAATTCAAAATTCCCGCCCGGCCCAAAGTTCTCTAAGGGGCCGAAAGTTTAACAAAAATTTTTTTTAATTTTTTTAAAGTCTTTTTTCGACACGTAAAGTCTCTCAGCCAGTCTGACACCTTTATTCAAAAGTTGACATTTTTTAGCATCACGTGCTCATAAAGTTTCGATTTCTTAACTTGCAATATTGAAAATTGAAATTCGTGAGCTTAGTCACCACCGGACTTTATTTAATTTTTAATTTTAAACACTGAAAAGCTGTTACGGATGGTATTCTTCAAAAGTTTTTTTGAAACAATTTTTTTATTTGCTATAATTCAACAAATGCTACCTTCCATTGCTTGCACAAATTCTTCAGAACATTTTAATTTAAGATTGGGCAAGGCTTTCGCACTTACAAAGTCCTTTTAAATGTAAGCACTACATACCTATTTTGTCACACAATAGATTTAAACATTTTTATACCCTGTACCTTATTGTACAAAGGTTTGTGCAAGTCAAAAATGTATGAGTACATTGAGTGTACCAAACTTAGGTAGCCCACCAGCTTTGCTAGTTGTAGGTCGAGAGTGGCTATCAACGGTAGGGGCTGATTGCTGTGGATCCGTGGAGACAGAGGCACAGCAGCTTTCTCAGGTGCCTCCGTGGGTGGTGCCACTGAGGTGCTGGTGGAGATGGGAACGGGCTGCTCCACTTGGGAAGGTTTAGCAGTCTTAGGGTCATTATCTTTAAGACTAAGCTTAACCTTCCCAAAGTGGTAATAAACTTGCTCACCCAGTACCACCAGCTGTTGATAGGAGGACCCATCAACCGCAAGGACGAGATGCAGGAGCTGACCATGTGTCAACCTCTGCATTACTCGACATTGCGCGATGCATACTAAGTTCTGCGCGTTTATTGCAGCCAGAACCCTATCGTTTGTCAAGTTGATGCTGTTGGGGAAGTAACCACGATCCACATGAGTACGAGGAAACTCCTCCTCAGACATCAACTTGATATCCAGAGCCACCTTGCTCTTGATATGGCAAAAGTTGATTTTAACTGGGTTCATTTGCACAAATCAACAACACCCAGTTCGAAAAAAAGACACATCCTTCAAGTTCGATAGTGACATCGAGTATGGCCTCTTTGATCCGAGCCATTGCTCGGAAGTAAGGCTGCAGCGTTGGAGATGAAACTGTTGTGATTTGTTGTAATTTAGAGGTATGTATTTATTAACTTATAATTTGACAATTCATTTGTTGCACGTCCGTACACTTTGATGCAGAAAAGTAAAAAGCAATAATCGATATACAGGGTTGCTTAAGTCTATGGATAATCGATAAATGATATTGTATGATCGGTACACGATAATTTGATTACATTTCAACAGAAACTAAGCTTGATGTCTTTAACTACGCTGCTGTAGGGCATCTTAATGGACACAAACAAATTTTGTTTATATCTCTTGAACTCTTTGCATTCGAAGTCTTTGAAATTAAACTGGACCGTTATTACTATATGTCACGCACGGTCGGTCGGTCGGTACCATTATGATTCTATGAGAGAAAAAATTCGCTCAACTGTTGCATTGGAAGCGGGAATCGTCAAGAAACATTTTTATTTGCAGCGACGACGAGGAGTTGACGAGGACTGACCACAAAATCCAAAATTCTCATTTTTAGAGCTCAAAAACTCATTCAAGTTTAGGATTTTATCGAAAAGTAGAGTCATTTTTGTCGTTAAATACAAAACCGTTTTATAGACAGACGACATTTCAATTTGATCTGAATGGGTCAATTTCTCTAAGTATATGAGTGCTTGATAATAAATATTGAAAGATTGTTTTTCAAAATTATCACATTCAGCATCTTGGCCTTCACTACGGGTTCTCGAGAGAATACTTTTAACTTTAAAAGGCAACAATTTGTGTTCGAGTCTGTTGCGCAAAGACTTGAGAAAAGAATCAATCACCTCCAAAGTTTCCAAAAAGTTGTTAGATTCTTTTTCTAACGGTAACAGTTTGTCATGGAAAATTGACATATAAGAGAGGACGAAATACAAAAAACATTCAGAAAAATCGCTCACAAAGACATTTTTTATGGTTTTAAGGAGGTTCAATTGGAAAAGAAAATATGATTTTTAACCTTCAAAAATTTTCAAAATGCGCTCAACTGCGGGTTTGTGACAAAAGTTGATCGGTCTAATCGAGCGAAAAAAGCGAACATTTCTGCAAAAAAGCGAACAAACGAACACGAGACAGAAAAAGCGAACATGTTCACAAAAAGCGGACATGGTAACCCTTTTAGAGTGTCATCAAACTCATCTGAAGTATTTGACGAGGTTGCCAGGTATCCAGAGCAACCGAGCACGCACCCGGCCATGCATCTGGGGTAATTTTTTTTTAAGAAAGCGTGTTCTTCTCTTCGCCCGACTTCAATTAGTCAGCAGCCAAGGCAGAGATATGACCGTGCCAAGGACCGCCCTCAAAGTGGTTACACGTTGATCCCCTTGTGATACCTACTGGCTGACGGCTAAAACGTAAGTTTAAAAAAAAATACTTTTTAAAAGTAAGCTATCTCATTTTTTTGCAATAATTTACCGTAGCGTCGCGTCAAAATGGAAGTGCCCATACAAAATTTGATAACACTAGTCGACAAATTTAACACTTTTTTTTTCTCCAGAGATGAGACTTATATTTTATGTTAGGGTAATGTTTCAGCGTTAAAAAACCGTTTTTTTTTTTAACCTCCCATAGCTTGTTTTTTTTTTATGGCTATTTTAATGAAAAATGTCATTTTTCAAAATACGGTTGCACATATGAGGTCATAAAAACTGTACTAATTCGAGTTTTTTCATTATTATTTTTTTTTTCAAAAGAAGAAAGTACTACCTTTCCAAAATGCCCCAAATCATAAAAATTGGAAACCTTAAGAAAAAACTACAGCCGAAAGAGTGTGCACAAAACCCCAAAAAACACAACATTTTGGTGACTTTTTTTGCAAATATCGCTATTTCTTTCAGAAAAACTCCTTGACACTTAAAAAGTTAGCTATTTAATGTTATTGGTCATGATATGTAGATACGATTTCTATATAATTTCGTCTTTTTATGTCAAAAAATGACTAACTTATTGAATTTTTAGTAAAAATGAAAAAAATGTCCTTTTTTCGAAGTAATTTTTTTTTGTCACTTTTAACTGCATTAAACCTTTGAAAAGTGATTCACTCTTCTATATTTGAATTTTTTTTTACAAAGTAGGATTCAGTACCTTTCAAATAAGCCCTTTTTCGACAAATTCAAACTGCCCATTGAACGCCAGTTGCTGAATATATCACTATAAGTATACGAAAAATCATGATTTCACCAAAAAAATATGACATTTTTTGTTTATAATGGTGCTTTAATAAAACATTAATTGGGGATTTACAGTATAATTTTTTATTGCATATAGCGGTAACAAGTTTATCAACAACAATCTTAAAAAAAATTAAAAAATTCAAAAAATAAAAAAATTAACAAAAATGCATATTCGTTTTCATTCTTTTGAGTTTTTTATCTGATTCTCGAATCAAAAACCAGCAATATTCACCCAACATTTTTTCCGTGAAACGACTACTGAATCGATCTTCCATATTTTTAATGTCCTGATGAAATCTTTCACCGTGTTGGTCGCTCATTGCACCCAAATTTTCTGGAAAATGTTGAAAATGCGATTTCAAAAAATGCATTTTCAGACTTACTAATGTTGAGCCAATTTTTTCGTACCAATGAAGCATTTCATCAACAATAAATTTAGCATTTGGGCTTTTTTGATTCCCAAGAAATTTTTCTACCACTTTCTGAAAAGAGTTCCACGCTTGCTTTTGATCAGGTGCCAAAGTTTTTCTAAATTCGTTGCTTTTCATTGATTTGCGAATTTGAGGACCAACAAATATTCCTTCCTTGACTTTTAGCTCGCTAAATTTAGGGAACTCGTTTTCTAGGTAAGCGATTGCCAAATCATTTCCATTTTTCCCAATTGCCTTAACAAAATTTTTCATTAGACCCAATTCGATGTGCAGTGGAGGTATAATAATGTTTTCTTTTGCGACGAGTGGTTCGGATACAACGTTATATATACCAGGAGTGTATTTTATCCTTTCAGGCCATAGATCTTTTTTGATCTTTATATGCTCTACTGTTGTATAAACAAAGAAAACAGTTGTATTTTGTGTAACCGCTCTGCAATCCCATTAGGATTGCAATAACTTTAAAGTCCGCAATAATTTTGAATTTGAACTTGTTGTATTCTATTAATTTCAGTATAGCTTTTATCGTTTCAAATTCTTCTTTCATTTGTGTTACAAAAGCAACTGGAATGGATGGTTTTTCATTTCCTATGCTTAAAAGCACTGCTTTTATACTCGTTTTAGAGCCGTCGATAAATAATCTCCATTTCGATTCATCAAATGGTTGTTTCATATTAGCGAACAGTTTCTTAGTGTCATTGCAATAACATATTTCACCATGTTTAGAAAAACATTCTGCTAAATAGTTGCTTCTATTTCGAACTGATGTCACCGTGACTCCTGTAAAAGTAATTTTACTCCTTGTCCATATAGCGAGATAGCAATAAAGCCTATTTATGTTGACCATATATGGGCATGTTCAAAATTCCTCGCCATCAATTGTAGATACATATATATATATAGGTATATATATTAGGTGCGCAACTAACTTCTTGCTGTTTGTCAATAGATGGCATTAGCTGATAAAAACTCAAAAGAATGAAAACGAATATGCATTTTTAGTCATATTTTTTTGGTGAAATCATGATTTTTCGTATACTTATAGTGATATATTCAGCAACTGGCGTTCAATGGGCAGTTTGAATTTGTCGAAAAAGGGCTTATTTGAAAGGTACTGAATCCTACTTTGTAAAAAAAAATTCAAATATAGAAGAGTGAATCACTTTTCAAAGGTTTAATGCAGTTAAAAGTGACAAAAAAAATTACTTCGAAAAAAGGACATTTTTTTCATTTTTACTAAAAATTCAATAAGTTAGTCATTTTTTGACATAAAAAGACGAAATTATATAGAAATCGTATCTACATATCATGACCAATAACATTAAATAGCTAACTTTTTAAGTGTCAAGGAGTTTTTCTGAAAGAAATAGCGATATTTGCAAAAAAAGTCACCAAAATGTTGTGTTTTTTGGGGTTTTGTGCACACTCTTTCGGCTGTAGTTTTTTCTTAAGGTTTCCAATTTTTATGATTTGGGGCATTTTGGAAAGGTAGTACTTTCTTCTTTTGAAAAAAAAAATAATAATGAAAAAATTCGAATCAGTACAGTTTTTATGACCTCATATGTGAAACCGTATTTTGAAAAATGGCATTTTTCATTAAAATAGCCATAAAAAAAAACAAGCTATGGGAGGTTAAAAAAAAAAAACGGTTTTTTAACGCTGAAACATTACCCTAACATAAAATATAAGTCTCATCTCTGGAGATTTTTCATCGTCGACTAGTGTAATTTGATCATTGGAAATTACTCTATATAGAATAAACATTTAAAGGGAATTTTAAAAGACTATCCTTAAAATTGTAGTGAAGCCAACCATAATATGTCGTGAATTCTCAACTACCCTTGTATACTCTATAAACCACAAGTCCTTATCCGATATTGTTGAATGCACTGTTAAAACGCCTTGATATTGACTTTGATTGATTACTCAAACTATTGAGTATTGTTTTACTCTCTTGCTCAATTGCCGAAAATCAACACACTTCCAATAAACAAAAACAAATTTTATTGACATTTTGACACGCGGGCGTACCCTTAATGAACTTTTCGATGCACAGCAAAAAGTGGAGCTGAGGGCGCAATTAGGGTCCTTCAATTGGGATGTATCATTTGGGCGTTTAATGTGCTAATGGGTATATCCTATGACATGCCTGCCCGCGCTTTTTTCATGTCTTTATAGACTTTTTCAGCCAACTGAATTGCATTCTGCTGATTTACTGAATGATTTGGCGGTGAGATCCTTCTATACGTGCCATTAATTACCGGCACAAAGTAAGGCAAAAAGGGTATCTCGAAGCGCAAAGCTAATGAAAATAATAAAATTCCAATTACATTTAATTAATTTATAAAAAAAAGTTGGACGGGTCTCGCGATTAATGTCAGTGGGGCGAATGTTTGAATTGAGTACGATATATAGCTAGCCGCATCTTCAATCTTCTCCTGGCGTCTGCGATAAGCAATTAATTCAAACTACACACTTGTAAAACTGGCCATTTTCTAGCGCAACGAAGTTTTGCTTTACTTTTAATTACCAACTAAAACTGTAGAAGTAGACTCGTCCACACTTGGCCACCGTCATTTTTGCACGTTGCACGTTGCAAGCAGAAAACAGCTGTTCGGCTTGCGGACTTGCCAACGGATTCACTTCCAGAACACATGGAAACTAACCCAAACCAACCACAAACTAAACTTAAATGTTCCGCCTGCATCCTATGTATGTCTCTGGTACCTGCCGCTGCCTCTATTGCAGCACATTTCATTACAATGCTATTGTATTCAAATCCTATTATAAAACGTAAAGCACTGCAGAAGAGCGACAGGACGGTAAAAGCAGCAGATGCAGCAAGACAAAGCAAAACCAAATGTAGGGAGCCAGCCGCCACCTACTAGTCTGTCTGTATGTTTGTCTGCCATCTGCCATGTCCATGTTTGCAACACGTTTTCCACTTTCGCACTTGGTAAACATAAGTTCCACCCACAACGTTATGTGCATACATTCGTTCGTGGACTGTCTGCAACACTCCATAAAATAATTACCAACACCATTGCGGCCGCAGTCTTAATGTGGGTGGACCGGGGATGAGGCGAACGGTAAAGCCCAACGCCAACGCAAAAGGGAACGGCAACAACGGTTACGGTAACAGCAATAGCAACGGTAACATTAACGGTTACAGCGACAGCAGTTGCATTTCCGTTGTTGCAACAACAACATTGCAACAAATGCTGCCCAATAACGAACGCAAACATAATGTAGTGTACCAAAGAGCAAGAGCAGAGAATGTTACATACATACATAAGTACATAGTATGTATGTATATAGCAGAAAGAAGACGCATGCAATACATAAGTACACACTATATACATAAATATGTACTACGTATGTATACTTAGAAATTAGGATGAAAAGTATCATTATGCATTCAAATGTATTAACGGTCTGAGCAAAAATTTTTCTGACACCTTTGACTGGAAGCTCTGGAACATTTATGTATATAATAATATTTCTTGTCGTCGCACAAGCTATTGACCAAGTCTGGTCAATGTATCTACGAAGTTTTTGTTAATTTATTTAATATTTTAAATTAATTCTAGGGAATAAAGTAATTAAAAGCCGGAGCAACATAGGCCTTCAGGCTGGTATCTACAAAATAAATAAGCTGGTGTCACAAAATACGCATAAACTGCTTAAGTCGTATCTCTACCAAAGAGTTTTCGCAGTGAGATGTAACACAAGTAACTCTCAGGATCTCGTGATCAAAGCTGGAGTTTCCCAAGACGGCGTTCTCACACCAATTTTCTACATTATGTACACAGACAACCAGCTAACAAGCCGGCTTTACTGGCTGATAAAAGTTCGCTCTTCCCTTAGCCTGGACTATAAAGTCCTTTTGTTTAACTCGTTTAACGTACTGAAAGCCTTGGGATAATGAAGGAGAACCAACATTGACATTATACAGCGAGCGCTGTCCAAAATACTGAGAACAATCACGGAGGAACCGTGGAATCTCCGGAACGAGGATATTCACAGAGACCTGCACATCTTACTCTTAAAAGGAAAGATCCCATCCTCTTGCAAGATATCCAACATGAGTTTGCAGCCCCAGTCGACTGCAGTGCAATGCCCATCAAGCCCGTTTAACACAAACGCAATTCATTTAATTTAATTTAATTGTATAGTTAATTAGAATTAGATGTGAATTAAAAAAAAAATTATAGTCTAAAAAAACTAAAAAAACACGCTTTAATAGTAAACCGAACTAAAAAGTAGAAAATAGTTTTGATGTATCAAGAGTTTGTATTATAGCAATAGAAAATTCTTACAATCAATTAAGTCTAATTAATTTGGAATAAGATTAAATTAGAAAATAAATTATTAATAAAATAATTCAATTATAGTAAAAAAAGCGTGGGGTGCTAAACATTAAATGTTACAATTATTTCAGTAGTAGCTTTTTATAAAATTAAGGTCATTATAAAAATATGGTAAATGGCATGGCCTAAGCAATTGTGAAATACTTGTGGGAAAAAAACATTACTGGAAAAAGGAGGATATAGCAGTGAATTAACTGAAGGCGACTCTGAAGCTGCTGCTCAAAATAGTTTGTTGAATAAAATAAAATAAAAAATTTATAAAGTTGGCGAAAATTTGTGTGTTATACTTATAAAATTAAAATGCGAACTACAAGCAGCTGTATGATGCCGCTGCCATTTAAATTTTGCGCCATGTAAACAAACATAAACAACAAAGCTGTTTCTGGTCGAAAACGATTCGAACTCAGTCGAAATCTAGAAAAAAATGTTAAAACTTTCATACAACAAAAAAAACATGGATTTTTGTCGAAGAGCCTACTAATCAGACTTCTTGAAATTGGTGAAAATTAAGCTGAAAGATTTCGTTACATACATACATACATACAGATCAAGCTACTAAAAGCATGTTAAAAAGGAGAAGAAAAACCAAAGTTTTCCTACAACATTTCAAACATTTTTTTTATGTCCTGAGCACTTTCCTTACACACTTTAACATCATGAAATCCATAAGAAGGCAAAACAGTATATGGTTGCTGAGGTCACATCTTATCGATGTTCATACAATGTTCAAGGATGTGCCACTATGTCACATTACAGTCGTTAGGTTTAAAAAGTAAATAACCTAATTACACTAATTGTTTACATTCGGCCAATCTGACTTAAGATCGTCCTCGATCTATTAGTATGAATAACAGCAATACTTACAAGTATCATTTCAATTTCATTTACATCAGTTATCTGATTTACTGTTAATGTTTTCTTACTTCAATATAGTTACCATTAGTGATGAGCGATACTGTGAATTTGCAGTCACAGCGACAACTGTGACTGTGACAAAAAAACATCAGTGACAAAAGGTCGTGACAGTGACACCGAATACATAATAAAATTTTTACGAAAGAATTTCGTGGATTTTTATTATGCTTTTAAAAACAAAAAAATTATAAAATTTATAGTTTATAAAAAATTAATATCTTACAGCTTTGGGTAATTCACACGTTGGATGTTTCCTCTGAATATGTTTTGATAAATTGATTGTTGAAGATCCTATTAACTGTTACAAAATACGCGCCAAGTATTTCCGTATCTATTGCATCTTGCAATATTTGCAAGGCAAAATTATCATCTGAAACACTCAATAATTTCCAAATTTCATTTTTCTTTTATTTACTCAAAAAAATTTTAGAGGCACTTGTCTCTTGAACTACTAGACACTTACTTTGCATGTGACCCTTCTTCATATTGCAACAAATATCTCAAAACTATTGTATTCATTAATACTAGCCCTCTATTTTGTAACCGTTTATAAAATAATATACAAAATGCAAAATACGCGCCAAGTATTTACCTGCAGTATTTACTCTTGCAATATTTTGTTACTATTGGTACGGAAATACTTGGCGCGTATTTTGTAACAGTTCATAGGATCTTGTACTAACGAATATTTTGTGGCAGTTCATACGAACTTATATATCCACGAGTATTTTGTCAACTTGGGTTGTGACTGTGACAAAATACTCTCCCAGTATTTTGTCGCTATTGGTATGAAAATACTTGCAGCGTATTTTGTAACAGCTCATGTTACCCACGAGTATTTTGTCGCCGTGACAAAATACTTGTCACTGATACGACTCGTTACATTTTGTCGCCGTGACAAAATACTTGTCACTGATACGACTCGTTACATTAAAATACTTTTGACAAATCACAGGTACGTAAATATAGCTCATCACTAGTTACCATACACTCTAACATTTTGTGCACAACGGTTTTTACCACTATGGTTTCTATACGTACTAGAACTCTCTACACTACTATGTGCACCATGGGTGTGGTCATTACGGTTGCCAATACAGTTGATATATGCACTAGGATTCTCTGCGCTATGGTCACCATATGCACCATGACCTGGTCACTACGGTTGCCATACGTAGAGAATCCACGCTATGGTTACTATTGCACTATGCTTTTGGTCACTACTCTCAACGTTCATCTTCATACAATTTCTACTTGCCAATGCCCTATCATCAATATCATTTCTAAATAGGTTAATCCAACGACGCGTTTCCGAAAGCTTGAACAATTCAGCTATATCTGAGAACTCGTCCAACCAACGTCCTACTGGGTAGCCATCGTCTCCAGAAATGGCTGAATTAATCCCTCAAAGTCTGCCTCTGCTTGCATTGCAGTCAGACGCAACTCAGCTACTCGTTGTTATTGAACGTAAAGGTCCTCCATTTTTATACCGTGTACCGTATGGTACAAAGGGTATATTAAGTTTGTGCAAGCCGAAAATGTATGTAACATACAGAAGGAGACGTCGGAGACCCCCCAAAGTTACTTAAAGTATGATAAGGATGACTAGAGAAGTCGATATACCCATGTCCGTCTGTCTGTCTGTTTGAACGCCTAGATCTCAGAGATGGTAAGAGCTACAGCAACAAAATTTCCAGATTAGATGCGTTATTATGTCAGGGGAGACAAGTTTATTTTATTTTTTTGATATCGGGGTTCTGTTATTTAGCTCCCATAGGGGTGTTTCAGAGGACCTCGAAAAAAACCAAAAGTTTTAGATAGATAATTCGTTTGCCTATGAAGTTATCATAACCAAATTTGGCAATCGGAAGTTTTTTATAGTTCGCAAACACTGTACCAAATTTGATCAAAATCGGTTGACTATATCATATAGTTCCCATACGGCAGATCGGTCAAAAAAAAGTTTTATGCACAAAATTTGTTGTGGTTCGTTTGTTTATGAAGTTATCGTTATCAAATTTGGCACTCGGAAGTTTTTTAGAGATCTTCAACACTGTACCAAAATTTATTAAAATCGGTTGACTATATCATATAGCTCCCATAGGACCAATCGTCTTTTAGAGTGCTTAAGCAATATATTGGACTTAATTGCAATTAGTGGTACAGGGTATCCCAAAGTCGTCCGCGTCCGACTTTAACGTACGCCATATTTTTTAATAGTGCTGTTTCATTCACACTCTCGTATACAAGCTTCTGCTGCTCGCCAACAATGGCGCCTATTTCACCACCTGCGTCAGCGTCTATTTCAACTATTGCATCAGCCATCGGCGTTGCAACAAATGAATTTTCCTTCGGATAAAAAATTGCTGCTGGACATAGGGGAACTATGGGCACAAATCTCATCCGCACTACGGATTTTCTGTTCCATAATTGGTTTTACAGCCACACGAAGCTCATGAAACTGGGCGTCTTGACGCACCTGCACACTTTCACGATCGAGCATAGCCACTAAATCATCTTTTGTTTTCTTTAAAATTTATCTCTTAGTTTTGGCCACAACGGAAGGCACTGGGCTTACCCCACATCTGATTTGTAACCAATGATTATATTTTGTAACCAATGATTTTATTTAAATTAATACAATGTTTCTTTTGTACTACTTGCGTGCGCGGTATTTCACAATACGTCTATTAATGACTATCCTCCATCGATACCCCGCATGCATCGATAAGATCAATACACATCGATAAGATCATCGATGTTCATACAATGTTCGTGGATGTGCCACTATGTCACATTACAACTTTGACAACGTACTTGGAAGCACCCTGTAGTGGGTCTATCATTTACAGTTTTTGAAGTAAAACTTTTTAGGCGGCGTTATGCATTTTTGGATTTGTTGGGCATTTTTCTATGGGAGTAACTTTGAAATTTTGTTAACCCAAAAAACGTTAGCTGCTTTTGATGTTCTCATTCGCATTGCGACGTGGTCATGAGTCATGACTTCGTTTCTTGTTGAGAGAGCAAACTTTTTAGGCGGCATTGTGACTTTTCGTAGGGAGTAAATTTGAAATTTTGTAAAGTTAGCTAAAGCACGCAGCACATGTGTATGTGTGCAAACGAAAGAATTGTTTTTGTATGCATTGCGTGAATACAACACAGCGACATACATGCATGCATACATACAAGTGCCAGTGTTTGCCATTAGCTTGTGTGCCAGCTTGTATTTTTGCTTGCTTCTCTCTCCCTCACTTTTTGTTACTCTCACAGCAATGCCGTGGCCTTGGTGTTGTTTGGTGGTTGGCTACAAAATAAGATCGCGCTGCGCAAAGAACGATGTTGAAGTTGGTGCGGGGGAGGTGAGAGTTGCACGAACAACAAAGCCAAGCAGCATTGCACGATAGTTACATTGTCTAATTCTTTTTCTTTCTCTATTTCTTTTTATGCTGAATTACCATTGATTTTGTTCTATTCGCACTACTTAAAAAGTAAAAGTGATGCTAAAAGATATTTGAAGCTACACATTGAGCTAACTGTATTTTCAGTTGTAATATAATAATATAATAAAATATAAATACAAAATATATGTATTATTTATATTTTTTACATTGACAAGTTTGCAAATTTGAAGTCACTGTCACGTTTTGTTAGTTAAGCAGTGCAAATAGTATGACATTCATAACGTTTTTTTTGCGCTGAGCGCCTAAAAAAATCGTACAAAAAGCAAAAAGCAATAGCAGAGTTAAACAAAATTCACGTGCAGTACAGGCTCGCGTTCCTTCTCTTTCATAAGAAAAATGTTATATTTTTAATATTAAAAAAAAATATTTGTTCTATCATGTCTACATCAAAAGTTATGTGGCTTCAAAAAATTCAAAGTGTCCGAATAATTTTTGTACTCTGTGTACATACATACAAGTCCCAGTGTACATGCATTAGCTTGTGTGCCAGCTCATTTTTTTGGTGATATATATAAACAGGCGAGCAAAATTGGTCCATGTGTGTTTTGTGAAGTGCACTTTGCTATGCAAATGTCACCGATTTTCTGTGTCGTTTGCACTGTTGTACTTTCTGCACCTGGTACTCTTATTCTCATGTTAGGCGTAGTAACAAATGTTTCCTCATTAATATTTTTGTAAATGGCAACTCCTCCAGCTCTTACATTTTGACGTTTGTATTGTACAACCCAATCAAAATTCGGTATGTCAATACGCTCTTCATTATTAAGCCATGTCTCCGAAAGCATAAGAATATTCGCTTTTGTAGCAATCTTGTCAATGGATATATCCTGAGCATGCTTTCGTAAGCTTTGACAATTAAGAGATAATGTAGACAGTCCTGGTCTATTCGAATTAAAGTCCATCAACGTCATATGTTGTGTTTGTAACTTTGTCGTTAATAGTCTGCTAAATTCATCTTGAAGATAAATCATTGAAGTAACAGCTCTTGTTCCATGGTAAAATTTAAAATCATTGTCGCTCATTGTTACAATAAAAAGTCCCTCAATCGTTGTCACTCGAGATAATGCAACGTAAAGCAATTGTTGTGTAATTAAAAAATTTTGAAAAAATTTTGAAAAATGGTAAAAAATTACACGTTTTTTCGATTTTGGTTGCTTGTAACTTCTATAATTTGTACTTAACCTGTACATAATTATATATCACTGTGAAGAGCACATCAATACCTTTATGCACAAAATTTGTTGTGGTTCGTTTGTTTATGCTTGTAACTTCTATAATTTGTACTTAACCTGTACATAATTATATATCACTGTGAAGAGCACATCAATACCTTTCGATCTAGTTATCTATTATGTCGATACAAAATTTGGCTCACGAGATATTGACGAATAACTGAAATAAGAGCCCAAAAGCATGTTTTTCGAAAACATCTCGAAAACGGTGCTTAAGAAAAAATAAAAAAAAAAAGGTTTCCATTTTCGTGTTTCTCGACCCGAAATCACCCTAAAAAACACTTTTTCACGAAGGTTCATTTTTCGTGTAAACTAGTGTAATTGTTTATCTCTTTGGTTACTGCAATATAATAGTTATCTATTTATATATATTTATTTATGTATTTTTATGTATTATAATATGTAAGATTCTTGGCAGCGCTGCGGCCCTTGGATTGCCGTCAGCGTTCCAAGATCAAATTAGTCTTTGCTAAACATACGGTTGTGAGGTTATGTGCCGTCACTGTAACCTAACTTACACGGTTGCCTGACAACAACAATACAATAAAATTTATAACGTTTAGAAATACGTTCGTTTCATTTCATTTATATAAAAACAATTAACTAAAAAATATTAGTTAATCCAACACCTTTAATATACAACTGTAAAAATGCTACATCAGAAAAAATAAAATATGCATAGAAATTATAATTTGACGTGTTCTATCTTTTAGCTATACATTTAACAAAAATTGACATCACATATATCAGATATCTCTCTGGAACGAGAATTCCTTTACTTTCATTATTATTAAAATACATAATTGATTGTTAAGACACTGTTTGAACTGCAAAGTAATGTTAAGACGGCTAAACTAAAGAAAAAAAAAAAAAAACAGCGTAGAGTTTTACTTCTAACGCGTGCTTGTACTGCACGTGAATTTTTTTTAATTACTTAAATATGTTTCTAGCTCTAAAGCTATGATTTTTATAAAAAAAAATCAGGGTATAAAATAAGTCCGAATTAGCCACTGTGGGACGTCACTGGGGAACGTCAGAACGAGTAGAAGTGTCGGAATCGAAATGAAAGGTGTTCTGGATTTCGATTCCGACAAGAGTCGAATCGTAAATAAGGAAAAAATATTTCTCCTTTAGTAAGATGTTGGCAAAAAGAAAAAATAAATTATTTAGTTAGTTGTTCGAAAACTTGTTGCAACTCTACAATGTGAACTTATCGATAGATGGCCAGTTGGTCAGCTGGCAATTTGGCGCACTTTTTAAACAAACAACAATGAGCCGCACTTTTTGTAGTTATTTTTAATAATAAATTATTGAAAGGGAAAAAAAGGAAGAGCTAAGCGATAGAGTATAATGCGTGAGCAATATTCCTGGTAAATTTACAAACACTGACGTTTTCAACTACAGGACCTACGGCTGTAAGAAAGAATTGTACCTGTTCATACGATGACTTGGAAGTCATCTGCTTGCATCAAATTGATATAATTAACCGCATGACCTAAGCATTTACAGAAAAAAGGAGGATATAGCAGAGAAGTAACTGAAGGCGACTCTGAAGCTGCTGCTCAAAATAGTTTGTTGAATAAAATAAAATAAACAACGGCGAAAATTTGTGTATTATACTTATAAAATTAAAATGCGTACTATTTAACTTAATTTTTTACTACGTTTAATTTTTAGAAGACGGCTACTGTATGATGTCGCTGCCATTTATGATTTGCGCCACGTAAACATACATAAAAAACACAGTTGTTTCTGGCGTGAATGAAAACGATTCGAAATCGATTAGAACTCTGTCTAAATCCGGAACACCAATTGTGGAATACACTCGTTATGACTTTTCAAAACGAGTCGAAATCGGGAACACGGCTGATTATTATCGATTCTATTGATTTTAACACTTTTACAATGCAATTTATACCTGCAGTGGTTTATTAAATTTTTTATTTAAAAGTTTGAAAAATACGACCGTTCTATTAACACAACCGCCAAACTAATCAACATCGTAATTATTTTTGTATCCGTCTATTTCGATTGCACCAAGTTGGGCTTTTTTCCAAATCTGAAGCCAGGGCAGGGATATTACTCTTAAAACATGTGGGGCCTTACATTCATCGTTTTTTTGTTTAGATAAATTCACAAGCTTCCGTTCGTTTCTTGCACCGTCTTGAAAATGCGATCCTTGAGAGATGCTGGGCATACGCAGCTCATCTTCGCAGAGCATGGATATCAGCAAATGCTCTGCGAAAACAGCATGTTGCTGCCGCTCATTAATCTTTTGCTCAGTTGTGTTTATTTTCAGTTCAGTTTCATTTTTATCCTCCTCAATGGCTATGAGCTGTGGGAGCAAAAACTTCTTAGCATCGAGATGCTCCTGACATTCCATTTTGGAATGTGATTGCGTCAGCATATTTAGTGTAGCCATCGAACTTATATTTTGGAGTTCTGATAACATATGCGCATCCTCATGAACGATTTCCACCAAATCATTTGATTGGTTGCGATTAAAGATATTTAATTCTGGTTGCCTTTGCTGAAGTTGAGAGAGATGGTATAGTAATTCCCTGCCCTGGTGGTTTAGACTTCTGTTTGCAGTTGCACTCAAGTAACAAGAAACGGTCGGAATTGTACCACTTACATATAGCTTTTTATGGTGGACCCTTCGCTCCATTTTTTGAATTAACTGCGGAAGATGCGGATCCACCTGATTAACATGCTCGACATGATTAAGAAGCAGATGATGTGATAGGTTGGTGATAGATACCAACTCAGTACCTGGAAGACCAGCGCACAAAGGGCACACGACCAAAATGTCACTGTGACGGTGCCATTTTATAATGTGTTCCATCAAAGACTTGGCTGTCAACCCTATATTATTACAATACGGGCAAGAGTAGCCGTTGGGCACATGAAGACGTTGCACAGCTTTTCCATATAAAAGTGG
This sequence comes from Chymomyza fuscimana, assembly GCA_949987675.1. NCBI lineage: Eukaryota > Metazoa > Arthropoda > Insecta > Diptera > Drosophilidae > Chymomyza > Chymomyza fuscimana. Next base: position 63,134,295 of record OX465088.1, read on the forward strand.
AACGGCAGTCCCGTGGCCGACTATTAGCTGCATAGGATGGTCCATGGGATGGCCTAGGGTCTCTATGCGACGTTCGAAGCAGTCTTCGCAAATTTCGTAATTGCTGCAATGCAGGCATTTGAATCGATGACCGAAGTAATTCTCTCGATTGCAACCTTTGCAGGAACAATTGTTTTGGAGCATGTTAATCGCGGGATATGACGACTCCGATAATTTTTTTATTCTTGTGAATTTTCTCGAAAATTGTGTAAATTTTAAGATCTAACGAATTCAGTCCTACATTTGTCAATTTTAAATTGATTCAAAGCTCATAGCCTAATATGCTTAAAAATCAATAAAAATAAAATAAATAAATCATTATAAATCTTTACAAACAGTAACTCACTTTAAATTAAAAATATCAAATTAGTTAAAGAGCCATATTGACAACTTATGTAAGTATATCAAACAAAAATTGTTTCAAAAATATTCAGTAGTTTTGTCGCAATTAAATAAAAAGTGAAACACTTTTTTTTCAATTAAGCCAAAACGCGAACAATTTTTCTTGACCTATGAATCGGTCTGCTCACTAGTTTTTAAAAATCATTTTTGAATATCATATCCAGCTAGATCCTTTGGCTGTGGCTGAAGTTTATAGCCGAATTGCGAGTCCTCGTGAAATTCATGTCCGATTTTAAGATTTTCGCTTTTACGCTGACCGCCCGTATCATACTATAGCGCTCTAAAAATAACGAGCACATTGATTTATATGTGCATTACACATCTTAGTGTTTATATGGTCTTTGGTATAGAAATATAATGCTGCAAAAATCACCTGGATTTAATTAACATTTTTTCGTTTTCGAACTTACCTAGAGAATCCGGTATATACTTCAAGTTTTTAGATATAGCAGATAGAAGGGATTTGTGCTTTTCGTTGGGTTTGCTCATTTTGTATTTTGTTAGAATATAGTAACATGCATCGCAATTACAGCTTTAGGTTTTGATATGAGCCTTAGGACTTCGTTCCTTTGGTTAGATGAAACTTTTTTTTCTCAAAACAAGTCAATTGTCGCTGGGGGCAAATCAAGAACCTTTATGCTCGTTTGAGCCTCTGCCACACGTTAAACAAGTACAAGCTCCTTCAGGAAAATACACCGATTTTTTTGCCTATCCTCGTTTTATTTTAATTAAATTCGCCTTAAAGTTTATACAGCACAAACACTTTATATTAGCGCTTTGCTGCAAAAGTTTTTCAAGCAGCTTTCCAAACTGCTGCTCCTGCTTAACTTTGTTTTGCATATGTTGTTGTTGCTGTAATTCATTGTTGTTGCTGATTATAAATACCCTGTACCAATAGGGTCAAGGGTATTATATTAAGTTTTTGTGTAATGTATCTAACTGGCACATTATCTCTAAGATATCTTTCCCCGTTACCCCGAAGGAGACTGTCGCCGTTTAAAACCACATTTTAAAAGGAGCAGAATTCCATACTAAATGCATAAATGCATAATTTATAACATTTTATTAACATGGTATGTTGAGAAGCTCCTTATTCTCTCCGATGGGATTTCTGTTACTGAATGTGAAACCCTTATTAGTTCTGTAGCTTCGATCGACTTGTATTTAATAAGCTCATTAAATAATAAAAACATCAAGTATCTTATTTTTTAAAACATCTCATTTCTCTCCTCGAAGTACCTATCCGATCGAAATTTGACGCTATTTATACCCTGCTGCCAAGAATATAATGCTGGAAAAGATCGGATGAAAGCTGCAAACAAAGCAAAAATGCATACATTTTATACACCTCTTCAAAGATCCTTCCTAATCAACAAGGCAACGTTAACTTTTTCACAAAAATCCTCCCACGACAATTACGAAATGCAAAATTTTGCAGCAGCTATAGTTTCATTTGGAAAAGGTGAATGCAGGGTATCCCACTGTTGTGCACCGCACAGACTGTTTTACATTTTTGTGCTCCTGCTGTTGATGCTGTTGATGTTGCCACAATCAAAAGCGTAAAAATATTTTAATTACTTCATTGCCGGAGGCATTAAGAAAGTTTATTGTTTCATCATTATAGCCTGTGCTGCTGCTAGCCAACAACAACATTGGTAGCAATGGAAACTCAAACAAAACCATTAAGAAAGTGGATATGAACAGACAGCAATACATTTATTGATGCGTCTTTCAGAGCTCCTTTTGACCACCCACCACGCACCTATACCATACTTAGGGCTTCCGCTTCTCACGCAGATGAGGTACATTAAAGCACTAAAGGAGTATTGAAGGTAACAAGTGACAGTTTGTCACGGCTAAATATATGCAGAATCATAAGACGAGTCAGCGAAGGAAAGTGCTTTTGTTGGAGTACATTTTAAATTTATCCAAGTCTTCAAAGCGAATCGAGAAAAGTCAAAACAACAACAATGGCAACAAAATCAGCATCCGAATATCAGAACATCTTGGAACAAATCGCACACATTAAAAACTCAACGCTGTCACTGCTGCCATGGTTGTCATTGCTGTCATTGCTGGCATTGCTGCTTCTTCGAATCCGCGCTGAAGCTGCGAAACATCTACTTACATATTAAATGGCATTGGTTTTAATTAGCTCGCTCGATTTTCCTAGTCCCCAGCAAAACGGAGAAGACAGACCCCATTATGTAATACCGTTGAAGCAGCATCAAAAGATTTATGCAAACGCATCAGTTGTGTGAAATTATACGAACAACCCTCCACATCAAACCACCTCCACCATCACACCAGAACAGAGCAGACCAGACCAGACCATACCAAACCAAACCAGACCAGCCCAACACAACCATCCAGGCCATGATGACGATAGGTTTAATATACGCAACTCTAGGCGGTTGTAAAATGTAACACTAAAGTTATGGTCGGAAATTTTCCAAAGTTGAAATCGCTCAATCCCAAAGTCATGCCATCAATCTTAAGCTAAAGAATAAAGTGGGGGTGTTGCGGTCGAGCTGCTCACCAAATTGAATCAGCTTCGGTAGTGACATCAATTAAATCTTATATGAGTTTTAAGTACAAATTCGCTCTATATACATTTTATCTTTGGATATTCGTGTTTTTATACGGAGACCACAAAGTTGGTGGCATATTTAATGTAGTCACTTAAGATGTAGGTGTCGTTTGTAAAAGCAATGGTAAAATCCAATTACTGCACTTACAATCATTGTATTCCAAGTTATTATAATTTTTTAAGAAAGTTCATGAATGTGTTGAAGTAATCTTAAGTAAACATTTTTTATTGAAAATAGCAACAATAGATTGTACGTACATATTTTCGTTTCATATAATCATTTGGTGCCGAATAATTGGCGCGTTTGGTATTTATACCCTATACCCGAAAGGTCAATGGCGTTTATTATAGATTAGAGCAACGCTTGTAACAGTCAAGAGGGGAGTTCGGTAGACTATCAGTTGTTTATAGGTCTGTCCGTCCGTGAAAATACCTAGATCACCTAGACTGCAGTAGTTAGACACTTAAACGCTTTTGATGCTATACATGTGGGCATTTCCCAGGGCACAATTTTAAAGTTGTTAAAACTACATATATTTGTTAATGGAATAATACGCTATATATTAAACCTTCAAAATATATAAAGAGTTACGATTTTCGGTGATCTATTTCTGAATGATAGGTCATCACCTACAGGAACCTACAAATTTTTATTTTTGATCCGAAAATAGACTTTTTTTAAAGATAATCAGAAAATTGGCAAAAAAAAAACCAAATATGTGTTCAATTTTGTTTGGAACATAAAATCTTTTCTTACTAAATGTAAAAAAAGCTTTAAATAAACATTCGAAAAATGTTAAGTAAAGTTAGGTATACGGTATATAATGCCAGCAACGGAAAAAAGGTTTTTTTAATTTAGCTGCTTGAATTTTTTTTTTTTGATTGAACTTGCTTTGTAAAGTAAGTTTGTTGTGGACTTTACGAAAAAAAAAAGGATGTGTTTGTACTATATAGCAGTTTAAGAAAATGATGGTATTAAAAAATGTGCGTATGAATGTAACGTCCGCAACGCGGGAAATGCCCATATGTGGAGTTCAGTCGATATTTGCTCCCCCTTTTCCATTTGAAGAATCTATTATATTTCAGTCTATCTGAAACACAAATAAGACACATACTTATCTTATATTGAATAAAATTGAATCATAAAAACAAACGGTTTAGTTCAAAATACATATGTCACCGAATTTTGTATGTAGCCAGTCATTGAAACTTTTATTAGATTTTTTATACCCTGTACCTACCTATAGGTACAAAGGGTATACTAGATTTGTGTTATTTATGTAACGGACAGAAGGAAGCGTGGCAGACCCAAAATCCAAAAATATACTTTAAAGAACGTCTTTGACGTAACTTCCGATTTTCTTCAAAGTCGGTTGAAATTTAAGCAACCTATGTATATGCCTTTTTCAATTGGAAAGTTCTTAGAAGAAATATAATACAATATATTAATATATAAATATAAATTTTTTCGTAAAAAAGGGTACAGGGAATCACATTGTCGGGTACCTCGTCGACTGTATACCATTTTTATTATTTTTGAATTCATTATTGGCTCATACTCCGAGCCACAATAAAAATAAATTTTCCATTTGGAGACTGTTTGTAAGACTGTTCTAAAGCATGTAGTACTTTATTATTCTTGCAGCTTGTTACAGGGTATCCCACTGTCGGACACCTCCCCGACTGTGTCAGCTATTTTCTGCATAATATAGAGACAAACACAAATAATAGGATCAAGTTATAGGTTATCATAATACTACTTTTAAAAATATTACGAAATTAAGTAAAATCATCCAAACAAATTTAAAGCTAGGCTGTTGTGACAATAGCTAACGCATTAAGATTAGTCTGTGGTATAATGATAAGAACAAAGCTTGGGCGGGGTCATATTTTTATTACATTTTCTCAATTTTAAATTGAGTTGTAACTTTGAACCTTGAAAATTTTACAAAATAAAGATTACGGTGAACCGTCATTGCAGGTGTACGTCACCAAGAATAAAGAAACACTTTCATACTTTCATTGCGGGTATCACAACAAACCTTCTATCCAAGGATCAGGGGAAATGTAAAACGAAACTGTTGTAATTTTAAAATTACGAGTCCAAAAATCAAAAAGGGGGGTTACGATTTTGGTATGTTCTTCTGTTTGCTTATAGCTTCTTAAGTGCTTATAATAATTTGCCAAATGATGTATGGTTGGAAGCAGTGGCGGATCCACGGGGGGTTTTCGGGTCCGGACCCGCCCAATAGTAAAGTTAAATTTTTTTTATTCTAATAAAAAAATTAAATTATTGAGTACAAAATATACAAACTTTATTTATTATTATGATAATTGACTAAATTGAATACTAAATACTAAATCACAAAAATGTTCAAGCGTGTAAGAATTTTTGCGGTTTTTAAAAAATTCTTCAAGAATTTCGTTTTCGGTCAGTTCAATGCAATGCATTGTATGAATGTTTAAAGAAGCAAGGCCATTCAGACGCTCCTGTCCCATTGTATTTCCAATGTAGCTTTTGATTCTTCTCAATGTCGAAAATGGTCGTTCTGGAGTTGATGTGCTTACAGGTAACACTGCTAACACTTGCAAAATCCTTTAAATATTGTTGAATGAAATCATCCCCAGAAAAATTCAGTAAGCTTAAGTTTTGCTTATCACTTTTTTCTGCTCTTAAAAATTCTAATCGAGAAATACTGACCAACAAAGCATCAAGTGCATTTTGGATACTCAGATCCTTAATACGTTGTCTCCACATTCTGACTTCAGAGATGAAGTTCCCTTTTGAACAATCCAATATTGCTTCATAAAATTGGTAAAGTTCTGCGTATTTTTTTTTTTATCAAAATCTTGTTTGAGGAACAATGGTACGAAACTTTGAAAGATAGATTTGTGTTCTTGAAACCGACTTTTACGCTGAGTAATGAATGTGTCGAGGAACGGAATGTAGAATCCAATTCTATAATAATCTTCAAAAAATATGGAACAAATTTCAACAACATTTTCATAAATAACATGGAAAGATGAATATGCATTTTTTATGAGACTAAGCCCACCTTGTAGGGCATGTAGACTTAAATTTTACTTTCTTTTGCCGACTTTTTTTTATATTGAAAATTTCTTTCTTCAGTATGTCCTGTCTTTTAGGACAGTGGAAAAATGTTTCGATTGATCCGATAGTACGCAATGCGTTTTTTATTCCAGATACTTCGCAAGCTGCATTAAGAACCAACATGAAGCTATATGCAGCGCAATGTACATCAATTGCCTGGGGGAAGAACGATCTCAGATGAGCCTGTGCACCACTAAATTTGCAGCTCATTGCTGGATCTCCGTCGAATCCTTGACTATACATGAATGAGCAGTCCATGCCGACATCGCGTAAATAGTTTCTGATTGAATTCGCCAAACCTTCTCCAGAAACGTTGACAACTTGCACAAATCCTAGAAAATCTTCACAAATATTCATTTTTGAGTCCAACTACCGAATGTAAACAGAAAATTTTTCTTTACTCGATATATCGGTCGATTCATTTGCTAAAACTGAGAATAATTCTGCTTTATTGACTGAGTTAACTACTTTTTTAATTAACAATTCGTGACATATATAAATAAATTCGTTTCGAATTGCTTTGCTCAAATAAGACTCTTTTTTTGGCAACGACATAATATTTTTTTTATCAAAATTTTATCACCGTCAGCTCAATAACGTAGGACAACACGAAAATTCCCTTCGTTTGACTTTCCTCTCCCAACAGCTTCATTGTCTTTCACACAAAACAATAGCGCTTACAAAACGCTTCAGTCTTTCGTAATTTTCTCTTTGGACGTTTTCTTTTTGCTGGTCAATGTGCAGATCATTTGGTTTACATTTTGCAAGCTCAATATCCCGTAGGTATTCGACAGCCAAAATGGATTTTTTATGGTAATCATTGTTTTCTTGGTTTTCGAAGTTTGTTTTTTGCGTGCTTCCAAGTTTTGAAAGGTTTTTTAACGAGCTTTTTTCCACTACGCTTCGTTCTCAAAAACTTCATATAAAAAAAACGATAAAAATTTTGACTACGTTTTTTTATATGAAGTTTTTGAGAACGACGCGTAGTGGAACAACACTGATTACAATGCAGAAAAATTTTGTTTTTTAACCAGTGCGGGTCAATTTGGACCCCACTAAGACGTAATCCTGGATCCGCCACTGATTGGAAGCATCCTGATCGTCAACTTGTTATTGGTTATGTTATGTCATATGTACTACTTGCCCTCGGCAAGGCATCCTATTTTGGGGTGTATAAATTTTGAAGCACATGTTGGATGGGTCTATATGTATTTTTTTATTTTCGTCGTAGCTGCTAGCATGCTGACAAGCATATTTACCTATAGGTAGTTTTTAGTGCGGCTTCTAGGCAAAAAGATTTAAATTTGGTAATTTTGGTAAATTATATTGCCACCTACAGATGGGTTTTCAAAAAAGGAAAGCCAGTGGCAAGTTTAAATATTGTTGGTTAAGAAATGCGTAACTAAGCCGCGAGAATCTATTGAGTGGAATATCAATATCAATACGGATAGACAGACAGACGAAGGGGTTTGCCCGGATTCCTTTTAGGTGTTACACACAAAATCTTTTTGGTCAACCTAACATACTTTAGGTACTTTAAGGACAGGGAAGAGCAAATTCAAAAGACTAAAACTTCACAACTGAAAATTGTCGAAAGTAAAAGTGAGAGATACCCTTTACCGTGACAATAAACAAATAATATAAAACAAAAGTAAAAAATGGCTGCTAATACATATAACTGTTGTTTCGAGGTGACATTAAATTTGAAGCGGACACTATGCCATCCCAGCTATCTTTATGAATAATTTTGAGAATTAGCCATACGAACTTTGGTCTCAATATGCTACGTAATTATAACAAAGTTTGGTACCAATTGAAAGATTTCTTAGTTTCCCGCATAAGCAATTAAGCTATAACTTCAAAATTATAAAAAATATAGAGCTTTAAAATAATTTGTGTCTGGAGGGGGCGCGGCAGCAGAAAAATAAAAACATAATATGTAATAAAATAAAAATAAATAATAATAAAAAAATAAATAAAAATAATAATCCAAGCTGTCAAATCTCAAAGATCAAGGCGTTTAAATTAATTGCTTTCGGACTCCTGCCCATATTGGGGGTCTCTGTATTTTATATACATTTTCACAAAATGAATATACCCCTTATCTAAGGTAGCGGGTGAAACAAATGGATTATGCTCTGAAAATGTTATTTTTATGTGGTCTTTATAATAAAGTAACCGATTTTGATTAAATTTCTTATAACTCCAAGTTTGGTTAAGATATCTTCTTAAATAAATTTAGGTTTTATTTCGGGTTCTATTTAATACCCCTATCAGAGGTATAGGTATAGGGTGGTCCAATATTGGTGAAGAAGAGCAACCGCAAATTAAAATAAGAAATATTTATTTTGAAACCATGTTGATGCTTTATTTTGAAGATTCATCGATGATGGCATTTATATGTGAAAAAAATGTGATACAGTCGAGGCGGTGCCCGACAGTGTAATACCCTGTACCTTATTTTCGAAAAAAAATTTGATTCCTGCACTATCCTTCTAAGAACTTTCCAATTGGAATTTTTTTTTTTTGTTTTTGGTGCAAAACGATATTTATACCTGTAAGCTCCGTAAATTTGTACCGATTTTGATGAAAATCAAAAGTTACGTTAAAGAAGCTATTTAAAGTATATGGGGGTAAGTTTCAAGTTCATATGTTAGGGGTGTGGGAGAAATACCGTATATCGATTGAGGGGTGGGGAGGGCCGCATCGATCAAATTTGGATGTAGGCTTGTTTATTAGGGCCACATGAATAATCTTACCAAAATAGGGGATTGTAGGTAATGTTTTACCATAATGACGTATAGTCAAAGATTGATGCAGCTTATCGGCAAAGGGGGGTGAAATTAGTACATTTTTAACTATAACTTTTGTTGTATTTGTCCGATTTTGTCATACCATGACGCATAGCTCTGTTAAGTTTCAAATAAAGATATTAGATGGTATAGCTAGATAGCGCGAAATTCTACTAGGCGGGAACGGGGTAAGATATCGAAATGATTTATCAAACTTCATCTGCTCAGGAAATATGCGCACCAGCTGGTAAAGTGTCTGTAGCTCTTATAGTCTCCGAGATCTAGGCGTTCATACGGATGGACGGACGGACAGACGGACATGGTTATGATAAGCATTTTGGTATAAAGGACTTGGGGTCTGCCACGCCTCCTTCTGTCCGTTACATATATTGCACAAATCTTGTATACCCTTTGTACCTATAGGTATAATTACCACGGCTGCTTTTACAAAAGCAGATCCGAAGGAAAATATTTTTGCGAAAGTTTGTTTCTATTGAACGCATTACATGGGACATGCTGTTTTTTATTTATGTTTCGGATGGTGGCAGTATGATTGACGTACACTTTGCTTTTCAAAAGCTCCATAAAAATATTTCTAATCATGTCAAATGCCTCCAAATTGACAAGTCGCGCCGTATTGTTGGAAATAAACATCATCCAATTGGTTGCAAAAATAATCGGTTGACATTGAATGGTATTGGTTCGAATTGATGGTAACGGTGTCGCCAGCTGATCTTAAATAATCAGGCTCTATGATGCGTTTTGTCCATAATGCACACCACACAGGCACTTTTTAAGGATGCACCCGATTCTCTCAGATGCATTAATTTTCATTCTTTACCGAACGCGAAATATCAAAGATAATCGCAATACATACAGTGCTTAAGAGGCCAGAGATCGAATCGCCGTATTGACAAAAGTATACAAAAGGGTCGAGTCACAGATGCGATTCCCAGTGGAGAAGTGGATTCAAGTGTCGCAGTCTTATAAAGTGAAATTCGGCAGGGCTTCACTTTAACGTTCGCAATAACATCTTTGTTCTTTATGCGTTAATCGTTAAAACATCAAGAGAAATAAAATCAACGCATTCACATATTTTCAGTTAAAAAATGTTTAAGACAAAGAGTTTTGTAAAGTAAAAATTCTTTTAAAATCATCGTTAATCTACTTTCAAAAACTTCTGACCTTTTGCATATATTACTTTGTCTTCACTTGAACCAATATGAAAAAAGAATGCACCCAAAACTCGTAAATTATCGAGTTGATAATGCGTATCTCCCTAATTAAGGCAGTTTGAGCATTTGCTATGATTAAGTAAACAAATTACAAAATGGTGATTGTTTGAAAATGTACTTAAGAAAATTACATCACTAGTTGGATATTTGTTTAGAGCTGATACCTTATCGCATTTCTGACTGCATTATTTTTGTAGTTTGACAGTACGTTAATGTGCGTGCATTCATATGTAGATAAGAGGGTTCTTTGTTTTGTTCACACTTTTTGGGTATAAATACCGAAGACCTTTTGGCTTATAGCTCAGAGTTCAAGCGACAAGCACGACGAAACATTTCTGGAAAATGAAACTACTTTCCATTATTGTAAGTACAAGGGCATTCGTTAAAACCAGTGCATTTTTATATCAACATTCTTTTTTTCAAGTTTATTCTGTTTTCTTTGATGGCTGTTGCTTTGGCAATACCCCAATATGGAAAACGGGGCGGTGGTGGTGGTAAGCACGGTGGCTCCCAAGGCGGCGGACATGGACATCACGATCACCATCATCGAGACCATCATCATTATCATCATAAACAACACTAAGAGAAGTCTTAATGCTGTATGAGCATATTTGAAATAAAGACAATTAAAAATCATTTTAACTGTGTATTTTTACATTCTTTGGAATGTTTTGAAAACTTGGGAAGATCATTGTAATTAATACCAATTAGTTGGTTCTAGATATCGCCACTTGGAACTGAAGCACTTGCACAGGCATCGGGGATGCTATGTTAAAACAAAAGCCATAGTAAAAATATTTCTTTATCAGCAGAAAACAAAATCTAAATAAATAATTTGAAGTTTTTAAAAATTTTGAGTAATGCAGGAGATAAGAACCATACATTTATGATGTTTTGGAATATGCCTCTGCTTTTGTTATCAATAAACATTTTAATTGAGTCTAATTTACGGATCTTAAGTTTCGGGTATAAATAGCGAGACACTGTAAAATTTTGATTATATTAAAAGAGGTTGGCGAATCAAAAAGCAAAAATGAATTTCTTGGTAAGAATAGTAAGAGATCACGGATTTCAGTATAATATATGTATACATAATTATTTGGGCAGATTGTACTGTTTGCCTTGATTGCTGCTGCAATGGCGGTTCCTGGTGGATATGGTAACCAGGGCGGTTACGGAGGACATGACTCAGGACACTCAGGCCAATCAGGACATGGTGGTCATGGTGCTGGCTTAAATGGTGGTCATCAAGGCGGAAATTCCGGTCATGGAGGATTCGGCGGCCACGAAGGTGGACTTGGAGGTCACCAAGGTGGACTAGGAGGCCACCAAAGTGGACTAGGAGGCCACCAAAGTGGACTAGGAGGCCACGAAAGTGGACTAGGTGGCCACGAAGGTGGACAAGGAGGCCACCAAGGTGGATATCAAGGTGGTTTTAATGGCGGTCATACCGGAGCCGGACACCGCGGATACTAAGAATTGACTGGGACCTGCTTTTGTTGAGACATTCTAATAAACACTAACAAAGTGAACAAAAAGTGAATTAATGCGTATTTTTGAAACAAGTGGGATGTGGTCAGTGTAATCCACTTTAGAGTATTCGATTATATATAATTATTAGTAGCCACAAAATTAGGGTTTGGCAGCCATATTTTGTCGCTGCTCAAAATCAACTAAATTGTGAGTTTTAAAGTGATGTTGGGTTCAGAGTCATTTTCGTATTAAAATAAAATGTAAATCTTAACACAGCGACGCGTCGTGGTGTGTACAAAAAATGAACAAAATCGGACAAATATAACAAAAGTTATAGTCAAAAATGTACAAATTTCAACTCCCATTGCCAACTCTACGTAATTATGGTAACAAGTGACCTAGTTGGCTGATTCATTTGGCTCCAATGAACAAATCCACATCCAAATTTTATCGATGCGGCCCCCATCCCCCGCATTCGATTTATCGTGCTTTCTCCCACACCCCTCAACATATGAACTTGAATCTTGCCCCATATAGTTTAAATAGCTTCTTGGACGTAAATTTCGATCTTCATAAAAATCGGATACAATTTACGGAACTTATAGGTATAGATATCGATCTGCAGAAAAAAAAAAATCGAATTGGAAAGTTTTTAGAACGAATATGCAGGAATGTACTTTGTTGGTTTGGTAGTTAAACACTCATAATTCGGTACATACCCGTCCAAAGTGGGTGGTCTTCGACACATGTCAAGTTCAAAGCTATTAAATTTTAGTCAAAGATCGTTTAACAACCGAACAACGCTTAAAAGTGATATAGGCGTACTATGAAAATGGTCGTTCTGTTAAAAAAAAACATAGCTGAGGCGTGGACAAGTCGCCTGGAACATCGACGCACTGCCGTTCAAAATCAAGAATTACACCTTGCTAGGACCACCTTGCATCGAATTTTGCATGCGGATCTGCATTTACAATTGAAGCCCACAGACCATTATCAGCGACACTTATTCGTTCAATGGATGGGAAAATAGCCATATGAGTTTTCGTCAAAAAAAAGTCGTCGAAAATTACCATCCAGATCCAGCCACCGCAACTATTTGGGCGATATTATTTTTCATACATAAATGAATAGCTTCAAACTTGCATTTGGTATCTACATTTTCCAAATTTTGTTGGAAAATATACGAATAAAATGCAATTTACAAACAAACCAAACAGATGGTTCACCCAACTTTTTATCAATATAGATTTCTGACCATTGTATTACCATGATACTAGAACAACAAAAGAAATTAGATTAAAAACGTCTTTCTGTCCGTCTGTCTAACAAGAGGTAGGTTTTGTCATAAATATTTTGGAACAACAATAGTTGAATTTTTTATTAATTTGTCCACCGATTTGCTAGTGACAAAAGGAAAAATACATAAAGCCAAAATATTGGACATTGGAATTTAAGTTAGGTAAAGCAAAAAGAAATCTCAATTCATTGAAGACATTGTTTAAATAAACGACTCCAATTTCAAAGGAACAGCATAACCTCTCAAATAAAACGATGTTAAATTTTATTAATTGGATAAAATCAAGTTTGTAGGGAGTTCAGATCATTCTGAAATCGAAAAACTAAAAGAAGAAAGAACTTATAGTTTGATTTCGAAAGACAAAAATTAAGCAGATGTTTTTTTTTGTACTTTTTGCTATTATTTTTTACCTATTGGGTTAGAAATTTCGTACATTTTCACCTCCTCATCAACAAACTAGACTAAAGTTTAACCATCAGCGGGATTTATTAGTATTGAAATGTAGCCGGCCATCTTGGCATAATTATATATCGACTGTGTTTATGTGAATATATATGAATAAATTATTTTATAAGTGTGTATAGGAGAAAATCTAGGGAAAGTATTATATTTCTTGTGGAGTGAACATAGTAGTGAATAATATTTGCTTCTAGAAGTCAAATTAACTATACAAAATAATGTAAGGAGCTGGACGACCAATCCGCACCAAATGCAGAAGCTATGCTTCAATTGAAAATTACTGGGGCTTGCTATAGTAAACTTTGTATAAGATTTTACATTTATCTCGAATCCCCTCACGCAGAATCCCATTCAACGAAACTCCAAATTCACTGACCCAGAAAACATTTAGATACACTAAATTGCTAAGTTAAATTTCCAAGCCATAAAATTACGACCCCCTACATTTAAGTGCCCACGTAAGAATCCAAACCAATTAGTGACCCCAAGTTGAAGCTTCCTAGTTTACTTAACTAATTTGTATACCTTATTAGGGTTTAATTGGTTAAGCAAATAACACGAATGATTGGAAACACAATTTTATTTCCGCCTTAAAATCTGAAACTTCTTATAATATCTGCAAACCAGAGGCATGAAGTATTGCTTTGAGTTAATGAATAAATGTTAATTTGTTAAGACCTATACGCAGTATGAAATATTTCGCACGGAATGACAAAACGTCATATAAAAAAAATATTCCAAATAGGCATAATCTTAAAAGAGATCAAAATGTGAATTTTTTTCAGTTTATCGGAATTGGTTCTCAGATAAATAAAAAAAAAAATTATGTAATCCTTTTTTTAATATTGGAATACAATCTAATACAATCCGTAAATTTTTACCGATTTTGATGAGAATCAAAAGGTACGTTAAAGAAGTTATTTAAGTATATGGGGTAAGTTTCAAGTTCATAAGTTAAGGGGTGTGGAATAAAACACGGTAAATCAATAGCGGGGGTGGGGCCCTCGCATCGATAAAATTTGCGTGTGGATTTGTTCATTAGGGCCACATGAATAATCTTAATAAAATTGGTGATTCTATATCACCATACCATAATTACATAGAATCAAATATTGATGCAGTTTATCGGCAAAGGGGGTGAAATTAGTACATTTTTCTAAACAGGTGATAAATATAAAAAAGACAAAACAAAAGAGACCATAATTAAAACTTATAATAAATAATATAATTAATATTAGGTAGTTTGACACTGACCCGGTGGGGGAACAGTACTTAAGAAGGTCGGAAATCCTAAACGCCCAAGCTTGAAAATAAGGAGCTTGTGGTAAACAGAGTCAAAGGCCTTACTAAAGTCAGACCATACCATAACTTTTGTTGTATTTGCCCGATTTTTTTCCTTTTTGACAGATCATACAATCATGATCAGATAAAAATATAAAATATGTATAAAATATAAAAGGGTCTTACAAAAAAGCGTGAAATTCTGCTACTGGGGAACGGGGTAAGATATTGACATAATACAACAAACTTCATCTTCTGAGGAACTATGCACACCATCACGCAAAGTTTCGTGTCTCTAGCTCTTATAGTCTCAGAAATCGATATGTAACATATCATATGTTCATACAAACGAACGGACGGACAGACAGACGGACTTGGCTCAATCGCTACCCGAGCGTATGATAAGCATTTTGGTATAAAGGATTTGGGGTCTGCCACGCCTCCTTCTGTCCGTTACTTGCATTGCACAAATCTAGTATACCCTTTGTACCTATAGGTACAGGGTATAATTACCACGGCTGCTTTTACAAAAGCAGATCCGAAGGTAAAAATTTTTGCGAAAGGTTGTTTCTATGGAACGCATCACACATCCCATATGTGTTGTTTTTTATTTATGTTTCGGATGGTGGCAGTATGATTGACGTACACTTTGCTTTTCAAAAGCCCCATAAAAATAATTCTAATCATGTCAAATGCATCCAAATTGACAAGTCGCACCGTATTGTTGGAAATAAACATCATCCAATTGGTTGCAAAAATAATCGGTTGAATGGTATTGGTTCGAATTGATGGTAACGGTGTAATTGCGCCATTTAAAAATATGTATCACGCACATTACTGAAAACATGCCAAAGGAAGTGTACAAGCAAAAATTTCGCAATTCTAGATTACATCAACCAGATTTTAAGAGCTGGAAGCTGAAGTTGCATTTAAATACTGCTGCAATGATAGAGAAATGATACAAAGCCTCTATTTTGAGCATGTTATATAATGAGATTAAGAAGTAGCTCAAACAAATATATGGGAAATTCTGTTGCGTGAACTTCTGAATTGGTTTGTATTTTATCTTTTAAGGTTGCCGGATAACTTTGAAGTTTTAAAGAATACTGATAACTTATCAATGATAAGTTTTCTTTAGAAAACATCCTTCGTTCGTTATTCACAAAATGTTAACACAATATGCTACCATCCAATTGGTAAAAAAGAAAAATGTTGATTCAACCATTAAATTTTGGCCTTAGCAGGCGCCAGTTAATTTTTTGATTTGGGCAATATTTGCCAATATTTGTTGTCATTGCCCTGGTCGAATGTAGAAATTGAAAGGGTGTTTAGCCAGGTTAATTTGGTAAAAACAAAAGTAAAAACCGAAAACAATTTTGTCCATCAGGTAATTCTATACTACTAATTTTATATTTAATTACAAATATGTATACTAAATCTAATTTTATCTTTTTATTAACTTCTGATTACGCCACTATGGTGCGTGCTGCTTAAACTACCAACTGCCAGAAAAATATTTAAAATTGATAGGCACAATATCTACATATGAAAAAGACGTACTGGATGACGCCACCAATGACGAAGCTGCATGTTCATGGTGGCACTGGCATATTAATTAGAAATCGCATCAAACAACACTTTATGCACAGGTAAATTTGCAAACCAATAGCCAGTGTCCAGTGACTCTGGCCGCAGTCTACTGCCCACCTCGCTTTTCGATCTCTGAGGATCAATTCACAGGATTCTTTAACAAGCTAGGGTAGCGATTTATTGCTGCTGGTGACTATAATACCAAGCATACGCATTGGGGGTCTCGTCTTGAAAGCCCAAAGGGAAAGCAGCTGCTTGTATAGCTATACAACGCGATCATCAAACCCCTCAACAAGTTTGACTATGTGTCTTCGGGTAATCCTACTTACTGGCCAGCAGATCCTAGATAAATCCCGGATCGTATTGATTTCGAATCACAGCACTATGATTTATTTTTCAGCCCAAAGTCCGCAACATTGTACCATCGCACTAACACCAACGGTAGTGCCCCCGCCAAGACGAGCTCCTATACTTTAGATTTTATTGATATCTAGTAACGCTGATTTCGTCACTGGCTCACTGATGATCATCAAAATTAGTCGAAATATGTGGCTTGGCCATTTCGCTCCATTCACATAGGCGTAAGGTGAAAAATTAATTCACTGTTCATTACTTTTCTGTTATTCAAGAGTTCTTGTAGAGTTTGTGAAGTTAGGCCTTGTAGAGTTAGGGCGTGTAGAGCTAGAATCTTGGCTATACATGAGATCTGATATCTTTGTGACAGTGCGAGTCATATGGTCTCGTCTTGGCAACATTTTACATGAAAATGTTTTTGGTGGGATTTGGTTTTCGAGAAAAGCATGCAACGATCCAACAGGTCAATCGCATCACATCAGAAATTCGCACTGCATTCGAGCTACGGGAATATTGCACGGCAATATTTCTCGATGTCGCACAAGCATTTGACCGAGTCTGGCTGGACGTACTTATGTACAAAATAACACAGCTGCTGCCACAAAATACGCACAAACTGCCTAAGTCGTATCTCTACAAGAGAGTTCTTACAGTGAAATGCAACGCCATCACGTTCCAGGATCAGATG
Source organism: Chymomyza fuscimana (assembly GCA_949987675.1). Lineage (NCBI taxonomy): Eukaryota > Metazoa > Arthropoda > Insecta > Diptera > Drosophilidae > Chymomyza > Chymomyza fuscimana. The sequence continues at coordinate 63,151,607 of OX465088.1, forward strand.
ACTTGCAGAAAGCTGCATATCAATCTCGTAAATGAAGAGATTTCCGAAAAACAGCAAAAACATAAAATCAATCTCATTCAAACCGTCTTTCAAAATCTCTAACCCAAGTTTGCAGCCAAAGCCGACTGCATCGTAACGACTTTCCAGGCCAGCTACATTTTTCTTAGGGCCTTTTAACATAAATATAGTACAATTCACTATAAATTGTACAGTAAATTAGAATAAGATTTGATTAATCGTTTAATTGATTAATTGTTAGTCCCTTAAGGAAAAAGTAGAGATTCAATAAAAAATTAAATAATTTGAAAACAAAAAAAAAAGGAAGGGAATGAAAAAATGTTTGTGGTTTATTTAAACTTAACAATATGTTAAGTTAAAAATTTCCAGTTTTATCAACTTTATAAAGCAAGGAAACTATTTTAAGAACAATTTCATGAACAAGAAATAATTCTTCAAAGTTTAGTTAGAAGAATATAGTCATAAACGAAAAAAGGAAGATTTTTGAACTTGTACCATTGAATAATTTGGGATAAGTTTTAAATTTAAAAGGTGCTATATAGAGGTTAAAAGAAAAGCTATTAAGTCATAAGCTTGTTTATATCGTCGGCTTGGATATTTGCGAAATATGTTACGAAATTATTGCGTCCTAGCTTTTGTGTATTCCGGAATATAAATGTTTATACGGACGGAAAAACATAGCTAAATCGTTATCTAAGATTATAATATTCTATGGGAGACATGAACATGAGTATTAACAAATGTGCGTAAAAACACCTTTCCTTCTCAAGGTTTTTTTCAGCAGCCAAATGGACCTCTTACCCCATATGTTAAAAAGTACGATTGAAAAAAAGCTTGTCAAAATATTTATTTAGCGGGTAATTATAAGTGTAGCGTAATTATAAAATAAATCAAAACATATTCTTCAAATCAAATTATTTAGCGCGTACTTCACTTGCACTTTACTTTAACACGACTTCATCGTGCTGCTCTCTGCGATCGACTGACTTTGCTCTCGTGTGCGTCAGCGAAGCTCACTTACTCTATTCTTATTCTACTTTGTTCTTATATAATGTCTCTCTCTCTCGCTTTGAGCGTAACCCCGGTGGCCTCATTCCCCTTTCCACCCACATCCCACATATATATATGTAAGTCTGTTTTCTATTTTCCAGTTCTAAGTCTAAACAAATTCAAAAAATTGAAAATATTATTTTTTTTTTTTTTTTTTTAAGTGTGTGTTTTATTAAACATTAATATCAAATTTGTGTACTACTACCTAAAAAAGGCAGCATAAAAAATTATAAGTTATATAAAAAACAAAAGATAATTAATGACTAAAAAGAAACATTAATATACATATATACAACAAAACTTAACATTACAATATTCTCTAATTACCTACTATAGATTAAACATTATTATTATTGAAGATTTTATATACATTTACTTAAGGATTCTCCTTGGGAGATCCTGTGGGAGGCACCGTTTTAATCTTCTCATTCGTGCTCTGGAAGACGGTCTTTCTGAATTTAGCAGTCGTGCTAGTAAATTTGGAGGTGTCCAAGATGCTCTAAATACTTTTTGGCCTGCAATTGGATAACGTCCCAATTTTAGGCACCCTCAAATCTTTTTCTATATCCCTAGTACGCATGTACCAGGGAGCGCTGCACAAATTTCTCAATATTTTGCTCCGGACAACTCTGATTGGGCTTAAAATAGATTTGTAGATCGAAACTTTATTAAATAAGGAAAGCTTATTTCTGGAAGCCAGCAACCATGACATTTTCCTCGCTTTGGATTGCACAGTTTTTTGCACCATTGTAATGTGCCTCGAGAAGGTTAGCCTCCTGTCCAGAATAACACCAAGATATTTGTGCGCAGTTTCATGACGCAATGCAGAGCCGAGCATTGATATACGAGACGAATTTCGCCTGTTCGTAAAGGTGACATCGGCGCACTTGCTGGTGTTGATGCCGATATTCCACATTAGCGCCCACTTCTCGAAGCTAACTACATATTCTTGCAGGGCTTCTGTGGCCACAACGAGCCAGGAGCATCTGGTCAGCACAGCTGTATCGTCAGCATAGGTTGCTATGAGGACATCGCTCTCCTCTACGGCAGATACCGCCTCTGATGTTGGCATATCGGCAGTGTAAATTGAATAAAGTGTGGGACCAAGTATACTACCATGCGGGACACCACCACAAATGCTTCTGTTGGTTGATTTTACGCCGTCAACTGCTACACAAAAAGTCCTATTACTTAGAAAGCTACTTATTATTTGAAAAAGTTGTGGAGTAAGTATACGTTTCAATTTATACAAAAGGCCGCAATGCCACACTCGATCGAAAGCTTGCTGTATATCCATAAACACTGCGACAGCGTACGAAAAATTGAAGATAGTTTTTAAGAAAATCGTTTCAATATTGCTATAGTTACTAGCTTTTTATACAAAAAAATCATCTGATCGAAAATTTATGGTATGTTTAGATAAAACAATTTCATGAAAAATCAATGCTCAATTTGCCATTCGCTTTTAAAAGAACACATCGAAGCGATAACAAATGTTTCTATCTCTGCCAACTTACTTTGAAATAGACTATACTGTGTGCACACAGATGAAATTTTTGTTTGAGCTCAATTCTTAAATGTCATTGCTATCTGAACCAATAATTGGACATCTTAATTGCATTTTAAAAATATTTCTGCACCATTTTGTAGGACTTACTTCGCATACTTCAGTTTATGTGGGCGAATTGCATGCATTGCTAGGCGGGTTTTTACGAATAGGTCAGTGGGTGTGTACGAAGGCATATTATTAGGACATACATATTTTTATTATAGTAGCAATGTAAAGCAATTTAAAAGTTCTCAAATAAGTTTAAAATGCAGCTGTGATTCAAAAAGGGGATTATTGTAAGTGTTGTTCAACAGAACTTGTCAGTCAGCCTATGACTCGGATTCATTAGTCTATAAATTGAAATGTGATTGTGGGATTATGGAATGATATTCCTTCAAACTATAATATCAAGACATTTTTTATTTGGTATCCGTAGCTTCTTTATAGACAGTTTTATAAAAGGCTTGATTTAAGTGCAGTTTACAGAGGAAGCGCGCTGAAAAAAACTCAAATTTTTACGTATAACATTTGAAGTTTTTTCCGATTTAAAAAGTTTTTGCGTCATGCTTAATAACATGGCATATAGCTATGAAAAATTTGAATCCGGTAGCTTCTATACTGCGATTGTAAACCGCGAAAGTCTCCTAAAGCGGGGGATGGCTTTATACTGATCAACAATATGTTTACTCTTTGGGGTCTGCCGCGACTGCTTCTGCCCATTAGATAAAGGACTTTAGGGTGGCTATAACCATCGTAGTTCTTAACCGATATTAAAAAAACTTTCTCTGGTGGAGAAATTGAAGGTGAACGTCGATTTATAACTTTCTACGTGTAAAAACTTGGGTGGGTAAATAGTTAAAAACAGTTTCGGTGCACTGGGGGGTGTAATCCTCAAAAAGAAAAAGATTTTATATATTATAGCCGTAATGAGGCTACATATCAATTTTGGCGAATTTAGCTACTTCACAAACAAGTTTACCTATAGGTTTAATCCAAGAGAAAGCCGCGAAATTCTGTTGAGGCAAAGTGGGACAAACTAGACCATAAGACGCAACTTGTGGCAAAGTTTCATGCTTCTAGAGAAAAACGCAATACGGCTTGACGGAACCGAATTCTTTTGCCATTCTGATCCTGTTGTGTGGTCTTACTAGTTACCTTTTAGGTGTTACACACATATTTTTTACAGGGTATCCAAAAAAAAAATTACAAAAAAAAAAAAGATGGACTAGTTTAAAGTCGAGAGCGGACGACTTTAGGATACCCTGTACCACCAGAAAAAGAAAAAAAATAAAAGTATATCTTAAGCCTTTTTTTTAAAAGCATGAAGTTTGATATTCACTTAAATGCATGCCATGAAATGATTTCGGATTAGAGTTATAAACAATTAAAAATCGTACAAGTCGATTCGACTAACATGTGGACAATCGAATAAAAAATAACGTGTGGTTACTAGGGTTAAGAACACAATAAGACATTTGATTGCCAATCAAAAAACAGACAAATTTTGCACCAACCAATTTTTTTGACCGATCGATACAGTCAACCGATTTTAATCAAATTAGTCATAGTGCGTGCGGCTCTAAAACACTTTCGATATTTATAAACATACGAAATATGCCCTTCTAAAAACGCTTTTTTTTGATCAACTTTGTTTGGTACAGTGCTGGGCAGCTCCAAAAAACTACCAAACACCAAATTTGGTTACAACATCTTTATAAACAAACGAATTACAAAGAATTTGGCACCAAACATGTTTTTTTTAACGATCAGTCCTATGGATGCTAAATAATATAGTTGACCGATTTTGATCCAATTTGGTAAAGTGCTGGAGAACTCTAAAAAACTACCAACTGGTTACGATATCTTCAGAAACAAACGAGTTAACCTTCTAATCCTATCCTATCTATGGGATAGGGGTCTATAAAAATAATAAAATAAACTTGTCTCCTGTAAGATAAAAAGGCATCTAATCTGAAATTTTGGTTGCTCTAGCTCTTACCATCTCTGCGATCTAGGTGTTTATACGGACAGACAGACAGACAGATATCGGTATATCGATCTGATCATACTTTAGATAACTTTTGGGGTTCTCTGACGTCTCCTTGTTTTATTGTTGTTTTATTAACATATTTTCACTTTAAAGGCGTACGAATGTCACGTTCGTGATCGTGGAAATGTTTATATGGTAAGGTTATTCACATCGAATGTGACGAAATGTTTTTTTAGATACTCATTAATAATGTATATATAATAATATATAAGTGGTTACTGCAGCTTCATTGCGACAATTGTTACTCCATACATCCAGCAGCTCTGCACGGCTAAACTCAAACTAGACCGAAACGAAACTTATTAAATATGAATCTGTATACTTTTAGTAAGATCTTGACATTTTTAGTTGCTTGCGCCAGCGCGCGCCTCGAAAGTAATGCTCCACAAAACACAACTACCTTTGTTAAATATTACTATTAAAAAGACAAACACAAAACATTGGACTACGAAAAAGCACATGCAAAGACGACACTCAATTCGTTTTGAAATTGATTCTACATACCTTGACGTTTATTTTCCATACTAATACCTTTATATTTAATCAACTGCAACAATTTTGGCATCAATCGAAAGTCAGCAACTAGTTCGCGCCAATTTGCAAATGCCAGGGACGTCATTAATCACCTGACTTCACGAGTGCGACAAATTTGCAGGGTTGGCAAAATATTCGAAAAAAAATCTGTTTTCTTCTAATTGGAGTCTAATTGGAATCTAGTTTTAAAATATCAATTCATTTTCCAAAAATATTTTCATAAAATTTTAGATTTTATGCCGCTTTGGGACCATTGTGCATTCTAGATATTAAAAAATACGGATTTTTTGTACTCATATGAAGTTTGTTGGTTCATGGTCCGTATTGAATGAATTTTCTGTATTTTACTTGATATTAAAATACGTGGAAAAAATTCTCCACTTACTACATAAGTCATCTAAATCTATAAACTATATTCGATTTAACAATGAGCGGAATATACCAAAACAGGAGCAACACCCGTGAACAACCTTTAAGAGAAAAAACCAACATACTATATATGTATATGTTTGTAAATTTTGTTTTATGCAACTGCTTGTTTCCTGGTCATCACTTGCAGAGTTCGGAAACAATGTGCAGTCATCGAGCAAATGTGGCAAATACTTTCAGGAGAGTGCAATTTATATGATAAGCAACAAAATAAATTGCAAGCAATTCATTTTACTTAACTGCAACAAAACTCCCACTCAAACCACAATAGTGAGTACAGAAATGAGTAAGTTGATGCTCAAAATGAACTCATGCCGACTTGGCAACTTTTAAAATTTATGTGGGTGTGCATATTCGTATGGCCATAGGTGTGCGTGTGTGTTGTGCTTGAGTTGCAATTTTACTGTTAAATGCTTAATGAACTCAACAAATGCAAAATGCACCCACTCTTGATCTACACTATACTCACATTAAGCTAATATTTTCGAATCTATTTGGAGTTTTCACACAAGCAAAAAAGCAGTGCACGTGTATGCCGAAACAGCCATAGACTATACAAAGCCCAACACAATGACTTCAACTGCTCTGATCTGGTTAGGTGCTCTAAAAAACTTTTTATACCCTGTACCTATAGATAGATTCGTGCAATGTATGTAACGGTCAGAAGGAGGCTTGGCAGGCCCCAAGTCCTTTATACCAAAATGCTTATCATAACCTCTGGTTGCGATTTAGCCATGTCCGTCTGTCCGTCCGTCTGTCCGTCTATATAAACGCCTACATTATTATTATTAATGGGGATAAAGATGTACTGCGACCCAAATGGATCTATTGTACCCCCTTCACGGCTCAGAGCTCTCCCAGCAGTCCAATAGCCTGCATATATTCCAGTATTTTGGTTGGACTTAGGGTAACAACGATCTCCGGTGAGAGAACGTACATGCCTAAAAACTTGTTTCTTTTGTTAATGACTGCCATGCATTCGCATAGTAAATGTATTGAAGTTTCTTCCTCTATGCTACAGAAGCGACATAGTCCACTATCCGCTATGCCAATTTTATTTAAGTGGCTGCGGAGCCTACAATGTCCCGTCAGGAGGCCCGTCAGGATCCTCACAGTATTTTTCCCGTGAGTTATCATGACTTTGAACCTCTTGCGGTTGTAGTTAGAGAGAAGGGCTTTTGCCTGCTTAAGTCCTGGTGTCTGTGCCCAGTGAAGCAGCCGTTTATTTTCCTCCTCCATTTTCAACAGGTCCCGTACCACATGGTTACCAATCCCACAATATGGTTCGGGTCCGATTAGCGGTGTTGCTGCACCGGTCCTTGCTAGTCTATCTGCCAGCTCATTTCCAGGAATATTGTTATGTCCTGGAACCCATCTAATCGTGAGCTTATTCCTAGCACCTAATTTGTCTAGTGCAGTTCTCACTTCTTTTACCAGCCCTGATGTAATCTTGGCTCTACTTAATGCCTTTATCGCTGCTTGACTGTCAGACAGGATGGAGATGTCCCTGCCGTGGTAGTTATTTTGCAGATTGAACTCTGCACACCTTCCAATAGCACAGACTTCAGCTTGGAAGATGCTGGTGTGTCTGCCTAGTGATTCGTAATACTTTGTCCTGGGTCCTACTACCCCAGGCCACTCCCTTCATCCGTGAGGGACCCGTCTGTGTACCACTTTATTGTTTGTGGTTTCATTGGGTGAACTGCCGAAAGAGATGTCCAGGCCTTTTTCGTGCTGAGTTTAATATCAAAATTTTGATTGAACCTGTACTCAGCTAGCATTTCATCCCTTGGATGCAGAAGCATAGGTATGTCCTTTGCTAAGTCTGCAGCATCTTTTCTCGTGAGGTTGAAGTCAACTCCTTCCCTCCCAATTCTTATTAACGTTGCCTTCCGCTGCATATCGATAACGATATGAAGCGGTGTAACATCCATTAATACTTCGATGGCCGCAGTAGGACAAGTGCGCATTGCTCCTGTCATACATATGCAGGCCATTCTTTGCAGTTTCTGCAATCTGGCTTTGGTCGTGCTAAGGTGCGCCCTGCTGCCCCAGGCTATTGCCCCATACTGACAACCATTAGGTAGAGCCATCTTATTATTCGTGGTGATGTACCCCACGATTTCCCGGCAATGCTTCTACACGTAAAGAGAGCCCTTGAGCACTTATTTATCGTGTTGTCTACATGAGTCCTGAAGTTAAGCTTGGAGTCAAAGGTTACTCCAAGGTACTTGACTTCATTACTCGCTTCTATGCTGCATCCTGATAGGGTTATATTCCTCATCCTTCCAAGTTTATATCTCCTTGTGAAGGGTACTATGACTGTCTTGGCAGGATTAAGACTCAGGCCTGCCTTTTTACACCAGTCATTAGTCTCCTTGAGACCTAGCTGGATAATGTCGCAGAGTGTATCCTCATACTTGCCTCTAGCTATAATGACGATGTCGTCCGCATAGCCTTGACATAGTATGCCTCTGCCAGCTAGTCTCTCCAGTAGCTCATCTACTCCATAAGAGGGGTGATAGTACTCCGCCCTGAGGGCAGCCTCTTGTCGTCATTACTGTGGTGGATTGCCCACCAATAGTTGCTGTGGCTAGTCTAGATGCCAGCAGTGAGTTTATCCATCTGCTGGTTGTTGCATCTAGGCCCCTTCTGGCCAGTGATGCGTTGACGGCCTCATGAGAGGCGTTATCAAAAGCACCCTGTATATCCAGGAAAGCGCATAGTGCCACTTCCTTATGAGTTAAAGATTCCTCAATAAGGGTTCTTAACTGATACAGTGCAGTATCCGTTGACCTTCCCGCTCTGTATGCATGTTGCATCCTTTGAAGAGGTCGCTGCACTAGAAGTGTGCTTCTAATTCTGAAGTCTACCAGCTTTTCCAACGTTTTCAGCAAAAACGAAGTTAAGCTGATAGGTCTGTATGCCTTTGGATTAGTGATATCTTTCTTCCCGGCTTTCGGGATGAAGATCACTCTAGCTATACTCCATGCTGTAGGTATATGCCCTAGCGCAAGGCTGCTAACCAGTACTCTCCTGATAGGAGTCAAGAGGCTATTCAGTCCTTTTTGTAAAAGGACTGGATGTAACCCATCCACGCCCGGAGATTTGTAAGGCTGGAACGTTCCAATTGCCCATTTTAATCTCTCTGGCGTTACCGTTGACTTGGCAATGGCCCAGTCAGTGGCACATGATCTGTTTCTACCTATTGGCATGGTTCTGCCTTCCGCCTGTGAGGTGCTTCCAGGGAAGTGCATGTCCAAGAGGAGTTCAAGTTTCTCCTTATTATTGTTTGTAAAGGAGTTATCCGATTTCTGGAGTGCCAGATTAACTTCTGGCATTCTTTTCGAAATCGCTTTGTGAAGTCTAGCTCCTTCACTTGTGTTCTTAATGGCTTCGCAAAAGGTCCTGTAGTTCCTTCGCTTGGCCTTTCTGATCTCTCTGTTATACAGAGTTAGGCTATCCCGGTAAGCGTCCCACTCTCCATAGCGCTTTGCTGTATTGAAGAGATGTCGGGTAACTTTCCGTAACTTTTCGAGTTGGGAGTTCCCCCATGGCGCGTCCTTCTCCTTCTTTGCATTCCCAAGTGGGCAACTTTCATTAAAGGCGTTCACTATACACGTGTTCAACTCCTCCACTGCGCATTCCAGCTCAACAGGGTTTCTGGGCTTTCCAGATGCCCTGCTGGCTGTGTTTTGCGTAAGGGAGAGATTGAACTTATCCCAGTCTGTATTTGCGTTCGCAATTCTTGAGATTTAACCCTAGATTAAATCTAATGATCCTGTGGTCTGACATAGACTCTTCAGGAGATACATGCCAATTGTTTATGTACGAGTTCAGTACCCTACTGGCCAAGGTTATATCAAGCACCTCGGATCTAGCCCTAGTTACGAAAGTCGGAACACTGCCGACGTTTATAATTTCTAGGCTACTACTTGAAATAAACTCTAAGAGAGACTCACCTCTAGCGTTTATGTCCGTGCTACCCCATACCACGTGATGCGCATTTGCATCGCATCCAATGATAACGGGTAGCTGCTGTCTCCTGCAGTGCTCCACAAGGGCTTGGACCTCGGGCGGTGGGCAGGTTTCATCCCCCGCAAAATAGGCGGAGGCTACTACGAGTGCCTTCACTCCACCGGCATCTTCGACCATGATAGGAACACAGTCACCAGTGAGGAATTCTGTAAGTACATTACAATTAATACTTCTACTTGCCAAGATACAGGCTCTAGGGAGTGGGTCCCTATGGTCCCAAATTACCTTGGCGTCATTCACGTACAGTCCTTTTATGCCCTGGTTGTACCAGGGTTCCTGTACTAGGGCTAGCCCGATGTGTGTTTTGGTGAACATCCTTGCCAGTACGGCCGACGCCGCCTTGGCACGGTGGATGTTCACCTGGGCTATCCCTATACTTCCGATCATAAGATCGGCTCCACCACCGGCGTCGGGGGTCTGGAGGTCGTCTCCAGATCCCCTTCTTCTTCCTCACCTAGCTCCATTGCTAGTTCTTGTGAGGACATTGGAGGTTGATCCTCAATGTTACAGCTCGCCTCGATTACTGTGACATCGAGTTCCTCTTCATCATCGGCTACATCTATCAAAGAGTCAGAGGTGTTCAGACCCTCCGTTTCAACAGCGGGTTGGGTGAGTAGGGCCGGCTCATGCAATGTTTTGGCAGCCGTTTTGCCCTTTCTCAGCCCACTCACTGGTATACTGCCGAACCTATAGTTGAGCTTGTGTCCCTTCTGGATAATTTCGGCACAGGAGCTATCGTCAATGCCGAGGACGAGGAGTAAACCACCTCCTTCGCTCTTCCTCGACAATAACCTCCAGTGCTCCGTATCTAGAAGGTTTTGCTTCCGTATAAGCTCCAGGACCCATTCGGTCGGCTTGTCCGTTCTGGGACAGAAAATGGTGATATTGTGTGACGACGGTATGTCGTCTCCCATTTTTGTCTCTAGCGGGACCCCTTTCCACATACTAAGGGTGGGGACCGCTAGCCGCAACCACTCAGCCGACCCTTCGTCAGCGCAGTCCACGACTAGATGTCCGACCCTAAAGTGGACTCCATCAAACACTATTGGGGAGTCCCAGCCTGAAGTGACCGGCTCCTCCAATATTGCTTCCTCAAGCAGTGTCAGCTCTTCACTGCTGAGGATTACCTGAGGATACTCCTCAGGCACTATCGCAACCTTTACCTTTCTAGCTGCGGCCGCGTACGTTGGCCTCTCTTCGGTCACCCTGGGTGTCAGGGGTTGGTCCCTGACTTCCAGAGCAGCTTCAGAGGTGCTCACCGCTTTTGCTGGCCTCTCTTCGGCCACCTTGGATGTCGAGGGTTGGTCCTCGACTTCCAGAGCAGCTCTAGAGGTGCTAGCTACTTCCGTAGATACTACTGCGGTCCTTGTCTCCACACGCACCCTCTTTGGCGTGTCGCATGGTGGCGTGACTGTGACTGCACTGCTCAGCCTTTTCGGAGCAGGGGTAGAGCCCTGCTCCTGCTGAGGACGTGGCTGCTTTGCCAGTGCCAGTGCCTCGTCAGGTGATTTACCCTGCTGCAGATACCTAATGTACCATTTCACCTTGGCGCCGCTCAGCCCTCTGCGGTTCGGGTCATCCCGAGCCCCAGGTTCGCCAAGTTCAGGTCTTGGGGGCTTCACTTTGCCAGCTTGCCTTGGGTTGGCACTGCTGCTAGTTCCGGCTGCCGGGTGTGGTGTAACACCCACTACACGGCCTCCCAAACTCTGCTTCTTCTCATTTATTCTCCTGTCAGGAGCTACTTTTGGTGATTTCACCAATGAGGGCTGCTCCCTGTCGAGGTCACGGTCCTCAAACTGTTTTGCAACAGCTCCCGCAGTTACACCCTGCGGTATTTTTAGAAATTTTTCTTTGTTCATACTCATATGGACCCACGAGTAGCGGAGAAATATACTGTCCACCCGGGCAGAGATCCGCAGTACCCGGGTAAGGCTCACCAGACTAGGCGGTCGCCACTTGCCTAGACTCTCCATTAGTGACTGGGCTATTTGTTTTCCGGGCCCCCAGCCAGGCTGACTCTCGGCACGGGTCGAATGACACCTTAGTCCGGCCCGGAGATGTGGAAATTTTTAGGAGTTTCCAGCTCCAGCCCGACTACTATTAGCCAGCCCCCTTAGCAGTGACAAGCCTAACTAAGGGGCTGTTTCCCTCACGTGGAGAGTGTAGTCGCACTTCCGAGTCAGCAACAGTTACGGCACGCCCATTACGGTACATGTTGATCCCCCTGTTGCAGTCCTCGGCAGGCGGCCAAAACGCCTACATTTCGGAGACTACAAGAGCTAGAGACACAAAACTTTACCATCTGGTGCGTATACTATAGTATAGTATTTACTCCGAAGATGAAGATTGAAGATCATATCAATATCTTTCCCCGTTGCACCATAGTAGAGTTTCTCGGTTTTAAGCAACACCGTTTAGTATTTCGATCTGAAACTTTACATACATACATGAACAAAATCGGACAAATACAACAAAAGTTATAGTCAAAAATGTACTAATTTCTCCCTTCTTTGCCAATAAACTGCATCAATCTTTGAGAATCACCAATTTTGGTAAGGTGATTCATGTGGCCCTAATGAACAAACCCACATCCGAATGTTATCGAAAAGATTTCGATTCCGACAAGAGTCGACTCGTTTTGAAAAGTTTGGCTCGCAGCTGTCGAAATGAAAAGCATTTTGCTTTGTTTACTTAAATAAACGCATTAATGCCAATAAAATTAATTTTGTATTATTTTTTAATGTTTTAAGCAAATTTAGACGTGCTCGCTTGAACGAATCAAGGTTAATTTTTAATATATATTTTTATTACAAAAAATGTCTTTTAAAATTGTGTGTACATGCAAAGCCAAAACGAGTGGAATGAAAGTAAGGTGTTCTGGATTTAGACAAAACAGAACTTCGAAAAGTTATGTGTTGTCGTGTTCCACAAGTAATTTCGAAGATAACTTTATTAATGGATGGCTTAAAATTTGTTTATAAAATAAATTGTACAAAATTTGTAAATAATAAAATAAATTTTTAAAAGACGGCTGCTGTATGATGTCGCTGTCATTTAAATTTTGCGCCACATAAACAAACATAAACAACACAGCTGTTTCTGGTCTGAATGAAAACGATTCGAAAACGATTCGAAATCGATTCGAACTCAGTCGAAATCTAGAACACCATTTGTCGGAATGCACTCGTTATGTCTTTTCAAAACGAGTCGAAATCCAGAACTGGCCTGAATATATTTTTCTATTTAAATGCTCTTATGAATGAAACTTACATTGTTTTTCTTGAAAAAGAAAAAAGGAAGGATCTTGAATCTTGATGGGTCCCATGACCGCTCTCTATTTTGTTTACAAAACTTTAACCAAAATTTTAGTAAAGTATTTTCTGAAGTTAAATTATACAACATTATTTTGCTCACTATTTATTTGTGCATTCCAATAATGTCTGTACCATACAGAAGGAGAAGTCCGATTTGTCAAAAAAAACCTTTTTTTTTTGGCAATCAAAAGTTTTTGGAGTACTTAAGCAATATATATATATATCATTTCCAAAGATGATTTGTACATTCCAATCAAATAGTAACGGTGCAACTAAAGAAGATTAACTTCAACTGATATTATCTGACTTTATGGACAAAATCATGAAATACAAATTAGAAACACTTCTAAACACGACTCAGCTGTTGGCCATATGTTTACCACGCAAAAATTTGCACAAATTTCCAACCTTATGTTTTTATTAATTGATACTTAACAATATTTTAAAGTTGGACCTTTGCATAATAAATACCTTGCAGTCCAGTGCTATAAAGTTTTTGCAGAAAAAACTGCAGCAGGCGGCTGTCATCTTCTAAGGCACAGGACTAAAAGCTGGGCGCAACAGAATCAGAGGTGAATACAACAAAAGCTACAAGGCAGCGTTAAAGTTGTTAACATCGATGAATGCAACAACTTGCATCCAATGTTGGAGCGTGGTACAATGAGAGAGTGGCTGACCCCTATGGCCTCTGTGGGCGGAAATTCGGCTTGGGGCTACTCGTCTACATTTTTGAAAGCCGAACCTTGGGAGCAATCAGTGGATTATACGCTGCAACTAGAGTAACAACAAAAGCTAAGCAACTGTGGCACACAACACGTCGGCTGGATAGGAGGTCAAATTGGGAGTGGTTGATAGAGTAGAGAGAAGCATCCAACTTTTTGCGCCCGTAACATTTCTTGTTATTGTTGTCACTCTTTTTGTACTTTGCTAGTAGTATTTGCATTCATTGTGTGTTAAAAGTTATGCCCGTAAGTGCATGTGTGTATCTATATCTGAATCTGTATCTCTGTCTGGATATGTATCTGTGTCTGTTAAAACATAAATTTAACTGCAAGCGCATGGAGCGTGTGACAAGGCCACAGGAATTCAAAACAAAAGTTGCAACAAATACCAAACACGCCATAACGACTACAACTGCAGCAAGAGCAAGAGCAGGAGCAGGAGATACCAGGACTGCGACCAACATGTAGACATAAATTGCGAGCTGGGCAAGCGACGCTTGTGTGTGCGTGTGTGTAGGCGTTGGTCTGAGTGGGTATCCGTGTGTATCTGTGAGGGTATCTGTGTGTGGCTATGTGTGGCTATGTGTGGTTGTATGCGCTACGAAAAGAATGACAGGAAACCGGATGTGAGTGCATGCCTTTTGTGCATGCAACGAATTATTCAGTTGACACACAGGATGTGTGCTTTGTTGTTGTTGTTGGTCCTGCTGCCGCTTTGTGGACCTTCGACTGTGACAATTTTTTGGAACAGTTCTTGCAAATTGCCAGTTTTGCCTGTTTATTTTATGATTGTTAATTTTGCAGTAGAGCAAAAGTCAAGAGCCAAAACATTCCAGCAAGTATACTGCTATGCAAACTCAATCCGGGGACAATGAAAAGATTAACATGGAAAATGACAATAAGTGGATCAAGAATTTTCAATGCTCAACATTCACTTAGCTAATTTTTTGGAAACATATTGCGACAAAGTGCTTCGTGTGTATGTGCCATTGACATTGCATTTTCAAAATTTTGTTTGAAGCACCTTAGTATTTCCTATAAAATGCGCGGGGTCCAGGGGGCGCTTACAGCCCTAAAGTATGCAGCAAAAACTGGCAAAGAGATATTATTTAAGCAAAAGGCTAGTTAGTCAGTAAGAGAAGTGGAGAGCGTCTATTGACTAGACCCAATAATTATATACATCCAAGTGCGCTTGCGAGGCGGCTGACCTTGAGGGCTAGAAAGAGAAGACTTAAAAGGTGCCATCCAGGGGACCTTCTTATGAGATTCCTATAAATAAGTTCAAATGTTTTAAGACCGCATATAAATATGTATATATTCGTGTAAATATTGTTTTTTCCGTATGTAGAACCCTTTGATTATAATTGGTTTTGATTTTCTTTTATCTTATGTATATCTAGGTTAAGCTGCTAAAATAGGTAGTAGGGAAATAGTTTAATTAAAAAAAATAGACTTTTTGTCAATAGCGTAGACTTTGATTCGGTTGTTATCGCTTTTTCCGAAACCTGGCTTAATTCGTCTATCTCCGATTTTTAAATTTTCGAAATTCCGTAATTCCGACCGTCCGTCCGGTCGTGGTGTTCTTATTGCTGTAAAATCACATTTACTTTCTCTTAGTTTTCCCACAGGAATAGAATTTATTGCGGTAAAAGTGTTTACCACAAATTGTTATACCTGTTTGACATGTTCCTATATACCTCCATGATCTGACCTTAGCGTATATGTGAACCATCTTTCTGTCATTCGTATGGTGGCTGATGGTATTAGAGATCAACTAGTTGTTTTAGGTGACTTCAATCTGCCAACCTTGTCCTGGTTCGGTCGATTCTAATTCTCTTTTTTCTTTTGATCTGGCATGTCTCTAAGCCAAATTAACTTCATACATAATTGCTCAAATAGAATGCTTGACTTTGTTTTTGTAAGTGATTCTTCAGATTTCGAAATTTCAAGGGTCTGTCCGCTTTCCTTGCCTGAGGATCCGTATCATCCGACTTGCAAATCACACTAACACTTAATGTTCACTACAGTGTTTCGCCCCATCTTCATGCTCCTCGGTATCGGTACCTTCGTGAGGCTAATTTTGTCGGTCTTAACCCATTCTTGGCTGATGTTAACTAGACTTTTTGCTGTTTACTGAGAAGTTTGAGCAATCCATTAATAATTTCTATCGGATATTATACGATCTCTTTGTTCGCTACTCTTCCCTGACTCATTCTTTTGAGCATCCTTGGTTAACGCCCTGTCTGTCTAGTTTAAAAAATTATAAATGTTCTTCTTATAAAAGATTTAAGAAAAGTGGTTCTCTTTCTATCTTACGTAGAAAGTTTATTCTTCTCAATAGCCTATGCTACCATAATTATCTTGCTCATTGTAGGCTTAAATTCTATCGTGATCCTAAGAAATAATTTTTTTTTGGTCAATTCTCAACGTAAATCTTCCGTCTTTCCTGCATCGCTATATTTCAAAAGTGCTCTTCTAATAACTTTTTCAAACTACATACTCTGTTAATTTTCCTAACTCAAACCTTATTGCTTATCCACAGATCTTGGAATCTGACGTTTTACAATTTCCCTCTCTCCTGGCCCCGATGCTATTCCTAGTTGTGTTCTAAATTACTTTGCCGGCTCCGTTTCCATGCCATTATCCGTTCTTTACTACCTTAGAATTTTCGTTTCTTCCGGAATTCTGGAATGAATCCTTCATTATCCCTATTCATAAAAAAGGTTCCAAGTCTACTATTGAGCACTACCGAGGTACTGCCAAGCAAATTCCTAAAGGCTTTGAAGGGATTGTCAAATTTGCTCTACATGATCCATGGCTTATGCTCTAATTCTATTAAATAATTTCGAAAGGGGAATTCCCTAACTAACTTTCTGCAATATTAGGTTAATAAATTTTTTTTTTTTTATATTCAAGCAAATAGCTTTTTTTAATTATGCTAAATCGAACAAAATTGTGTAATTTTTTTTTTTTTAAAACAGAATTGGGTGTTAATCGAAAAATAAATTGCTTGATTTTTATTATTAGAAAGGGAAAATAAAAATTGAACTTAAATATCTTTTGATATCTTCAATACCTCCCCCTCGATATGTCTTTTACGAATCAATATTAAGAATCGCACAAAATAAAAACTGATTTTCAACTTATAACAAATATTTTAAATTGCCTTATTTGACTTTAATTCAAAAAATGTATATTTTACAATTGAAAGATATTATAAATATAAAAGCTTGTGACGAAGCTTCTAAGCTCCGCCACAATTAATTAATTATAATTGATATTAGATGTAAGGTTTTCCCATATTGTTTAGATATAAGTTGAATTTATGGATTTTGGGTTTATAGTGATAAGTTTGGTATTTGGTATTAGATTAAGTGTTGTAAAATAAGAAAGGGACAAAACATCGATAAGTAAAAAAAGATCGTAGCATCGCCACGTCGGACTGCCAACCCAGGCTGCCGAAGGCCGGCTATCGCCGATAGCGATAGACGGGTATCGGCAGGCTGTGAGATGAGCCGGCGTGGGCGATTAAAAGAGAGAACACGAGGAGTTGGTTTTCGGACGAGGTAGCGAACGGACGCATAACGCAAACAGACATAAAGAACAGCAACGTGAGTGTGAGGAAAAAGAAGGTTAAGGTGAGAAAAATAGAAACAGAGGTTAGGAAATACAGTTGCTGGGAGTAACTATAAAAATAAGAGAACAAAACTGAAATAAAGGAGTGAAGTATTATAACGTTGACCGAAACAGCAAGTGTTCTTATTTAATTCAATATTTAGTGTCGCGCGTGAGACGCGCGATATCAACAGAGTGTCGCGGTGTGTGTGAGTATATTAGTGTGTTTCGCTATTCTCCTTTTTCCTGCCATGCACATATAAGCAACCGAATGGGCCTCGCCTCTCTGGTATTATATATGTACATGCGCTGGCCCTGTTGTAGGTACGCGTGAGCCTCGCCCGCCACCACAACGCCCCCCTCCGACCATTCTCCGTTCGCACACAAACGCAGCCCTAAAGAGCCTCGCTCAAGTGGTACAGTTTGCGACGGACTCTCTGTAGGCAAGCGTGGGACACGCCCACAACCCCCTCGTGTGTGGATACGGCCGCGAGAGCCTCGCTCAGCGACGTAGTCCACAACGATCTCGCTGTCGGTAAACGCTCTGAGAGTGCGCCAGCCACAGCAACAGCGCGACACACACGCAAACTAAATTTTCAGGGTGTATGGGAAGCGATCGTGGTATGTATGTATGTATGTAGGTACGGCGAGGACAGTTTCTAGGCCCCCTACGCTGCCCAGTGTCTCAGCAAGTTTACAAATTAGTTGTAAGTTGGCCCTGGTTCAGACTGAGTTATACCCCAGCACCAGAACTTCCTTACAAGCTATGCTTTATTTAAGTATGTGGGAACATATTGTACAGTAGGGGCAAAAGCGTACGGGCCATCCCACTGTCGGGAGCCGCCTGTATCAAATTTGTTTTTATATTTGTAATTTGTGAGTAACGCAATTTTTCAATTTTTTTTTGTAGCCACCCTATAAATAATAGACGCTGTCTGTAATCATAAAGTGCGTATGAGTTTCCTGAAGCCCGCTACATTTGGTAACTCCCATATACAATGCGGCTAACTAAATTGTTATTGCTTTCAAATGTCACGTATCATTATCATAATTTTTTCGGTTGACATTTTTAAGTAGCTGCCATAAATGTTTATAACTTTTGCACTCATGTATCGTACATACATACATATATACAAACACGATGCTGGATGGCGGGCACATTTTTCAACTCTCTGGAAGAGGAGGGAGGGCCTACATTCTACTATTTACCAAAACCACGTAGCGAAGCACCAAGAACTGCGACAACGGCCATGTGTGTGTCTTTATATTATTGGGCTCAAGGGATACTCACACTTTCCCGTCATGCACAGGCCCACCTTCGCCTTGCCTTCATATTTATAATTTATTGCTCCATTTGGTGACTGGCTTTTATTGAAGTGAGGACAATTTTGGAGGCTGTCCCGACTTGGCATTTTGTTAACTTGCTATTATGATTAAAACACATTTAATAACAGTTTGTTGACAACGAGAATTATGTAACGAGAGCATCCAATTGAAAAATAGCTTTAAGCTTTAATCAGGTCTAGCTTTAAAAAGGAGGAATAAAAAATGCTTCTGCGTCATCAATTTTGTATGCTAAACGATACACACTTACACAACGTCGGACATCCAGATATAAATGGTCACAGAGAATGTTATCACAACGAATTTCAATATGAGAATTTATTTTAAATAACGCGCCCAGCACCTTACAATTAGAAAAACAACAAAAGCAAACAAAAACAAATGTGTATGACAATTTCAATATCAGTCGGTCAACAGTTTTGTTATTTTGTTGTTCTACGATAACTTCATTGTTTTTGTTGTCCTTGCTGTTGCTGTTTCAGTTTCCCTCCTGGCCATCAGCCAGCAGCCATCCGGCCATTCGGCCATCGTAACATGGGAACCTAATTTACATAATTTCATTGGTTGCAATACATTTTTGGCATAATGAGTCTAGACATTTGTTTCAATTTATGAAATTGTTATTTTATGCAATATGCTTGTGATTAGTTCACTTTTGCATAAATATGCATTAATTTTGGACAACAGTTTTTCCTAAACATAAAGCTAGCTCTCGATGCTTTGTGCCCACACACAATCCATGACTAAATCACTGTTTCTGTACACATTTATTGCAAAATATTTACGAAAAGGAAATCAAATCCAATTTATATAACTTGATAAGAAATTACTTCCAAACTGAGAGCTGCCTCTGCTTATTCCCCCGTTGGCGCCCTTTCAAGTTTCAAATACTTATAACAAACTAATCAAACTTTTAAATACACTTCAGCCACAAACTGGCACAGACAGGCACAGGACGGCTTTAATCTAGGCAGATAGGATGTAGGCGGAAAATGTAGCCAACACCCAGAACAATTCGACAGACTTCTTAAAAAGCGTCGACTTTGATTTGTTGCGACTCAGCTGCTGCGGCTTGTTTTGGCTTTGCTTTTGGCTTTAACTTCAGCCGGACTTTTGCTTGTTGTCAACGTCAACAGAAATTGATTGCCGCTTCTTTATAGCATTTTGCCGGTACCACCCCACCCCACTCCCACTGCCATGCCCACTTCCATGCGCAATCCAAATCCTCCATGTCTTGGAGGCTTTTGAATCGGCATGTCTTTGGTTGATTCTGTGGCACTTTCATTTCATTTAGTTTACTTTGCGCCAAACTTTTGAGCTCATCTTCAGCTGCAAGTGAATAATCCATAGCCAGCGAAGCAGAGAGCTTCATTCGGGCCAAGTCCGAGACCTGCGTACGCCAACTTTGACACAGTTTACTGGCAAAAGTTTAATGGAATTTATCTTTGGTGACGCGTAGAATAAATAAAACAGCATTCAACTTGTTTTTGAAGCAATTAAAAATTCTTTAAGACTGCGACCAGAAATTGCGCTTGAACTGGAGGACGACCAATCTAAGCTGAGTGCAAGCAGACAAGACACGACTACTGCGAATTAAATGTAAATACAAGTTAAAAATAATTTAAGTTTTTCCAAAGACAACAAGCTTATTACTTTTAGTAAAATTCGAGCACATCATTTCCTAGATTACTATACGTAGGTACATACATATATACTAAGAGTATGCGAGATGGGAAATTTAAGTAACATTTTTTAATGCGTGTAATTTCATCTGCTGCAATTAAAGGGCGTATGAGCAATGTTCCCAGAATTGGCATTGATACTACACATCACACAGCCTCCTTCCCCTTCCACAGACATAGAATCATTATTACACACATACAGAGAGAAACACACACAAGAACACACAAGGGCGGATATACAAGAGCTCCAAAAGAAGAAAAGAAACCCAAATGGAAGTAGGAAACTGCGCTCTTAACTACTTTCTGCACGCTTGCAGATAAAATCGATAAATTCCTTTTCGTTAAACGAATTAGGAAACTAATTGACTAGGATTTCGCTTAAAGAATCTCACATAAATCGTGAGCTTAAGCCTGATTCTGGCAGCCGACTGGAGCGAGGTGGGGCCATAATGCTAGAGACCAAACTATTCCGCTTCCCATTCCATTGGCTTGCATTGCTTGGCTGTTTTGCTAGCTTGAAGGTAACATGACTTTCTGGGGGATAGGGAATGGGGTAGGATGATTGAATGGATGAGTGCACACACAAACATGTGCTTATTCTGTTTAATGTTACGTTTTGTTTCCCCTCCTTTTATGTATTTATAATTATTTACAATTTTAATTATGCATTTGTCAACTAACCGGGATCGGGATCGGGATCAGCCAAGCCGCTCGAGCCGCCTGTGAAATGTCATGAAACATTTCAGCATGGCCACCATACACAGTAGAGCAGTACTTACTCCGACCGTTCGCATCCACCGCCATTCAAAGCCGGCGAAGCGTTGACAAACTAACAAGGCGCAAATATTATTTCCTGCTCGCGTTTTGAGCTCCCTTCCTAACTCCAGCGCTCCACAATCCTGTGTGTTAAGTACGAATATATATGCTCGTATAAAACATTTCCACCTTTTGCTTTCAATTTAATTTACCACAACATTCCTGCCTAAACATTTATCCTTACTACATTGCCAGATTCTACCCAGAAGCTGGGTATTTCCTATGATGTTGGCATATGCGTGTCGAGCCTCTAGGCATTTTATGCTCGGCTTATTTTTATAAAATACAAATGCATGGGAGGCCTTAGGTAGGTGTTGCAGGTTGAGGGCATGGCACAAATTGTAACACTTACCAGGCTAAAAAATGTGCGGCCTGGAATTCAGGCGTAAAACTTGAGCCTTAAGTAGTGGGCCTCCAGCCTTTTGGCCATGTGTGAAGTTTTTTTTTTACGAAATCTTACACAGAGACACACTTATAAAGAGACGCTAACGCACTGCTACACATGCAATGCTAACAAAATTAATCCAGGCTGCGCCAAATGCCCAACATTTAAAAAAATTTAATCTACTTATTTGTAGCTCAATAGTGGCTTGGTCTTTAAGTCATGCACTCCCTTCCCTGTGCCCACGCTAGCTTCATTAGGCTGGACTTTTACAACTTGAGCAGGCAATCTGCGCAAAAAACTTTGCCTCGAATGCAGCATATTTTCATGTTTCATATTTATAAATTAATATGCATTACCCATTTCTGCAGTCACTTCAGTTGATGACGTTAACAGTGGCGTCGTCGTCGTCGTCATCGTAGTCGTTGAAATTGCAACAAACATGCAAATATACAATTTTAATATAGTCCTAGAAAACAGGAGCAGCGTAGTAGATGACGACGACGACGGAGACGGTTCTACCTGAACTGAACGTGCAAGTTGCTCATCAAAAATGCCAGCCGACAACTGTAGAAGTTTTAGAGTGGGAAGTTGGGGCATGGATACCAGTCGTGGCAACTCATTTTGAATTTTGTTTTAACTAAAAAAAAACTCGAAGGCTCTGTGGATTGTGGAACAAGAACAGCATCAGCAGCAGTGACAGGAACAAAAAGAGTGAGAGAGAGAGAAAGACAACCACTAATAAATGTGAAATAAAAAATGGAATTACTATGTATAAAATATTTTGATGAAGATTTCATTTAATGAGTACAATTTATATGCATTTTACCTACATCGACAGTAATAAGCATATCAAAGTAAAATTAAATCTTGTCATGTTATCAGCAGAGACCAAACTATGTTCTTGTATATTTATATACAAATGAATTTTGCAAACCCGGCAAATTTATTCAAAGTTTTGTCAGTTAATTTTCGTTCTAATAGATATGATGAGATGTAATGAATAAAATTCCATACCAATTTTTTTCGGGTGCATATAGGTATACTTGTTGATGAAATTTTCTTTTTTTCCCTATTACTTTTACTACCTTATGTCAAATAAATTAATATTTTTAATGGATGTATAAAGTTTTATTTATTACCTTGATTTTCCGAAATCTGGCTGAGTTATTATCTGATTTTGAAATTTTCGTAAATTCCTACATAACCTATAAAATTGATCGGCCGTCCGGTCGTGGTGGTGTTCTCATTGCTGTAAAAGTCTACCTGGAATCGCATTTAGTTTCCCTTAATTTTCCCACAGGAATAGAGTTAATTGCGGTAAATGTGTTAACCAAAAATTTATATACCTATTTGACATGGTCCTATATACCCCCAAGCTCTGACCTAAGCGCATTTGTGAACCATCTTTATGCCATTCGTATGGTGGCTGATTCTATTGGAATTAGAGATCAACTAGTTGTTCGGTCGATTCTAATTACCTTTTTTTTCTTCTGATCAGCCTGACTTTATCTCTCTAAGCCAAATTAGCTTCATACATAATTGCTCAAATAGAATGCTTGACCTTGTTTTCGAAAGTGATTCTTCGGATTTCGAAATTTCAAGGGTCTGTCCGCTTTCCTTGCCTGAGGATCCGTATCATCCGACCTTGCAAATCACACTAACACATAATGTTCACTGTAGTGGTTTGTCCCATGTTCGTGCTCCTCGGTATCGTTCCTTTCGTGAGGCTAATTTTGTCGGTCTTAGCCAATTTTTGGATGATGTTAAGTAGTCCTCTTTGTCGTCTACTGAGAACTTTGAGCTATCCATAAATAATATCTATCGCTTTCGATTTCTTTGGTCCCTACTCTGTCCTGAGTCTTTCGTCTAAGCCGCCTTGTTTTACGCCCAGTCTGTCTAATTTAAAAAAACGTAAGTCTTCTTACAAAAGATTTACAAAGTCTTCTATAAGTTTTCTACAATAATTATCTTGCCCGTTGTAGGCGTAACTTCTGTAGTTATCCTAAGAAATTCCTTTGTTAATTCGAAACGTAAGTCTTTCGTTTTTCCTGCATCGCTATACTTTAAAAATGTATGTTAATCTAACAACTCTGAAATCAAACCTTATTGTTTTTCCACAGATATTAGAATCCGACGTTTTACAATCTCTTATGTTCATAAAATGTTCCTTCTCTCCTGGCCCCGATGCTATACCTAGTTGTGTTCTAAAGCATTGTGCCGGCTCCCTTTCCATGCCGTTCTTTTCAGCCCTTCCTTAAAATTATCGTACCTTCCGGCCATCTGGAATCAATCCTTCATTATACCTATTCATATAAAAGGTTCCTAGTCTAATATTGAAAACTACCGAGGTATTGCCAAGCTTTCATCACTTCCAAAAGTTTTTGAAAGGTTTGTAACTTCACAATTGCAACACCACTGTCGTTCTTTAATATCTGACTCTTAACACGAGTTTGTAAAACGTCGCACAGTGGCACGGCAGCCGCAAAAGCGTTGCAAAAATCGATTTTGCGATGTAACCATTTTTTAAATGTAATAATGTAATGCATCTGATTTAGAATTTCCCAGGGATCAAGAAAATAAAAATTTTAGTCAATTCGGATGAATAGCTTAGTTGCTACAGCCGCTCAAAGTGGAGTATATTTTCAACTTTGAAAAAAATCGCAACTTTTGGAATAAAAATTCGTGTTTAAGATTGTTTTGTGGAAAAACTACGCAACCAATCCCTATTTTCTTAGTTTCTATAAAAAAGTACATGAAATTTAAACATATAAGAAAAAAAAATGACTTCATATCTTTTCTGGGTTTTTCAATACTTCCGTTTAACTGAACCGTAATGTAATTTAGTCTTACTCTATAGACTCCTCTAACGTGGAACGCATCCGGAGTGTTTCTGATCTCGGTATTCTGTTTTGTACCTTATGGTACAAAGGGTATATTAAGTATATAAGAAACATTGGAGACCACCCAAAGTTACCTAAAGTATGATCAGGGTGACTAGAGAAGCCGATATACCCATGTCCGTCTGTCCGTCAGTCTTTATGAACGCCTAGATTTTAGAGATGGTAAGAGGTAGAGCAACCAAATTTTCTGGTTATATGTATGTAGTATTATGCCAAGGGAGACAAGTGTATTTTATATTTTTGATATCTGGGATATATTATATAGCTCCCATAAGGGTGTTTCAGAGGACCTCGAAAAAAACCAAAAGTCTTAGATCTTAGTCTTATATCGACTTCTTTAGTCACCCTGATCATACTTTAGGTAACTTTGGGGAGCCTCCGACGTCTCCTTCTGTATGTTATATACATTTTCGGGCTTGCACAAACTTAATATACCCTTTGTACCATGCGGTACAGGGTATAAAAAATGTGATACAGTCGATGTGGTGCCCGACTGTGTAATACCCTGTACCCTTTTTCTGGAAAAAATTTTATTCCTGCATTTTCCTTCTAAGCACTTTCCAATTGGAATCTATTTTTATTGGTGAAATTCGATATGTATACCAATAATAATGAATAATCTTACCAAAATTGGTGACTGTAAGTCATTTTTTGCCATAATTACGTAAAGTCAAATATTGACTTAGTTTCTCGGCAAGGGGGGGTGAAATTACTACATTTTTGACTATAACTTCTGTTGTATTTGTCCGATTTTGCTCATTTTTGACACACAGATGAAATAAAAATATTAAACGGTGTGGCTAAAAACCGGGAAAATCTACTGCGGGTAACGGGGGAAGATATTGACATGATTTAACAAACTTCATCTTCTGATGAAATATGCACATCAGGTGGTAAAGTTTGGTGTCTCTAGCTTTTATAGTCTCCGAAATCTAGGTGTCCATACAGACGGACGGACGGACATATAATAAGCATTTTGGTATAAAGGACTTGGGGTCTGCCTCCTTCTGTCCGTTACATACATTGCACAAATCTAGTATACCCTTTGTACCTATAGGTACAGGGTATAAAAATAGTGTCTACACTTAAAAGCAAATATCTCTGGCTGTACTAAACTTATGGAAATAACGGGATTATTTGTAAAAAGTACAAAAAGTCAATTTTTCTCAAAACCTAAAGTTTTAGATGGATAATTCGTTTGTTTATATAAGATTTCGTAACCAAATTTGGTGTTCGAAGTTCCAAATCACTGTACTAAATTTAATAAAAATCTATTGAGTATATCATATAGCGCCCATAGGACCGATCGACCAAAATAGCGTGTTTGGTGCAAAATTCGTTGTGTTTCCTTTGTTAATGAAGATATTGTAACCAAATTTTGTGATTGACAGTTTTTTAGAGTTCCCCACCTCTGAACCAAATTTGATCAAAATCGACTGACAGACAAACGGTCATGGCTAAATTGATTTCTTCTTTCGACCTTACCGTTTTAAAATATATCACACGGACAAACAGACGGATGGACACACGAACGTAGCTTACCCGAGGTTAGTATAAACAATTTTAGAGCTACTGATCTGCCCCTTCTTCTCTTCAGCCTTTTATATACATTGCAAATCTATAACACCATCGACCCTATGGCAACAGGGTTTTAAAAGATACCCTATACTATACTCTTGTTGCTGGCAAACACATTCTCTACGTTGGCACTGCCTCCACAGCGGTCAGCTAGGACAAGCGGACACCACTCTCGCCGGTCGGAGAAACGTTTTTTCGCCACGCCGCGGCGCGCCGTAACACAATAACAGGTCCTTATATACAGTAAAGAATCCGCAAACGTCCCTTATAGACATCGAAATCAAGGAGATTTGTATGCAGAGATTAACAGATGAATATGGAATAATCGCAATCCGCGGTGGTGATACGCAATTTGGTGTAAAAGGTACAATAATATTCAGGGCCGTAGAGAGAAAATCCGGGACCGGGGGAAAATGTACTGGCCCCTCTATTACACCTTTAGCTTGAATCATTGTGTTCTGTAAGTACGACGAACTTTTTCACTCGGAAAAGACAATGGATCGGAACAGCATTTTTTTGCAGTACAGCAAATTTCAGAAAATTTTATTACGACAGTAATTGCAATGGGCCCCTGAGAAAACTCCTGGCCCGGGAGGGGTATCCCCCTTTTCCCCTTTCTCGACGGGCCTGATAATACTCTTGACGTTTTGGATATAGGGCGTAAGGCTTGCTACATTTAATTTGAAAATTCAATTCAATTTAATTATGTTTGAACTTTAAGACAAATGTATTCATATTTACGAAAATGTTGAGTATTTTATTTCTGTTTGTTTAAGAATTCAGTTTTCAATTGGAAACTGTCTGTTCGCCACTTTTACAACTTTTACGTTCGCAATTTTTAAAATCTTTTGTATTTTAATAATAAAGTATAAGTTTTTCATGGTTTAACACTTTTAGCAAGCCGGTCAAAGACTCTGTAATAAAATTTATTGTCTCAACCGAAATTGATCTGCAACATATGGACATTGAACGCTTTGCTCTTAGAGAAATAATAGAAATTGAATTTCTATTAAACTTTGGCAGCATGCAAAAGACAAACTTTTGTCGGACAACTTTGGTGACGACGTCACATACGTTGCCAACTACTATCTCTGCCAGAGAAAACCCTGCTCACTTCACTCACTTAACCGTATCAACAGTTGCAGCTGGTGCTCAGCCTAGCGAGAAGCACATACTCCGCTTGCTGGACGACTACGGACAGTCAAGGATTCAAGTTGGCAAAGAGTTAAGTAGCCAATCACCACGCTGGCGGGTTTTGTGCAGGGCGGGATCTTTATGTAGCTCTCATTGCTCCATGGAGGGCGCTGTCAACACATCGACTTCCTTTGGAGCTGCTAGTTCCAGCAGCAGCAGCTCTGCTTTTGTGCTGTCAGCAAAGTGTCACAGCGTAGACATGCATACACACATATGTATGGACAAGTATACATATACGCGTGCACACATACATATATGTATGTACAATGTATGTGTACACCGAGAGAGTTAGTTTTTCTGGCTGTCGCCGCTTTTTCGCTCTATTATATGCTTTTATTTTTGCAAGTCAATAGCTTTGGCTTTTAAATTTATCGACTGACGTTTGATGCGCTTCATTTAACTTGGAAACATTTTTCAACCCGTCTACACGCAGACGTGTGTTTGGGTACGGCGGAGTAAACGAAAGTGTGTGCGACCTTAGAAAAGCGTGCAGCAATATATTAACAGCAACGTGGCCAAATAAGTTTGTTGCATGGTAGCCAAAAAGGGGTTAAGTGTCACTAAAATTGGTCTGCAACTGTTGCAACCAGATACATAAAAGACATACAATGCTTCACTCTTAGTCCCTGTGGTCACTGCGGCAGCTACTTAACCAGGAATCCACTAGGGCTCTGCTAATTCTACGTGCAACGGGTGCCGAATGTCGAGTGTCAATTGTACACAAAGCAAAATAACTTTCCAAGGGCTGAATAGCCCTAGCTAACAGCAGCAAGCATCCTGCTTTGGAATTGTACCAACAGTTAAGTGGGGACAAACTGTTGTCGGACAACGAACATAAGACAACGACAACTGCAGTACAAAGCAAGTAAATTTTGTATGTAAGAACTCAATTGCTACTTGAGAGAAAAACGCAGTTGAAGACCACTGAACCAATGCACTTGTAGTGCCACCAGGAGTTGACCATCTGTGCTTCCATTTGGTTAACTGCCAAAATCAACCTCTACAAAAGCATTTTTACAAACGGTGCACACATACTGCAACAAATACAATGCCAAAACTAAACAGAGGAAAAACTTGTGTGATGCTTTGAAAAAAGAATAGTAAGAAAAAATTTTTTTACAGTCTAGGCAGTCCCGACAGTATGATTCCCTGTACTCTTTATCGTGAAAGAAGAATGTATTCCTGCATACTTTAATAGTATACTTCTTTCCATTTGGATCCACGTGAGGTTTTCGGGTCTGAAATTAACAAACCTATATGCCTTCTGTACCCTTTTATCAATACTAAAAATTTAAACTTTCGTTTCACAACAAATTAATAATATTATATATAAATCTATATTTATACCCTGTACCTATAGGTACAAAGGGTATACTAGATTTGTGCAATGTATGTAACGGACAGAAGGAGGCGTGGCAGACCCCAAGTCCTTTATACCAAAATGATTATCATAACCTCGGGTAGCGATTGAGCCATGTCCGTCCGTCCGTCCGTCCGTCTGTCCGTCTGTCCGTCCGTATGAACGCCTAGATCTCGGAGACTATAAGTGCTAGAGACACGAAACTTTACCAGCTGGTGCGCATATTTCCTAAGCAGATGAAGTTTGTTGAATCATGTCAATATCTTCCCCCGTTCCCCCGCAGTAGAGTTTCGCGGTTTTTAGCCACACCGTTTAATATTTTCATCTGAAACAGAGCGATGCGTTGTAATTACATGCATATATGTGTAAAAAATGAACAAAATCGGACAAATACAACAGAAGTTATAGTCAAAAATTTCACCCCCCCCTTGCCAATTAACTGCGTCAATATTTGACTCTACGCAATTATGGCTACAAGTGACCTAGAATCACAATTTTTGGTAAGCTCATTCATGTGGCTCTAATGAACAAATCCACATCCAAATTTTATCGATGCGGTCCCCCCACCCCCCGCAATCCATTTACCGTGTTTTCTCCCACACCCCTCAACATACCAACTTGAAACTTACCCCGTATACTTTAAATAAGTTCTTTGTTGTAACATTCGAGTTTCATCAAAATGGGTAAAAATTTAGGGAACTTATAGGTATAAATATCGATTTTCACCAAAAAAAAATAAATTCCAATTGGAAAGTTCTTAGATGGAATATGCAGGAAAAATTTTTTTGACACAAAAGGTACAGGGTATTCCACTGTCGGGCACCGCCTCGACTGTACCACATTTTTTTACCTATTATATGCAGGGTCGTAGAGAGAAAATCCGGGCCCGGGGCGGAAAAAGTACCAGCCCATCTATTACACCTTTAGCTTGAATCATTATAATTTGCAGATGCGATTTCTGTATAGTGCCGTCTTTATACCCTGTACCGTATGGTACAAAGGGTATATTGTGTTTGTGCAAGCCGAAAATGTATGTAACGTACAGAAGGAGAAGTCGGAGACCCCCCAAAGTTACCTAAAGTATGATCAGAGTGACTAGAGAAGTCGATATACCCATGTCCGTCTGTCCGTCTGACCGTCTGTCCGTCTGTCCGTCTGTCCGTATGAACGCATAGATCTCAGAGATGGTAAGAGCTAGAGCAACCAAACTTTCAGATAAGATCCCTTATTAATCCATAGGAGACAAGTTGATTTTATTTTTTTGATATCGGGACTACATTATATAGCTCCCATAGGAGTGTTTTAGAGGACCTCGAAAAAAAGCAAAAGTTTTCGATGGATAATTCGTTTGCTTATGAAGATATCATAACCAAATTTGGCGATCGGAAGTTTTTTAGAAACCCCCAGCACTGTACCAAATTTGATCAAAATCGGTTGACTATATCATATAGCTCCCATAGGACCAATCGGTCAAAAAAACGTGTTTTGTACAAAATTCGTTGTGTTTCGTTTATTTGTGAACATACCGTAACCACATTTGGCATTAAGAAGTTTTTTAGAGGTCCCAAGCACTGTACCAAATTTGATCAAAATCGGTTGACTATATCATATAGCTCCCATAGGATCGATCGGTCGAAAAAAACGCTTTTTGTACAAAATTGGTTGTGTTTCGTTTGTTTGTGAAGATATTGTAACCAAATTTGGCATTCAGAAGTTTTTTAGAGATCTTCAACACTGTACCAAATTTTATCAAAATCGGTTGACTATATCATATAGCTCTCATAGGGCCCATCGGTCAAAAAAAAGTTTTTGATTAAAAATTCGTCTGTTTTTGGTTGTTTATGAAGGTATCATAATCTAATTTAGCAATCAAATGTCTTTTGGTGTTCTTAAGCAATTTACCGGATTTGCTTGCAAGCAGTGGTACAGGGTATCCCAAAGTCGTTCCGCGCCCGACTTTAACGTACGCCATCTTTTAAACTAACTTATTATATATCTAATAATATACTCTTGATCGAACAATCGCCAAAATGCAGCGAACTGCAAAACATCTCGGCTATTTTCTCTTTAGTTAGCTGAACCTAGTATCTACTGCCTCGACTCGACTGGATGTTATTGTGGTTCTTTTTTTGCTTCTGGATGTATTTAACGCCAACGGTGCTGCTCTTAACAAATATAAACTAAAATGGCCCTATATGCTGAGATAATAAAATTTTTTGCAGCAACAGCAGAGACCCCGAATCATAATGCTTGTGCGTCTGCTCAACTGGACGCTGGTTATATTCTTTTAGTTGTTGTTCGTGTATCTTTGAAGTCCACTCCGAGTAACGCGTCAGGGTCATAGCATCATAGTCTGTACTTAGAGCTGCCACTGTTATAACTTAAGAGTCACTTGAGTAATAGCTGCCAGCTACAATACTTTGACTATGTGAGCCATATATGCTGGGCGAATGTTTGCATCGGCTTAGACTGCCAAATGGGTCAATAGGAATTTAAGAACATGTTTTTAACCGTTAGAGTAGTAGAAAAGTCGAAGCGCAGCAGTACTCATAATCATTTTTTATACCCTGTACCCAAAGTTAAAAGGTATATTAAATTTGTGAAAGCCGAAAATACATGTGGCATAGAAAGAAGACGTTGGGTAACCTCCAAAGTTACCTAGAATATGATTAGGTTGACTAGAGAAATCAATATAGACTTGCCCGTCCGTCCGTTTATCTGTAAAAATTTATTTATGAAGATATCGTCGCCAGATTTGGCGTTCGTAAGCTTTTGAAAGTTTTCAAGCACTTTACTAAACTTTATCAAAATCGGATTGCTATATCATAATAAGCCAACGAGAAAAACTAAAAAAGTGTGACATAATTTTTATTTAACCTGTACCCTTTATGTGGCTCGAAAGAACTTAAGCTCCTTATACCTAAATTCTTATCATAAGTATCGACCATTAGATTTCAGAAAACACCAGTGCTAGAAAACTACAACTTTACTAGCAGAAAACTTTAAGCTTGATGTCAAAAATTAATAAAATTGTACAAACACGTCACATTCATCTCCTCTTCCAATAAATGGAATTTTGAATTTGACACATGTAGTATTTATTCTTTAACCAAATGTTGTATGTTCAACACACGTTTTAAGTATATTTTCTGATTTCACTTTCGATCCACATCAAAAAAGAATACATAAAGGTCCAAATAAAATTTTGACAAAACAAAAAGAAAAAACAGACGAATTTTGAACCAACAATGTTTTTTTGCCGATCGTTCCTATGGGAGCTATATGATATAGTCAACCGATTTTGATAAAATTTGGTACACTGTTGAAGATCTATAAAAAACTTACGATTGCCAAATTTGGTTACAATATCTTTACAAACAAACGAAACACAACGAATTTTGTACAAAAAACGTTTTTTGACCGATTGGTCCTATGGGAGCTATGCTGGGAAACTCTAAAAGACTTTCGAATGCCAAATTTGGTTACGATATCTTTAAAAACAAATGCAACAGAACGAAGTTTGCACCAAACACGGTTTTTTGATCGATCGGTCCTACGGGAGCTATATGATATAGTTAACCGATTTTGATAAAATTTGGTACTGTACTGGGGACCTCTAAAAAATTTCGTTTGCCAAATTTGGTTACGATATCTTTATAAACAACCGAATTATCCATCTAAAACTTTTTTTTTTTCGAGATCCTCTGAAACACCTTTATAGGAGCTATACAAGGTAACCCCGATATCAAAAAATAAAATAAACTTGTCTCCGATGGAATAATAAGGGATATAATCTGAAAGTTTGGTTGCTCTATATCGGTATATCGGTATGCTCTATATGGGTATATCGACTTCTCTAGTCACCCTGATCATAATTTAGGTAACATTGGGGGGTCGCCGACGACTCCTTCTATATCTTACATACATTTTTGGCTTGCACAAACTTAATATACCCTTTGTACCATACGGTACAGAGTTTAAACAAAATCACGTCTTCTGCAAAAACTAACAACATTTGGGCAGTGCGATTTTAAGATAAGCAGTAGCACTGGGGCATTTGCCTAGCACTGGCATTGCTAGTTCAAAGACGCTATTTTCCCAAGAAAATCTGTATTAATTCAAGACACTGCCGTTCGGATTCGGCTGTTAACTGTAGGTCCCTGTTCTCTTCGAACAGTTATTAATAGAGATCCCCAATGCTCCGCCCAGGATATTAAATAGTCAGTCAGTGAAATTATTATTATTAGTATTACAATAGTGAAAATAACTTTTGAGAGTAAATAAAACAAAAAAAAAAAAATTGAATCAGAACAGTATCAAAGGAGCCATTGTCGACGATCCTATTCCAGTAGCGAATTAGAGCGAGCAAAGTCGGGCTGGCAGTCCCATCCTGAAGAAGGGTGATGCCACGTTACGCACCAACTACCGTAGCATAAGTCTTCTAGTCGTCGCCTAGAAGGTTCTCACGGGCATATTGTATGAGAGGTTGAAACCACATGGTGAGGCACTGATCGGACCTTATCAGTGCGGTTTCCGATCTGGTAAATCCACCATTGAGATATTCTCATTACGCCAAATTCTGGAAAATATGTATGAAAACCAAATCGACACGTACCATCTTTATGTCGATTACAAGGCTGCTTTCGAAAGCCCACGGCCGCCATGTCTAAACTTGGTGTTCCTGCAAAGCTAACGCGACTTTGCAGAATGACGTTGAGCAAAATCACGAGCTCTGTCAAGGTAGGAAATGACCAATCCGAAACCTTTAACACCTAACGAGGTCTCAGACAAGGTTACTCGCTCTCATGTATACTCTTCAATCTCCTGTTGGAGAGTATTATTAGAAAGGCGGGTGTACATCGGACGGGCACAATATTAACAAACAGATGTGTCCAGCTCCTTCGATATGCTGATAATATTGACATCATTGGTCGCACCAAGCGTGATGTAACTGCCGCTTTTGGAGCTATCGAAAAAGAATCAGCTAAAATGGGACTGGTAGTTAATATGGACAAAACAAAGTTTATAGGGTTGTTAAACGCCAAATAATAATAAAAAAAAAAAAGTCGGGCAGGACCGACTGTGGCATGGCAATGGGATGAACATTAAGGAAATAAAGAATTGTGCAGGGTATAGAATAGTTTGGATGATCTGAATTAACTAAAGAAGACCGGGGGTTTGGCGTGCAAAGCACGTGGTGGGGTGGAGACCCCTAGTTATAATTTCACGTCTCTGAAAAGAACACTACCCTTATTTACAAACTCCAGAAAGTTCATCGATATATTTATTTAAAAATCTGATGGCGGGGTCAAAAAAACAAACCTTTAAGACTTGGTTTTTTCATTGCGCTTCCGTGAATGCAAATTTTATTAAAGTCGGTTGGGAACTTCGGAGGTTATACCTAAAAAAGACCAAACCTAAAACACATTCGTGTAGAATATCCTTTGAAAGTAATTTATTTCTAAAACTTTCTGTAGCTTTACAGTCACTAAAATCGGTATGGAGACTCATGGCTTTTGCCACGTTGGAGTTTAACTTCACGGTATCTGCAATTTTCGTTCTCTTAAAACACACCAAAAAGCACAAATAATATTTTCCATAAACTACATATCTACATATGTACCACTTGTCGTTGCCGTTGCGCCAAGAACATTCTGCCCCCCCTTGCTGCAATTGGAGGAGAGTGTGGCCAAGTGCTAGCTGAAGAGTGTGCCAGACCGGTTTGATGAACGAGGGAGCTAGAGTGGCATATGTCACTACACATGCCGTTTGGCGTGAACAATTACTATCAAAAACTCTAAGAATGTCTTCAGCCAAATTTTCTTTGCACCTATTCCAATGTGTTAAAGTAGGCACTTTCTTTAGCATTTTGGTCAGTGGAGTAGACTTAAACCCAGTATCCCACCAAAAAGATAATAGTATTTTTAAGAGTACCGCTTCGCTTAAATCGTTTAAATTTGAAGAAATACGCCGCATATACTATATTATATTTATTGTTGCAGCATGGTGCCACAGCATGGTCTTCCACAGATTTCATATCTGGAATTGTTGAAATAATTTAGCTAATGAACTTATTTCGCATTTCGCATTTAAAATTCAAATCCAGTTTCAAATTGGCTTATTTCAATCAACTGCCACTAAACAATCGATGGAGATTGCGAACGAATGCGCTTATTGTACGTAAAATAAAAGTATGTCAACAAGGAAGGAAGGGGAAGTGCCGAAATGCCCTGAAAATAGGGCACTCCCAGCAGCTGGACGAGTGCAGTCATTACTTAGTTAACGTTTTTACTAGATTACTCGATTTTCACAAAAAGTTCAATTAAATTGTACATTGGTTTAAGTATTGTTTTTGGAATTAGAGAGACATAGAGGGCAATTGATGGGCAACTAGTGCTCTAGCCCTTTGTGAGCAGGGCGAGCATCTAATTGACTTGGTTTGTGACATGGTCACGAAAGCCGAAGAGATAAGAGAGATGCTATTGACTTCTTAGCATGGCCGACTGGGCCACTAACTGGGCGAGGGTAATATGGCTTCCTGGCTCGAGTCTTGGACATTACAACTTCATATTGCTGCACATGTCTGTTGTCTGGATAGCGTGGTGTTTGTAATAACTCACGTCTTTTGACACAGATTAAGCCAGCATAAAAGACAATGCCTGCTTGGGCTAGCGACACGCTGTGTCTGATCAAGGTGGCAGTGGGCTGGCGACCATGAACGCAAACGACTACGACAAAAGCAAACTTAGCCAAAGGATTCCAAAAGGATTTTATGACCCTTGCATTGAAGCGTGTGCTTGAATGTATGTCTTCATGGGTTTGTGGTGTGCATGTGTGTGTGTGTGTGTGTGTGTGGGCGCTTGTGTAAATGTTATCCTTTATTGTTTGCCAGGCTTTGCTGCCAAGTTATGCAGGCAGCCGCCGCCGGCTGCAGGCGACTGCACATGTCAGCCAGCGAAGCTCCAATCCCCATCCATCGGTCGCATTGGCGTACTCTGCTTCCCATTGTAGTTGACATATTCTATTGTGCTGCCATAGTCGCTGTGTTGAGTTTTTCGGTTATACCCTGCACCTCCTTGCATCATGTCGAGAACGACTGCCGGAACAAGTGCTAGGGATGTACGTTACTGAGTTAAAGTATCGAATCGAGAAAATCGTTATCGTTAAGGAAATTATTTTTTTTTGATACCCTGCACCTAACCCTTGTATTAAATTTTTGAATGTATAACTCAACTACATATACACTGCAACTTCAATTATGTAAAATGACAATATTTCTTCATCAGACGATTTTAATAAAATTAATTTTCTGGTATACAGTAATAAATAGGGGAAAGGCTTGTAAGTTGGGACATCATAGCTTTTTTAGCTATATCTCGACATTGAATACACATAGGAATCAATGTAAATATTCCGTTGCAAAGAGAAGAGATAGAGCTATAATCCACAATAAGCAATCATTTGAAATTTATAAAAATAAGCATTTTACAGACAATTTTCAAAAGATCGCTGAAATTTTGATAAAACTGAAATAAAAACGCATGATTGCTAAAATTTATGAAAATTTATTGATTTTAAATTTAACTGGGCATTAAATTAAATTTAAAAAAATGTGGTACAGTCGAGGCGGTGCCCGACAGTGGAATACCCTGTACCTTTCCTGCATATTATGAGGTTATGATAAGCATTTTGGTATAAAGGACTTGGGGTCTGCCACGCCTCCTTCTGTCCGTTACATACATTACACAAATCTAGTATACCCTTTGTACCTATAGGTACAAGGCATAAAAACTACAATTTTGACTTTTCTGGAAAGTTAAATTTTTCTTGATGATGTAATGCTCTAATGAACAAATCCACATCCAAATTTTATCGATGCGGTCCCCCCACCCCCCGCAATCCATTTACCGTGTTTTCTCCCACATCCCTCAACATACCAACTTGAAACTTACCCCGTATACTTTAAATAAGTTCTTTGTTGTAACATTCGAGTTTCATCAAAATGGGTAAAAATTTAGGGAACTTATAGGTATAAATATCGATTTTCACCAAAAAAAAATAAATTCCAATCGGAAAGTTCTTAGAAGAAATATGCAGGAGAAATTTTTTTGAGACAAAAGGTACAGGGTATTCCACTGTCGGGCACCGCCTCCACTGTACCACATTTCTTGTGATCGGTTTTCTTGGTCGCCATACCAAAAATGAATTGTTACGGAAAATATTGAAAAAATATATCTGAAAATGGCAGAAAAATGCACAAAGAACAATTCAAATTAGTTTCAATGACAATTCCACGGAATAAAAAGTCATATAAATAATATAGGAATGGAAAAAAATTGAGCCAAAAAGTGTGTCAACTTATATTTTTGAAGCCATTTTGGAGTGCATTTAAAAAAATTTGTCTATTTGCTGTATGTCCGAAAACCATTTTTGATTGTGACAGTTTATTGAATTTCAGTTCCAGCACATACATATATTTTCCTTGATTTTTTATTTTGATTTGATCACTTTGTGAGCGCAATCAAAAATAATGTTTTTTATTTCCGATTTCTTTAAAAACAATTTATATATTATATTTTGTCAAACACACACTGCGTTTTTGAGTCTGTTCGCATCAAAAACACATTAAAATTGTTTACGGCGTATTTGCCACCGAAGAAAGATGGAATTTTGGTGTTTTCATTGCTGGAACATCAAAATCGACCAGGTGTCCCAACTTACAAGCCTTTCCCCTATATATAAACTATAGATTTGTTTTGGCTATAAATTTAGTTTGTGATCTGCTGAGCCTAAGTATTAACGTAATTACGGTAATGTTTTGTGAAATGGGACGCGGTAAACAAGTAAGCAACGTTCAAACTCTCAACGATTTGCTCGAAAGTGTGTGACGTAGTAAAAGGAGGTGCACACCTTAGACAACTACGAATTGCTTTGGTTTTTTTTTTTTTTTTTTTTTTGGTGGTGGCAAAATTAACGCGAATGTCATTAAAATTGTACTGCAAAAAGATCTTAAATTTTTTCTCTCCCAAAATCAATCGTCAGAACAGCATGACAATGGCTCCAGTGTGGCAAAATAGCGAATTCAAAATAGTGCTTTACCCCACTCTCTCGAAAGTAATGCAGAAAAAATCCCGTTAACAAAATTGTATGCCAGAGCCGAAAAGCCTTCGAAGTAGAGTATGGGCTGGTAATGCACTTGGTTTACGATTCAATACATTGCATTAAAAATAGTATATGGGTTGGGAATGCACTTGGTTGACAATTCTATGTACTGCTGATAGAATAGTACCTATATATTTCTGTAATTCATAATAATAATGCAATAATGCATTTTATTTGATTTAATTTTGTTTTGTTTTAAGTTTAGCATTTAAACAATAAAATGTATTTTTTTTTATGGTTACACATTCTAATTATTTTCTTTACATTTGTTTGGGCCATCGAATTTTCACTTGGCAAGGCGCCCTTTGTGGGTGCAACATTCCCGATGTATTATTCAAACATATTGGCGGTGTTTGAATCCTTTAAATTTAAAACTATCTCTA
The DNA here is from genome assembly GCA_949987675.1 of Chymomyza fuscimana. Classification (NCBI taxonomy): domain Eukaryota; kingdom Metazoa; phylum Arthropoda; class Insecta; order Diptera; family Drosophilidae; genus Chymomyza; species Chymomyza fuscimana. Next base: position 63,189,730 of record OX465088.1, read on the forward strand.
AATTATTGTTATTTAATGTAATACATTATGTGAAAATATTAATAATATTAATAATTCCTGGAACTGCTTAAAACCATTTATATCAATAATGCCATCTTAATTGAATTCTAATATCGAGTTTTTGCCTAAAATACAGTCAACATTTTATATACATATATATGTGCATGTATATTAATCAAGCGTGTTCTAGATTTCGATTCGACACTTGTTGTTTTAGATTTAAACTGAGTTCGAATCGATTTCAAATCGTTTTCGTTCCGGCCAGAAGCAACTCTGTTGTTTATGTTTGTTTACGTGGCGCAAATCATAAATGGCAGCGACATTATACAGGAGCCGTCTTTTAAAAATTAAACGTAGTAAAAAATTAAGTTAAATAGTACGCATTTTAATTTTATAAATAAAACATACAAATTTTCGCCAACTTTATAAGTTGTTTATCCTTTATTTTTCTTAAACTATTTTGAGCAGCGGCTATCTGCTATATCCTCCTTTTTCCTGTAATGTTTTTTTCCCCATAAGCATTTCGTTAGTGTTTGCAAATTTACCAACATTTAGCAACGTTTGGATTGGTATGCATAATAATGCTCTCGCATTTTACTCTACCGCTGAGCGCTTATAATCGATAAGTTTACGTTGTAGAGTTGTCGCAACTAACCAAATAATTTTTTTTTTTTTCCAACATCTTTTTCTTTATTTATATATTTTAAGCCATGCATTCATAAAACTATCTTCGAATTTACTTGTGCAACACGACAACACATAACTTTTTGTCTAAAGGCAGATATTGGGATATACCATTTGGGATTTTTTTCTTATATGAAGTTTTATCATTCCGTGCGAAATTTTTCATGCTGCGTACAGGCCTTATATCTAGGTTCTGGAACATGTTACTTTCATTCCAATCGTTTGGGTTTCGCATGTACACAAAATTTTAAAGGACAATTTTTGTAATAAATAATAATAATGTAATAATATTTTTTTTAAAGTTGGTTTAAGAAATACAGTTTACTTAATTTAAGATATTAAACCTATTTATTTGAGCGGCAGTGTATAAAACCGTTTGACCTGACTGACTACTTATCAAGGCACAGCTCAAACGGTAAGAACTAAAGGCCTGAAATTCATTTACATACATGTATGTGGTAGGTGAGGGATGTTGGAATATTTATTTGGAGATTAAAGACTTGGGCGTTGTACATATGTATGTAGCTTTACGAAGAAACTCTGCAATATTTTGTAAAATTCGTAAAAGTTTTTGTTTGTAAAAGGGGACATTTTCATAATTTCAAAACTTGTGCCCAAAAAATATTAATACGAAAGCTTTGAAAAAAAACACAAAAATTTCCCCTGAACTTTCAGCAAGTTTAAACCCGCTAATAGCAGCTGAGTCAACGTCTGCCGGATAGTTTTAGTATTTTGAAAGCTATCTATCTAATCGTTATTTTTTTGTAATAAGTAGAACGATATTTTCCCTGACGTCGCACAGTGGCACGGAAGCCAAAAAAACGTTGCAAAAATCATATTTTCTAAACCAATTGAGATATTTTTATGAATTAAATTGTAGTTGAAAGAAAAACGTTCAGGCTTGAAAATAAGTGCTCATGTATGGTGATACGATATCTGAGAGCTGCGCAATATGTTGTGGAAGTTGGATTTTGTTCTCTATTTTGTTCTAATCTAATTCATTAAAATATCTCAATTGGTTTAGAAAATATGGAAAAAATAATTACGTATTTTTCAATGGGAAATGTTGCACAGGCAACAAAATCCAACTTCCACAACATATTGCGCAGCTCTCAGATGTCGTATGACAATGTATGGGTACTTATTTTAAAGCTTAAAGATTTTTCTTTCAACTACAATTTAATTCATAAAAATATCTCAATTGGTTTAGAAAATATGATTTTTGCAACGTTTTTTTGGCTTCCGTGCCACTGTGCTGCGGTAGCATTTTTTGCAGTTGGGTTTCTGCACTTCTAGTGGCTTTACAGCCAAAGGTAGATAAAGGTAGACGAAAACTTTATAGAGTAGGTAAATAAATTGATAACAAAACCATTTATGTTAAATTGAAAAAATGTAAAAATATGTAATTTAAAATATTTTCTTCCAAAGTTGAAAAAGTGGTCCAAATATAGTGGTTCAGTTAAACGGAAGTATTGAAAAACCCATAAAAGATATGAAGTCATTTTTTTTTTCTTGTATGTTTAAATTTCATGTACCTTTTTATAGAAACTAAGAAAATAGGGATTGGTTGCGTAGTTTTACCACAAAACAATCTTAAACACGAATTTTTATTCCAAAAATTGCGATTTTTTTCAAAGTTGAAAATATACTCCACTTTGAGCGGCTGTAGCAACTAAACTATTCATCCGAATTGAATAAAATTCTTGATCCCTGGGAAATTCTAAATCAGATGCATGTATTACATTTAGAAAATGGTTACATCGCAAAATCGATTTTTGCAACGCTTTTGCGGCTGCCGTGCCACTGTGCGTCGTTCTTTGAGTTGTGGGATCACCAAAAGATAGCAATATGGCTGAAAATATATATATAACATGTTCATAATATGGGGATTAAAAGAAGCCCTGTTTGCCGTTTTAATGTAATTTTTTATCATCAAATCTTGTGCTCTATTTCGAGATTAAAAAAAACTTTAGTATATTTAAATTATTTTAAGTCTTACTTTGAATCAAAAAAAATAAAGACATGACTGCTCAACTTCTAATTTTCATCTACTGCATGAAAATAGTACATTTAACCTGCTAGTTTAAATTATTGCTGAACACGTACTAGGAGCAATCGTAAAGCAAAACTTAGGCGGTTGCCTTTTCTAGGCAAATTAATATCGAATGTATCGAGAGTCAAAATATCGGCAACGAACATTTAGGTATCGCACATCCCTAATAAGCGATGCAATGAGTTTAAATTCGCTGTTTCAGCTCATGTTCAGTTTACTGATTCATCTCCGCTGCCCAGATTGTTCCGTGCATCATGCAGTAGCCTTTGTCTGTGCATCTCATAAAACTCTTTTTATTATTTTAATAAATACGTATATAAAGTTAATTTATGTAAAACTTCTCATAGCCGCCGTCCCCGACGTCGCCTCTTTCTACATCTAGAAAACTCTTTCTGCCAGAATTGCCTTCTGGTCGCTACACTCCTTCGCCTTTTAGCTGCTGCAGTTGTCTTTTGTTTATCTTTTTTGTTGTTTTGCCATTTTCAGTGTATAAGTGTGTGTGTCTGTGTGTGTTATGTGTAGTGTTTGTTATTAATTAAATAGATGAATGTGTCTTGGTTTTTATGGTTGTTCCTACTGCCGACTGTTTTGCTCTTGTTGGTAACGTAAACAGTAGAGTACAATAAATAAAATTGAGTTGAATGACTTGCATGCTTTTGATAAACAAGCATACATACATACACGTATGTGTACAGATACACACACACACATACAGAAAACACATACACAGACATTCTTAGTCAGTCAGTCACTCACACAGAGATTAGTTCAGTTGGAAGAAGTACAAAGACACTCGTTGGATTGTTTTTAGCAATATGTCAAGGCAATTTAAACTGCAGTTTGCAGTTGCATGGACAACTATTTGTTTGGTTCTTATGCAGCGCTAGCATCCAGCAGGCTTACAGTACTGCGTATGCACAATTTATTTAGGGAATTTATGGGACATTACAAATGATACACTTTCGTTTTTTTTTTTATACCCTGTATGGTACAAAGGATATATTAAGTTTGTGCAAGCTGAAAATGTATGTAACATACAGAAGCAAACGTCGGAGACCCCACTAAGTTACCTAAAGTATGATCAGGGTGACTAGAGAAGTCGATATACCGATGTCTGTCTGTCCGTCTGTCCGTCTGTATGAACGCCTAAATCTCAGAGATGGTAAGAGCTAGAGCAACCAAACTTTCAGATTAGATAATTATCCTACGGGAGACAAGTTTATTTTATTTTTTTGATATCGGGGTTCTATTATATAGCTCCCATAGGGGTGTTTCAGAGGACCTCGATAAAAATCAAAAGTTTTAGATGAATAATTCGTTTGCTTTTAAAAATATCGTAACCAAATTTGGCATTCGGGAGTTTTTTATAGTTTTATAGCACTGTACCAAATTTTATCGAAATCGAATATCTCCAGTAGGGTCGATCGGTCGAAAAAACGTATTTTGAACGAAGTTCGTTTTGTTACGTTTGTTTAGAAAGATATCGTAACGAAATTCCGTAATTATAAGTTTTTTTGGAGTACCTAAGCACAGTACCGAATTTGATCAAAATCGGTTGACTATATCATATAGCTCCCATACAGGACCAATCAGTTGAAAAAAAGTATTTTGAACAAAATTCGTTGTGTTTCATTTGTTTATGAAAATATCGTAACCAAATTTGGCAAAGAAATATCTTTTGGAGTTCGTAAGCAATATGTCGGACTTGATTGCAATTTGGTGGTGCAGGGTATCCTAGATCTTCCCACGAAAACTTTAATTTAAGAAGAGGTTTGTGTTGTGTTGCCTTTATGATACTCTAAACATTATATTACATGCGTCCCTTCGACAAATACTTGTATTTCGCGTAAGTCTTCCTGGTTCACTCGGAAATTGACACATTTAAAAAATTTTAAATTCAGATATTTGAAGTAATTTAAAAGGACCGGCTCTAATCGTGACTTCTTGAATTATTTGTATGCCCGATCTGAATTTATCCTTTTTAACAGAAATGGCTATTAAAATAACATATTTATCTCGCTTTCGAGAGCAATTTTCTATTGATCCGAAGCAGTTCTTTAATATTGTTAATTCAAAGTGTAAATCTCTTCTATTTCCTTCTACACTCATCAATAATTATGAAGTAGTCTCTACTGACGCAGATATATCTGACTTATTTGCCAGTTTTTTTCCATCAACTTACTCTTCGAAGTCTTACTCTCCTACTTCTTATCCTTTTAATATTTGGTCTGGTAACGGTCTATATGTTCCTTTTATTAGCAATGTTGACCTTACTTCTGGTATTAACTCGCTGTCTTATTCGCCAGGCCCTGATAATGTTCCTAACTGTGTTGCTGAAGCTATTTAATTTGTCACTTCCCTACCATTTGGAAATCGTTTTTAATTATCCCCCCTCACAAGAAAGTTAATAATCAATTCCTAAATTTTGTGAGAAAATCTTAGTGGCTCATCCATAGCATCACTCAGTCACTCATTTCTCCGTGTCAAGATTTCAAGGATTTTCAAATAAACTCGAAACAGATGTCATTTATACTCTGTTAACTTCAAGCTCCTTATTTTCAAGGTTTTCTTAAGTTTTCTGACCAAATTTTTCAATTGTTTTTCTTCTTCTATCGCTCGCCTCCATTCCGAAAATCCTACGCAGAATTTTTCGTTCGAACACATTTAATAGCTCCTCATCAGAAGCTGTCATAGCCCAGGTTTTGGCGCCGTAGGTAGCGATGGGCACTACCAGCTTCTTGTACAGTTCTATCTTTATGCTTCGAGATATTGTTTTTGATCTGAACAAATTGCTTAGGCCAAACGCGCAACGTGACGAGCAGTATTCTGCTTTATTATTATTATTATTATTATTCTATAATTTGGGCACACCTTTTTGTCACCCTTCTTGTAGATGGGGCAGATGAGACGAAGATTCCAGTCCTCTGGCACACCTTTTTGTCACCCTTCTCGCAGATGGGGCAGATGAGACCAAGTTTCCAGTCCTCTGGCATACAGTTCTCTTCCCAAATTCTTACCATGAGGCTATGTAGAAATTTCTCGGATTCGGGGCCCGCCGCTTTTATTAGCTCGGCCTGTATACCATCTGAGCCGGCACTCTTGTTCTTAAGGCGCTTGATCGAGAGTTGGACCTCCTCAAGACTCGGTGGTAGGACCTCCTCACTTGGCTCAGAGCTGATTTCAAAGGCCTCTGATGTTCCGTTTCCGCAGGTTACCCATTTCGTCGTAGCAGCATGAGGATGGAAAATGCTGAGAGCCCCCTTTACACATTTTGACCTCGTTGTACAGACTCTTCAGGTCGTTACGATTTCTTCTTACTGTTTCTAAAATTGTTCATGTATCTTCTGGTGGTCCGCAAGTTAGTAATCTAGGTCCTCTGTTTATAAATGATCTGCCAAATGCGGATAATCAGATGATCTTAAACTTTGTTTATTATTAAACGACTCCACGTCGCATCTTTTACTTCAGGATGATTTAAACTCTCTTCAAAATTGGTGTACTATGACCATTTGAACTTAAACCTTTCTAAATGTATGTTTATGACATTTCATCGACATAAGAAATACAAATGTTCCTCTTTTGGTGCGTATTTCTTTATTTACTGATTTACTGTAACTTTTGACCCTTAGTTTCAACTCCCATGTTTCTACTATTGTGAATATAGCCAGGTGCGTTCTATTGTTCGTTAAACGCCGATCAAAAGAATCAAAAACAAATACATGCTGTAAATCAACCCTGCATTTCAACTTTCAACTCAACTTTCAACATTTAGGGTATTCACGCTTTGTGTTGACTTGAGGACCTGAGGACTTGAGGACTTTTACAAAAACAAAATGTATGGCAAAATACAACCCTGTGTTTCAACTCAAAACTCAAATTTTCCTCAACCCAGACCCTAGTCTACTTTTTGCTGTTGACTTTTTGAGAAAGTGTTGCACAATTTTGTAATTCGCTGCCTTTTCAGCACTTCTCGCATTTGTCATTTTTTAGCCATTTCATTATATGAAATGCAACGAGTTACTTGGTACTCGTTGAAAAAGAAAAGGCGTCAAAATTAACACAAAGTGAGTTAACTAAATTAATTAAAGGTTTTGTGAATTTATTGTGCCAAATTTAATTGAGTTTACGCAGACAAAAAGTATTAACGCAATAAATATAAAATTTTGAATTTATTGTGCCAAATTTAATTCAGTAAAAGGAAATAAATAAGAAAAAGTGAGTATTGTGTATTTATAAGGTGCATAAATTATTGTTGCTTTTTTTAAGTGGCTGAATCAAACGCAAAACGTAGCAGAATGTCGATGCAGCTAAAAAAATGGTTTAGCGACGAAGTGGAGCAGATGGTGAACTATTTATTGGAGAATAGGAACTTCGAGGTAAGATTTACACTTATGGAACTATTAGGTCTACAAAATAATGCGTTTGTTTTCCAGAAACCAACGGCGCAAATTTATTATAAGAAGATGCTGGCAGACTTGAAAATTGATGCGAATTGGACAATGGTCAAGGGGAAAATCAGGTATTTGTGCAAAAAATATGATGAAGCCAACAAGTTTCGTAATTCCACGGGTGCTGGCTTAAATGACCACGATTCTCAATTATCAATCCAAGGTATGATGATTGAAATGTTTTCTTTTTATTAAATAATAATACATAAAAATTCTACAATTACAGCAAAATTGCATGAAATTTGCCCTTACTTCAATGCCCTCGAGGCAATTTTTGAAATAGAAAAAGATGCGGAGGCCTTCGCTTTTCATTCGGCAGATTTTCAAGAGAACGCTGCCAGCAGCAGCATGTCGTCTGTTTTCTTTGCAGACGATAATGTCGACTTGCCCATGGACGATACGGAGGTAGAGGCGGAGGTAGAGGCGGAGGTAGAGGCGGAGGTAGATGTTCCAGAGGTAACTTTCGTGGGAAGTTTGAAACGAAAGAAAACTGCGGTGGAAAGCGTTCACGAAAACGAACAAAGTCGTCTTATGCAGTGCAACCAGCTTCTAAAAAACGACGAGCAAAGATTGAAAATGGAAACCGCAAGTGAGGAGTGGAGGCGCAGGAAGGAGGAACGACAATTAGAGCAGGAGGAGAAGCCTTTGGAACTAGAAGTGGAAGCAATGCAGTTCAAGCAAAATTTTGAAAATAGGCGGCTTGAATTTGAGGGAAAAAAATTTGAAAAGATTACGAATTAAAAAAAATAGAATTAGAGAATTTAAAAGAACTGAAAAAATATGAGTTAGATTTAAAATATAAAAATCAATAAAATTTATTTTCAAAACATTAAATTATAAATAGCTTGGCGTTTTACTTCATTAGAATTTAAGTTTAAAGCTGTTTCTTGGTAGTCGGCGTCAACGTTTTCACTCTCTGTTTAGATATTTTCCACTTCGTCGTCAGTGGGCAGAATGTTGTGTAATATACAGCACACTGTTACCCATTTACAAAAAAATTTCTTGCTATCTATGTTTCCAATTCTTGTTCGCATTTCCTTCAAGCTGCAAAATTTGTTTTTTAACAATCCAAAGCAGTTTTCTATTCGGACGCGGTATTGACTATGGCGTTTGTTAAAGCGTTTCCTCATTTCGGCGTTCATGAAGTGTGAATTGCTTCTATACGGAACAATGACGAATTTTGATAGTGGGTATGCAGAATCACCTGCCATCCATTGCTCACCACTGAAGTACTCCGAACTTCGATTATAAATGATGCCGCTTTTAAATACTTTTGCATCGTGCCAGCTGCCTGGGTATCCGACAATAACGTCACGAATCCGTAATTTGTAATCGCATACCGCCTGCAATTTAATGGCATAATTTCGTTTTCTCGAAAAGTAAGCTTCATGATTGTACTGAGGCTTTTCTGCGAGTTTAATTTCTGTGCCATCTATGTATCCAATGCAGTGCGGCAGTTCTTTCATTGTATGCGACACAATCTTTTGCCATTCTTGCTCATCTGGCCAATATAGGTACTGCTTCATTTTATCCAAAATGGCATCAAAAACTCGATGTGTTATTTTGGTCAAGGTGCCTCCATCGCCAATTCCAAAGAGCGTCGCAATTTTTTTAACAGACCCACTGTTTCCTGACGAGCCTAGTCTAAACAGAACTATCGCCACCTGCAAATCGGCAGGTATCTGTAGGCGCGATCCTCGACTCGTAAAATTTGTATGCGGCTGTATTAGGCTTAATATATTTGAAGAAATCAGGCTTCGTCGAACGAACTGAGCACGTTCTGGCGCCAGTCAATTGACTTCGGAATGTGGAAGTGGTCACCGCGATGCGAGAGTATAATTGCATCCATGTCCTCATGATAATTTCTAGAACTTCGTCAATTTGTGCATCGCCACGCAACCCTATTGTGTCTGTATTAAACAAAATTATTATTTCTGCAATGAATTTGTTTCAATAAAATTAATTTCAGCCAAAGCCACTTTAGCAACAGCTTCAATCAAAGTAGACTTTACGCTCAGTCTTGGCATTTTTAAATCAAAATTTTTATTTTAATGACTATTTGCAGCAATTTATAAAAGTAAACAAACACATGGAAGAACAAGCACAATCTCAAATACGGTTTTTCTACAATTGTTTCGTTTTTGCAGCAATAAAATAATAAAAATCTGTGTAATCCATAGCTACTTTAGCTGCAGGTTCTATTAAAGTAGATTTTATGTTCTTACTCTGCATTTTTAATTCAAGTTTTCTAATTTTAATGCAATTTGTACCAATTTACGAATGTAAACAAACAAATGGAAAAACAAGCAAAAAGTCAAATACGGTTTTTCTGCAATTATTTCATTTTCGCAGCAATAAAATAATAAAACTCTGAGTAATCTATAGCTACTTTAGCCACAGATTCTGCAGGTACTGATTTTACTATTCGACTTGGCATTTTTTATTCAACCTATTTACAAATGTAAACAAAAACAGGAAGAAGAAAAGTCAACAAGTCAACTCATATATAGGGTATTCACGCTTTGTGTTGAGTTGAGGAGTTGAAAAGTTGAGGAAAAAGTCCGCAGGCCAAAGCGTGAACAGCCCTGTTGAGTTTCATGAGATGAGTTGTTGAGTTTCCTTCTTCTTTCCAGAGTTTGTTTACAAATATTCTTATCTTCCGGCCATCTGGAATGAATCCTTTATTATCCCTATTCACAAAAAAGGTTCCAAGTCCAACATTGAGAACTACCGCGGTATTGCCAAGCTTTCATCAATTCCAAAAGTTTTTGAAAGGATTGTAACTTCACAATTGCAACACTACTGTCGTTCTTTAATGTCGGATTCCCAACATGGGTTTGTAAAACGTCGGTCCACTTCTACTAACCTTTTAGAACTTTCGTCTCTTATTAATCTTGGTTTTACGGAAAAAAAACAAACTGATGTCATTTATACTGACTTTAGTAAAGCATTTGATTCGGTAAATCATAGTCTTCTACTTGTTAAACTGTCTCGTCTGGGGTTTCCGTCTTGTCTTTTAAATTGGATATCGTCCTATTTATCCAACCGAGTCCAGAAGGTAGTTTTTAAAGGCTGCGAATCTACAGAAATTATGGTCACGTCAGGGGTACCTCAAGGTAGCCATCTAGGCCCTCTTCTTTTTAACTTATTTTTAAATGATCTCCCTCAGGTAATCTCATCTTCTCACATTCTTATGTATGCGGATGATGTTAAACTCTGTATGTCCTACTCCGATAATAATAAGTACTTACTTCTTCAGCATGATTTTGATAACATGCAATCTTGGTGCAATATCAACCAACTCTTTCTCAACAAGACAAAATGTAACGTTATGACATTTTATCGTTCTGCTCCTTATTTGGCCACTTACTCTTTAGAATCTTCTACCTTAGAACGCATCGAGAGTGTGTCTGACCTTGGTGTTTTGTTTGATCATAACCTTAAATTTAATAACCATATTTGCAACATCGTGAATAAGGCTAGAGGTGTTCTTGCTTTTATTAAGCGTTGGTCTAAAGAGTTTAACGACCCTTACACAACCAAACTTCTTTATATTTCTCTTGTCCGTCCAATTTTGGAATATTGTTCCTGCGTTTGGAGCCCTCAATACCACCTTTATCAGGACATGATTGAGTCCGTACAAAAGCAATTTCTCCTTTTTGCACTTCGTGGCTTAAACTGGGACCCAAATATCCGACTGCCGCCATATTCTGATAGACTTCGCCTTATAAAATTGCCTTCCTTAAATCACCGCAGAACATGCCACGGCGTGTTATTCTTGCATAAACTGTTACTCGGTCTTATCGATTCCAATGTACTCCTTAGCAAAGTTACTTTGGTCATACCATCCAGAGTAACTCGTAATTTTCGACCCTTAGCCTTACAATTTTGTAGATCTAATTATGCTTTGCACGACCCTTTCCGTGTCTTATGCTCTAACTATAATAACTTTTACAATTTCCTCTCTTTCGAACGGTCTATTCAATCTATCACTTCTTCTATCTTAAGTCACCTTGACTTGCCACTTCGAGCATCCTTGACCAATCCTATATTATGAGTCACCCACTTGGTCAATGGTGATCCATTGGCTTTTTTTGCGATATAATGTTTAATTTTTATCTTGCTTCCTCTTTTCAACTTTAATATTGTAAATCCAAGTTTCTGGCCAGTTCTTGATGTGAGTTGGTGCATATCATTAAAAAGTTCACCCATCGGGCTAGAGACGCGGATTAGTTCATATCAATTCCCTCGCTCTATTTTCTTTTCTAAATAATTTATATGTACTTTTTTATAATATAATGTCAACTGTACGTAGTTGTACCCCTCAAATAAATAAATAAATAAAAATAAATTTGTAAATTGGTACAATTGACATTAAAATTAAAAAACTTGAATTAAAAATGCCGAGTCAAAGCATATAATCTATTTCAATGAAACCTGCAGCTAAAGTAGTTATGTATTACATGGATTTTTATTATTTTTCTGCAGCGAAAATGAAATAATTGTAGAAAAACCGTAGTTGAGTTTGTGCTTGTTCTTCCATGTGTTTGTTTACATTTGTAAATTGGTACAAATTGCATTAAAATTAAAAAACTTGAATTACAAATGCAGAGTAAGAACATAAAATCTACTTTAATAGAACCTGTAGCTAAAGTAGGTATGGATTACACAGATTTTTATTATTTTATTGCTGCAAAAACGAAACAATTGTAGAAAAACCGTATTTGAGTTTGTGCTGCTTCTTCCCGTTGTTTTGTTTACTTTTATAAATTGCTGCAAATAATCATCAAAATAAAAATGCCAAGACTGAGCGTAAAGTCTACTTTGATTGAAACTGTTGCTAAAGTGGCTTTGGCTGAAATTAATTTTATTAAAGGTTCGTCTGCTAAAACAAATTCATTGCAGAAATACTTAGTTTTTGTTTATTACTAGGGGGTTGCGGGAGGACATGAATGCTATAATACTCTCGCGGCAGGGCGACCACTTCCACATCCCTAAGTCAATTGACTGGCGCCAGAACGTGCTCAGTTCCTTCGGCGACAAGCGTGTTGTTCAAATGCTGAGGGTAACTCTCCAACAGTTCCATCATATATAAAGCCTATTACATCTATTTTTACTCTTTTATTTGCGTAAACTCCAACAACAAGTAATCATGTCTAATTCAATTAATTTCGCACAAAAAAGGCGCAACCGTTTGTTGAGTTAATGCTTTTTTCCAACGATTATACGGTAACTCGTTGCTTTTCATACCACGAAATGGCTAAAAAATGGCAAATGCATTAGTGCTGAAAAGGCAGCGAATTACCACATTGTGCAACACTTTCTCAAAAACTCAACAGGAAAAAGTAGACTAGGGTCTGGGTTGAGGAAAAGTTGAGTTGAAAATCGAAACGCAGGGTTGATTTACATCATGTATTTGTTTTTGTAAAAGTCCTCAACTTTTCAACTCCTCAACTCACCACAAAGCGTGAATACCCTAATAGTCAACAGGAGGGATTCACGCTTTGGCCTGTTGACTCAGTCCTCAAGTCCTCAAGTCAACACAAAGCGTGAATACCCTAATTACTTTTTTGAGAAAGTGTTGCACAATGTGGTAATTCGCTGCCTTTTCAGCACTGCAAAATTTGTAATTTTTTAGCCATTTCCTGATATGAAAACCAACGAGTTACCGTATACTCGTTGGAAAAAAGTAAGCGCCAAATTTAAAATAATCAAATTGCATTAACGCAAGTAAAAAAATTTTCGTTTTTTTGTGCGAAATCAAGTGAATAAGACATGATTAATTGTTGTTGGAGTTTACGCAAATAAAAGAGTAAAAATAGCTGTACTAGGCTTAATATATGCTGGAACTGTTGGGGAGTTACCCTCAGCATTTGAACTGAGCATGTTCTGGCGCATGTGCCAAAGACTTTTCACACGTACGAGAAAAAAAGCTCTGTTTAGCAAAAGCACAAAACGTACTTGCTAGCAAGATATACAATAGAACGGAAAGCAGAGGCAAATGGCAAAAAAATTGGTCGATCGAGCTGGATATTATACACATAAAGCAGCCCCTACAGGCCCTAATGTTCCAACAAAGCTCATATAAGCTACACATTCCATTCTAAATCTGGGTGTTTTACATGAGACTACATAACAAATTGGGAGTCTCAAGCTTGTGTATATAAATAAAGCGTGTGAACATGACGACCCTTACATCTGTCAAGTTTGAGATCAAAAGTCTAATCAGGAGGGGTTGGTTTATTTAGCGTCTTTAGTCAAGTCAAGACTAATTATTTTGATAGAAATAATTTTTAGTCTGCTACACTAGCTACTCATATATATACATATAAACCAAGCAATCGCCTAGAGATAAAATATTCACGATGCAGCCAAATGCATCCTTAGACGAGTCTCGAGGAAAAGTTAGTCTTAATATCGCTAATACATATTTTTGTATAAACAGTTGACTTTAAATAAAATAAATTATTAAAAAAATGCATTAAACATATTTTATATCTGGTACACGTTTGTTTATATTAGTGTTACCAACGGCCAAGTGCAAATGCTTGCCCACCATCTTCTCGAGTCTAGACTCTAGACGCATCCAGTTTGGTGGCACCATTTGCTTAGTAACTATGTGATTTTTAAGATAGAATTATACTTGCAAAGCATGAAGTCCCATTCGTCCAAGTGAGGCATGGTGAATGCAATGGTTTTCCAAGAACTTTGTCAAATACGGTTCCAACAAGACAGAAAACCAATTTTGATAAACAAAAGATCTCATTTTCAATGCACTTTGTTACGAAACGGGCGATGAAAAAGTAACAGATGAGAATGCAAACGGCACATTTTTGACATTTGAAAAAACCAACAAACCAACAAGGATAAGAAACCTATACATATATTTATGTACATGGTGAAAAGTTTTTGTTAAACCTGCCCTTACTGACACTGTCGATGTCGCACTGTGGGCGAAAGAGCAGATTTATGAGAATTTTAGTTTATCACGGTTTGAGTTGAGTTAAGGAGTTGAAAATTTGTTGGAAAAGTCAACAGGCCAAAGTGTGAATACCTTCTGTTTAGTTTATCAATTGCGTTTTTCTATTTCTTTCCTGTGTTTGTTTACATTTGTAAATTTGTGCAAATTACATTAAAATTAAGAAACTTGAATTAAACATGCCGAGTCGAAGAATAAAATCTAAAGTTAAAGTTGCTAGGGATCACATCGATTTTTATTATTTTATTGCTGCTAGTTTGTGCATCTTCTTTCCTGTGTTTCTTTACATTTGTAAATTGCTGCAAACTAAAACTAAAATTTAAAATCTTGAATTAAAAATGTAGAGACAGAGCGTAAAATTTACATTAATTAAAGCTATAGGTAAAATGGCTTTGGATTAAATCAATTTTATTGAAGGTATGTCAGCTAAAACAAATTCATTGTAGAAAGATGGTGTACATTTAAGTCGGGCGCGGTCGACATTGGGATACCATTTACCACCATATTGCAATCAAATCCGGTATATTGCTTCAAAACTCTAACAGATATTTATTTGCCAAATTTGGTTACGATATCTTCATAAACACACGAAACAAAACGAATATTGCACTAAACACGTTTTTTTGACCAAACGGTCCTATTGGGGTCCTATTACACTTTCGAATATGAAAATACGATATCTTCTTAAACAGACGATATACAACGAATTTTGTACAAAAAACATGCTTTTGGCCGATTGGTCCTATGGGAGCTATATGATATAGTCAACCAATTTTGAAAAATTTGGTACAGTGCTTGGGACCTATAAAAAACTTCCGAGTGCTAAATTTGGTTACGCAAGTATTTTCGAGATACACATT
The DNA here is from genome assembly GCA_949987675.1 of Chymomyza fuscimana. NCBI lineage: Eukaryota > Metazoa > Arthropoda > Insecta > Diptera > Drosophilidae > Chymomyza > Chymomyza fuscimana. Next base: position 63,204,754 of record OX465088.1, read on the forward strand.
GAACAGGGTAGCGTGACGTAATTTTCACCAAAAAAAAAATTCGGGCAAGAAGTGTTGATGAAATGCTAAAGTTAGGTATTTGAAATTTTATAAAAGTTTTCCATTTCTAAGTACAACACAAAAACAATTCACAATAAATGCATTTAACAAATTTTAAGCGATTGCTTACATTGTCTAAAATAATCTCTTTTTTTTCATATTTTCTTAAATTTTTCCGTCCATCCAACGACATGATATTCTGTTTTAAACCTAAGTCTAAGTCTAAGTTTTGTGTTTTTTGTTTTTTGCGCAAGCGGTTAATGATCAGAGTTTTCAAGCTTATCAAAATTTCTTATAAATTTATTTATCCAATTATTTTAAGAAAAAATAACTTTTTACAAAAATTTGTCAATTGCGCCCAATGTGTATTCTGAGGATTTTGTGTGCTTATTTGTGGTAAATAAGCATATGACTGTGCTACGAATTTAAAATTTGTTTTCGCAGTGAATTTAGGCGCATTAAATGTGAACATTCTTATTTTTTAGAAATGGTCAGATCTTCTTTTAATTTAAAATAAAAAAATAAAAATAATTTGTTTTGGAGAACCAAAGATCTGAAATCAAAACGAATTCAAATATTTTATTCGTTTTCGTTTACCGGAGCACAGCTGCGTATATCTATATATACGAATATATATCGCTAAGTCTTGTTTCGATATGATTACGAATTTAAAGAAACGGAAAGCGGTAAATGGTTTTTGTTTAAAAAAAATCAAAGTTGAATTGTTGAATACGCTCCCAATTTTGAAGGCTTTAGTAAATTAGATAGTGGAACATTGGGGTAGCGATAAACATTTGCCTATAGCTTTTGACTTTTTCAAGTAGATTTGATTCATTTTGAAATTGCGATTGACATATTTAAGGAACATACTTAAAAAAAAATAAGAAAATTTCATATGTTTTTTTAAGAAAATGTGTTGGTTAATAAAAAATTAAACATTTTTTTTAAATAGCCCTATTGCCCACTTACATTATTAAATTAAGCCGCAGCGCGTTAAGTTTAAAAACAGAAATTTTGCGAAAAATTTTGTTTGCCCTATGCCTCGAAATGCATCATTAGTTTTCAAAAATCGCTGGGGGCAGTTTCCAGTACCTTATCCAGCTAGACCCTTTGTCCCAGTTATACACTCGGTTATAATTATTTTTATTTTCAGAGCCCAAAACTGAAACAAAATTCAACTTTTTGTACACATTGATGTAAATCATGTAAACCCAAAATATACATTTCTTTTGAAAAAAAAGCAACAGTTTCCCCAACCCCGCAGACACCTTCTATTGAAAATATTTACGTACATCGAAGCACATATGTACTTGTAGTAACCATTTTATCCACTGTGCGCCGTAGCTGTCGTCATCGGTAGAAGTCAAAGTTACGTTCAGCGGGTAGCCATGCAAAACTTTTAGTGGCAGCCAAACCGACAGAATAAAGTAAAAATAAAATCAGCCATTGAAAAATATATGTATGTAGCATATAACCATTCCAGCTCAAACCAGTCCGGACCAGGCAAGGCCACACCAGGTCGAGTTAGATCAGGTTGGGTGGGTACATGTACGAGTAGTATAGTACATACGAGACAGCCACGTAACAACAAAAATTTTTGTTTCGAAATTGGCTTATTTGGAATTTTTATATGCTGGCCTTGCCCTACACACACACACACACACACACACACACACGCACACTCCACATCTACAAGATACTGCAATGTATAAAGCGGCAGATCCTTTGCCTTTGTTTTGTAATTGTTTTGAAAAATTGAAACGATGGGCGCACTTGGTGGCTAAAGTTAACGTCATTGTTGTCACCATCAAACCCACCAACCCACCTGTCACAGCTACTACTAAGAGGGCAGGCTAAAAAGTTTCCGCTGTGTAGTATTTTTTATATCTTCTACTGTATATCCATGGGGGATAATAAAAAAGTATTATTAAAAAAAATATGTGTAACACATAATTCCACTATCTTTGTATCACAATGATCTGGACGACTGTCCGTATTGCCTGTTCTTTGAGAACTAGGAGAATGAAATTTTTTCGGAAGGTGAATCTTATGGTCCATCCCTTGACTTGTGTTCAGTTTTTTATATTGGCAGCCATTTCCCCTAGTTACATTTTGCCACAGGCTGCACTTTATAAGTTGTTAAAATCGGTTGGGAACTTCACGGGTTCTAATCAAAAATGAAGAAGCCTCACTTAAAACACCCTTTACGTTAATAGGTTTGTAAAGAAGTGTGGGCTATAATATGAAAAATCTTTTTACTTCTTGGGGATACAATCTCCAGTCACTCTACCTTTTTTGCGTGGAATGTTAAAGCACAGACCTTCTGATTAAGATAACCTAAACTTTGTCTTCAACATATGGTCAAAAACTCAAACACCTCAAAATCGTATGCACATTGAAGAAACAAAGGAAAGTGAAGCACACATGGTACGAAGCTCCCTAATTTTTAATAAATTCATTTGAATTGTTAATAATAATATTATTAATAATATTTTTAGATTTCTCCACTTCTTTGCTCGGCCGCTTACTTATCAGTCTTCCCTTGTATAACTGCGGATGCACTATATGTACAAGGGCGATATTAGCGGCAACTGTTTTGAGTGCTCCTACCTCCCGTTCCTTACCGCACACCCTTGGCCAGTCGGGACGCTCGCCGGCGAGCTTTTTCAAGTGGCATTCGAGTGGCAGCCATTGTGCACATTATAACAGAACTTTGTGTCGCAAAATGCAAATATTTGAAAGGTAATTGAATTTGAACTTTGCACTCGTCGACATCGTAGTGCAGAGTTTTTCTCATTTTTATCACTTTTTCTCGTCGATTTTACCCATTTTTTTTTGGTTTGTCTTTGTTTTGGTTTTTTTTTTGTTATAATAGTAGTTGGTAATGTTGTTATTATTATTATTTGGCTTGTTGTTTGACCGCTTTACCGTCGACTCGTTAGGTCGGATGCACGGCCCCACTTTAAAGTCTGACCTAACAGGCCATTTAAGCTTCCGAATATTCAGCAACAAAACACTTCAAATATTTGCAAATCGGCTTACATGTTGTATTTATTTGAGCTCCAGAGTCAACATTTGAATTATAGAAATTTTATGCTGATATGAGGTAGAGGCTGCAAAATATTGTAGAATATTTTCATGGTGCAGTGAACCGATGTGGCCATCAAGTTTAAAGGCATCAAATAATATTTCGATCTGTAAAATGTGAATGCAGTTTGACGCTTCATATTGTGCAACATTCCATTGTTGCAAACAATAAATTGTTTTCAAAATAATACATTATTTATTTATGATAAAAAATTGTAATTTATAAATTTGGCCTTTAGCTGGCTTGCAAGCTTTCAACGTGTAATTCCGATGTACATACTATATACTATAATATAATAGTTTCCAAAAAGGCATATGTATTATTTTAAGTCTATTGATTATTTATTTATTTGCGCTAGTCTTTAAGTTTTAACTAATTTAGTCACTCCTCCTTTCACACCCTGACACTGGGTGTACTAAAATTGTGCATTTAAGCTTTGCCAGTTGCAGCACCAGAAATAAATATGAACAATAAATTTAAATTTTCATACACGTTTAAGCAGTTACAAAGCAATACCAAGCGTGGCGGGGATCTTGCAACCCGCATGTTGCAAGAGAACGCAAAACAGAAAAAACAACTAAAACAACAACAACAAGCGACACTCGACAACTTCAATTACTGTTGGGGATGGTAAAGGCAAGTGCAATAACAACAACTCGGAAAAGCGTAGAAACTTGTTAAAGAATTAAATACAACATTGAAAGAAAAACGTCCCTCGCACTCCCCTATACCACCTAGTACACCATTAAACGCAAAACCAAACTTAATTAGCACAACAACAACAACAACAACAAAAACTCCAACAAAAATACGAACAAATACAAAACTGCGGCTAATTGATGATGGAAAGAGATCTAGGGGAGAACGTTGGCAAACCCCTAGCACAATGTAGGATTGCAGCAAGCCCAAGCATCTGTTGTTGTACCCGCTCGTAGCTGCTCCAAGTAACCAGATGAAAGCGACGAGCCGCATCAAAGGAGAGGCGGACAAGACCATAAAACGCAAAAAGCATCTATTAATTTCCTCTGGTTGGGTGCAGTCGGTTTCCAGCACCATTGGCATGGGCTGATTTTAAATGGAAATATAATTAAATTTCATACATTGGAAAAAGTGTTGCAAAATTTTATATTGTTTATGGCATATGTCCCGCTATTGTGTCACTCTGAAGTGTTTTATAAATAAAAGGAAAGGCAATGGCGAGGCAGGACATGTGGTAGCAACAACAAAAATAACAAAGCATGCCTTGTCGAGTGTAAGAACAACAACAAACAGTGGATGCCCATTTCAGATTGCAGCTGTTGCTGCAATGGTTGTTAGTGTACCTATATATGTGTCTTGCACTGTAGCTGACAATGAAAAGCATTGTAAGAGGTAAAAGGAAAACAAAGAGTAAAAGTTAATTGCCTACAATTGACCCGCTTTTCACAACGACTGAGTAGTTTACTCACATGGGAACAACGCTGCAACGTACGGTGCCGAGGCGAGCAGATCCGGGTGGACTTTGCAGGATCTCTGTTATTGGTAAAAGTAAATACGGTATATACGAATGTATGTATATACTTAGGTATGAATATATGTGTAGCTTAAATGGTTACTTCAATATTTATTAAATATCAAATAGCTCCAACTGGTATATTTCTATTTATCGGTAATTTTTACTCATATCGCGTTGCTGGGCACTTGAGTATAAAATGCGTTCCGACATCGTTTTGTTCACCCACCGGTACCTTTCACTACTTTGGTACCTCGCTGGGTTTCATTGTTAAACGTGTGAATAATAATAAAGTTCACATGCGTCCAAAGGCTTGGTATGAGATTATTGTTTGATCTAAGCCCTAGGCATTAAATCTCAAAAGCTTAGTCAGCAATAGCTCAATAATGCTTAATTTAATTCTGAATTCATTGTGACATTAAAACACATATGACTTAGGATTTTGAATTTAGAAGAGAAAATATTTAAACATATATAATAATATATTCTATGTACAATGTACATTGTGCATATTTAATTGTCAATCGATTATGTAGTCGTAAGGCCAGAATATTACGTTGTAAGTTATAGATACATATTAAAAATAAAAAATTTAAAAAAATCTATGTGCACCTAAGTGCCATCCAGAAAGTGCGATGGAAAGGTTAAGGATACTACTGGGCAGACCTACTCGAAATCGGATATGGGTTGGTTTTTGAAACTAGACAACGCTGACGTTTCCCAGGGCTACCCAAGTGAAAAAAGGCCAACACGAGTGTGTTTTTGGTCCCTCGTTGGGATTCTGATTCGGTCTTCGCCAGACCACATCAAACAACTATCTAATGCGGAATCGTAGTTTCTAGTAGCACCCAATCTTTTGATAGTGTTATTACGCACTTCTGACTTTCTACGTCCATATTTGGGGCACTCGAACCTCAGCCGCTTAAAAAATGTATTCTTGATATTTTGTTTTTACTCAACTTGTGTGTTGATTTTAATAGTTCTCCTCATCAAATTCATCCAATTATGAGTATATTTTCGTGCACCTGCATAAATCTTTCTAGACGGCGTACGGCATTTTGTACATACTCTGACCAACACAAGCTTCACAGGGCAATCCACCGATTGCCCTAATTGATATTGACTATTTTTCGAGATACGGTAAGAGCACTAAACACCAAGATTTACATATTTGATTTTTTTTTTTTTTTGGTGGGATTGTCATATTCCAATGCATCGGTCTCTCAATTTACATAACATGCGTGGAAAGGATCTGCAGCGTATGCGGCACACGCACAGTGTAAGTGTGTCAATTTTCTCTCTCGTTTGTGCATGATTGTCGACCTTGCGAACTTGCTTACTCACACAATGAAACGTTTGTTTGCATGAGTTTGGCCCACCACTGCAATACATTGATGCAGTTTTGTAAGCTCCCTTAAATTGATACAATTTTTTATTTTTTTTATTTTTTTTTGTTGTTAATATTCATCAGATTTGTTTTTCATTAGACAGATGGACGGATAGGCATGTCTCAATCGCTACCCTAGATTCTAGTAAGCATAAAGAACTTATTGTATAGCTTCTGCGCTTGTTGTGAAAAGTCAAAGATGAGTATACGAGTATGTGTAAACTACTAATAATAATAATAATAATAATTTCTCTGACTGACTATTTTGTTAGTGGAGCATGAGGATCTCTATTAATAACTGTTCAAAGAGAACATCGACCTACAGTTTATAGCCGAATAAGAACGTCGCGACGCGTCGGTGTCTTGAATTAATAGAGATCTTCTTTGGCAAATTGCTATTTTTGCTAGCGATGTCAGTGCTAGGCAAATGCACCAGTGCTAATTCCTGCCGACCCACTTATTTTACATCAAGTGTAAAAAGAAACAATTTCATACAAGTTAACATACTCTCAGTAAGAGTATTAAAAAAATATATAGCTTATTCTCAAGCTGCACTCAATGGGTATTGAATTAACATTGAGAACTTATTAATTTGATAGTTGGAGACTAGTTTATGTATCAAAGCTTGGAGAAGCTTTTAGCGTTTGTTAGACTTGGAGAAGGTTGGATAGAGGAAGATTAGAGTTAGTCTTAGTTTGGAACTGATAAAGAAAAGAACAAATATAATAAATGATACATTTTATAAAGTAATATAAATATCAAAAATTTGACTTTTGAAAAAATTTTGTGATCTAATATAATGGAAATTTTAAGTTTTCGATGTTGTTATTATAACCTGTACCCAAAATTTTCAGTCACTTAAGTGTGCATATATATTTTTTTCTTTTTTGAAAACGTCACACCAAATAAATATAAAAATAAAAATAGTTTTTGTAAGAATTATGGTGAGTACAGAGTATAGTATAGTCGGGATGTCCCAACTTAGTCCGGGTTACTCGTACTTATCAAGGAAATAACCTCGGGTAGCGATTGAGCCATGTCCGTCTGTCTGTCCGTCCGTCTGTATTAAGAACACCTACATTTCGGAGACTATAAGAGCTACAAATACCAAACTTTACCGGCTGGTGCACATATTTCCTCAGAAGATGAAGTTTGTTGAATTATAGTATGCCAATATCCTTCCCGTTCGCCCGTAGTAGAATTTCGCGCTTTTCAGCTACACCGTTCAATATTTTGATATGTTTTTAAAGAAATTCCAAATGTAATTATGTTATCGGTTTATATGTTTTTTTCATAAATCTCGACCATTCTAAGCCCCATGTCGTTATTGGCTATAATTCGGTCTCTCTCCTCTAAGCTAAAAGTCATATCTTGCGGAGTCTTATCATAAAATGAACAAAAAGTGATTTAACAAAAAAAAAAAAAAATATATTCTGCCCATAGTTATGAAACGCTTAAAATTGCAGAAAAAGTCGCATGTCAATAAATAACCTATTACGAAAAATCGTGTGAAGCAATAATGCAAAGGTCTAAAGGTAAATCGAAAGGTCCAATAATAGACAGTTATTGTGACAAATAAAGCAATGGTGGATCAGCCCCACAAAAAGAGATATTTATAATTGGACATAAAACTTCAAGGTGTCCTATAGTTTTGAAAAGCACTGCATATATTTGATATCTGATATTTTGTCTTTTTCGCCAGTAAGAGAACTTTGTTAATACACGCAGTATAAAGGGCAAAGCAAATTCGAAAAACTATCAAAATCTAATAAGTAGGTACTTTAAAAGTTATAGGAACACAAGATTTTACTTATAAACCCCTTATAAATTGCAACAATAATGGAGTTTGTTTGATAAATAAATACATATGCAAGAGCCGCCTAAGGAGTAACTCTTTTAGCAAAAAGTCCTGTAACTGTCGTAAACAAGTTTACAAAGTAAACCTTGGAGTGTAAGTTTTCAAAGTAGCATAACACCTTTTTAATGCATCCCATTGTTCGTTTCGTCATAACATTATGTAGTAAATACATTATGGGCGCTCTAGCGACTATACCTATATATATACTATAGATTCAAAATTTTGCTTTTGCTTGGGCCTTTGCGTGTTGGCTGTTCTAGTTGGAAAAAAGCAATTATACGCACTGTAGGTTGCTGCAATGCAGACCTCCCGTAAGTGTGTTCGTCCAACCCAGGGTCCACCAACCAAGCACGATTGCAATTAAATTCGAATTTTGCTTTGATCGCTCGATGCGCATTTTTGGGCACTTTGATTGCAAAGCTATAAGCTGAAAACCCCTCCTGTAGCCACCAAACGGCAGGTCCATGTGTGTTGACGTCTATTGTCGATTCGTGTCTGTCAACGTCTAGTTTCAAATTCGTCGTATAGCACATCCACGTTATACGTCACCCCCTCCCGCACTCCTTCCCACCAGCATCTCCGCCAGCCACCATTTTCGGCTTTGAACAAATTTTAATGAAATTAGAAATTTGCACGCGCCGATAACGGAAATCTGAAATCCTTCCTCACTTCAGAGCCCATTACATGTCAATTGCAAGCATTTTTGACTTTGATTACACTTGCTGACGGCCCTGGTTCGGCGCAGGCTGCTTTTAATCAAAAGTCGCTAGTTCGCACAATACTGGTAAAGTTCAGTATTAAACAAGCCCTCTGATAGCCGGGTAAAGGAGGGCTACTTCAATCAAGTTTGGACATTGCTGTGAAGTTGCAGCGACAAGAGGCATGTAGTAGCAGCTGTGCCTGTGCAGCCTGCAGCACATGCTAAGATGTTCGGTGATGGGGAGCCATCTGGTGGTGCAACCGTTTACCTGCGTTTCAATTGGATTGGACGGCTTTTGTAAGGGTTGAGCAGCTCCTCAATTGACCTTTAGCGATTGCAGATTGTAAAACGAGTTGTATAAGCGCAGACTACATTTCATTATAAAGATACAAATCAAATTGCCAAAAACTATGGCAGCGTAAAGAGGACAAGTGACTAGCGTCGAAAATATGCAAAATCAAATTACGAGAGGTTGAAAAATCGAAGACATCAGAGACACATAAATCAGCGAAATCGACTGTAACAAAACAAAAAAAATTCCACACACAAAACCAAGGAAATTGCTACCGCTGTTTAACTGTTTATTGATGCTTCGCTTTAGTAAAATTTATTGGCCGGTCGTTGGTCGTTGGCATCGTCCGTGCCCCTGCTGCAGGAAAAACGACTCCCACACCATAAGCACCATTTCTACTAGACCAGAGAATTCAAAATGGAATTGGTAGAGAATTGGCATAGTTAAAAAAGGTAGGAATTGTTGAAAAAAGTACTTATACTTATGGCAGTTTGTTTTTGCGGCATAGCTCAATGCTAAAAGAGGACTAAGTGGATAATGACGAAAGTCACCCTAGAGTTATGATTTGCCGTTAAGCCCTTTGGTGATCTAACGGAGATGGAATAAATATTTTGTAGGTATTTGTATATATATGTAGTTGGACATACTTATATATTATGATGCTAGATCTTCCTTAAGGATGAATCTAAATTCCGAATACTTTTTATTTCCCGATACCCTGTACCACCTGATTGCAATCAAATCCGGTATATTTCATTAGAACACTAAAAAATTTAGTCACGATTTCTTTATAAATAAAAAAAAATCATAAACTGACGAATAGTACACCAAAAATATTTTTTTTACCGATCAGTCCTATTGGGGCTATGATAAACCGATTTTGATCAAATTTGGTACAGTGCTGGAGAACTCTAAAAAACTTCCGAATCCCAGATTTGGTCACAATATCTTCATAAACAATCGAAACACAATGCACCAAACACGTTCAATTGACCCGATATCTTCAAAAACGAACGAAATATTCATCTAAAACTTTTCCTTTTTTTCGACGTCCTCTGAAACACCCCTATGGGAGCTATTTAATATAACCACCATAAAAACAAAATAATATACACTGAGAGTTTGGTTGCTCTAGCTCTTACCCTCTGCGAGATTCAGGCGTTCATACGGACAGACAGGCGGACAGACGGACATGGGTATATCGAATTCTCTAGTCACCCTTATCTTACTTTAGGTAACTTGAGGGGTCTCAGACGTCTCTTTATGTATGTTACATACATTTTCGGCTTGCACAAACTTAACATACCATTTGTACCATAAGGTTCCTGGTATAATTATGTGATCAAATTTATGTGCTTTAAAACTGTCCCATATCTGGCGACAGTATAGGATCCAGAATTTTAACTTGGGGGTTGTAAAATAAATCAATGAACACTAATCTAACTTTCATTCGATCCAATACGTCATAAATTAAAAGAAATATATTTTGGAAAACATGAGAAAGTACAATGGTCTCCAAAGGGAGTGGAGGGGGGTGTTTGAACTTAATAGTAAATAGTGTGATCTTTTAAGAGAATAAAGAGTAACTTTTGAATTCATAATTCCGACTTTATTTTTTTTTAATTTTGGTCTATGCGTTGTGGTTGATTTGACCTATCTAGCGGAAGAAAACAAATTTCAAAATGTAAGACCCGGCAATTTTTGATTTGCATTTGAGTACCAAAACATCATTGTCCATTGACATACTTATACCCTGTACTAAAAAGTACAAAGGGCATAATAAGTTAGTGCAAATGTATGTAACGGGTAGAAGGAGGCACGGTAGACTCCGTAAAGTATATATATTCTTCATCATCATCAACAGCTGAGTTGATATAGCCATGTCTATCTGTCCGTCTTACGTATGAGTAAAGGATCTCAGAGAGAGAAGAATAAATAATAACAAATCATTCGCACAGTATATACGTGTTCGACGTTTCGGGATTCGAGCCAATTGGCTTCAGCGTCTAAATACAGAAGTCAGGCTACAAGAGCAAGTGGTTAATACTATGCGAAGATCGTATCTCAGGGAAGATTTAGAGATTAGAAAGGCAGAGCAGCCAACACTTAGAAATTCGGCGACAAGAGCAAGCTATGAACGCAGCACAGAGAAGACATAGAGTTTAGGATTGCAGAGCAGGAAAGTATGCAAGGAACGCTATGCATAGAAGACAGATCAGAGAACACTTAAAATTTAGCATTGCAGAGCAGGAGAGTGATATATTAAGTATATCGCAGAGCAGACACGTTGAAGATGTTAGGCGAGAAGAGCAGATAAGGAACACTTTGAATGAAACACAGCTAAGAGAAAACTTAGAGTTAAGAGAAGAGCAAAGAAAGTAACACAGGCCAGGGCTGACCCAACATATAATTTAGGTGAGCAGGCAAGAGATGCAATAAATAGAAGAATTGCAAGAATACAGTCACGCCACGTCAATGAGGTTAACATCTTCACTTTTTATACCCTGTACCTATAGGTACAAAGGGTAAACTAGATTTTTGCAATGTATGTAACGGACAGAAGGAGGCGTGGCAGACCCCAAGTCCTTTATACCAAAATGCTTATCATAACCTCTGGTAGCGATTGAGCCATGTCCGTCTGTATGAACACCTAGATTTCAGAGACTATAAGAGCCAGAGATACGAAACTTTACCAGCTGGTGTGCATATTTCCGGAGAAGATGAAGTTTGTTGAATAATGTCAATATCTTACCCGTTCACCCGCAGAAGGTTTTCGCGGTTTTTAGCCACACCGTTTAATATTTTATCTCAAGCTTATGGCGTTATGGCGTCGAGATTACATGCATCCGTGTGTCAAAAATTACCAAAATCGGACAAATACAACAAAAGTTATAATCAAAAGTGTACAAATTTCACCACCCTTGCCAATAAACTGCGTCAATATTTGACTCTACCTGGAATCACAAATTTAAGCTGATTCATATACTCATATACTCTAAATAGCTTCTTTGACGTAACTTTCGATTTTCATTAAAATCAGTTAAAATTTAAGGAGCTTATAGATATAAATATCGTTTTGCACAAAAAACAAAATATTCCAATTGGAAAGTTCTTAGAAGGAATATGCAGGAACAACATTTTTTTCGAAAAAAAAAAAAGGTACAGGGTATTTAACTGTCGGGCACCGCCTCGTCTGTATTACATTTTTATACCGTGTACCGTATGGCACAAAGGGTACATTAAGTTTGTGAAAGCCGAAAATGTTTGTAACATACAGAAGGAGACGTCGGAGACCCCCAAAGTTACCCAAAGTATGATCAGGGTAACTAGAGAAGTCGATATACCCAAGTCCGTCTGTCCGTCCGTATGAACGCCAAGATCTCAAAGATGGAAAGAGCTGGAGCAACCAAACTTTCGGATAAGATCCCTTATTATTCCATAGTAGACAAGTTAATTTTATTTTTTGATATCGAGGTTCCATAGGGGTGTTTCAGACGACCTCGGAAAAAACAAAAAGTTTTAGATGGATAATTCGTTTTTTTATGAATATATCTTAACCAAGTTTGGCATTCGGAAGTTTTTTTAGAGATCCCCAGCGCTGTATCAAATTTTATCCAAATCTGTTGACTATATCATATAGCCCCCATAGGACCGATCGGTCCTGACTAGGATCATTAGTATTTAAAATATTAAATGTACACTAAAAGTATGCAACAGTTTTTCAAAATGATTACATAGTAGGCTTGTTGACAAAAGTCCATGTTTGTTTTTAGTCTTAAAATAAAAAATTTTAGTTTAAAAAAACTAAAAAAACACGCTTTATTAGTAAACCGAACTAAAAAGTAGAAAATAATTTTGATGTATCAAGAGTTTGTATTACGGCAATAGAAAATTCCGACAATCAATTAATATAAATTAATAAAATAATTCAACTATAGTAAAAAAAGCGCGGGGTGCTTGATATTAATTGTTACAATTATTTCAGTAGTAGCTTTTTATAAAATTAAAGTCATTATTAAAATATAGGAAATTGCACCCTACGTTTTTTTACTACAATAGAATTATTTTATTAATTTATTAATTGATTGATTTTTTAATGTCAGCAAATAAGGCTTGCAATTTGGAAAAAAATATATTTTTTCCTGTAATATTTTTAGTTTTTAAATAGTTGGAGGTATGTGTGAGAGTCTTGCCATTTTAGCTTGATTATAGCTAGAAGGCTCCGACTTGTGGCCGTCGCGACGTCACCTTGACGGAAGGCGGCGCATTAGCAAATGCGTCAGGTGGTGTGGGAAATCCCACACACTGACGGCAGCCGACCCCATCAACTATTGTACCATACTAGCCCATGTGAACATCCACCACGCCAAGGCGGCCTCAGCCGTCCTGGCCAGGGTGTTCACCAAAGAACACCTGGGGCTAGCGCTTGTGCATAATAAGGGTATAAAAGGCCTGCACACCAGTGACTCAAAGGTAATTGGACCAGAGTCACACCTCACCATGTATAGTAGCTAGAAAATGTATTAATTACACTATACATTACAATATACATTCGTGAATAGAATTAGGGAAGAAGTCCTTGACATATTCGTAGCAAGCCCCGCCCTTAAATCGAGGATTGGGGAATGGCATGTTTCTAGTGAACAATCGATGTCGGATCACAAGATTATAAGGTTTAATATTTCGTTAAATATGAACTCAAGCAAACTAGCTCTCAATCCAAGAAAAACACATTGGCAAACCTTTAAAGGCGAGATTGGACATCGAACTATCTAACCTGAGTGCTGGGATACCTAAGCACCCGCTAGAATTAGATGAAAGAGCACGTGAGGTTAATGAATGCATAATCAAAGCCTTTAAAGTAGGCTGTCGTGTAAGCCGAGCACGCCGGGATAGAGATGCTCCATGGTGGAATAAACACCTGGAAGGTCTACGAAAGATGAGTCGATCACTGTTCAATCGTGCTAAGAGAACTGGAGAGTGGGAGACTTATAACCACAGTGCAAGTATAAGAAAAGCCAAGCGACAGAATTCCAGGAATTTCATAAAGCCATGGCGAAGTCAGCACCAGAAGGGAACGTCAGCAGCCTGGCTCTGGACCATGTTCCCGAGCCATGGAACAGAGCTAGGGTGGCCTTCATCCCCAAGGCTTGGAAGAAGGATGTAACCCATCCAAAGTCCTTTAGAAAAGCTAGTGGACAACCACGTTAGAAATACGCTACTAAAGCAGGACCCTCTACACTTTACACAGCATGCGTATAGGGCAGGTCGATCAACCGACACTGCTCTCTATCAACTGAGGAATACCCTCAGCAAAGCAATTGATAATAAGGAAGTCGCAGTATGCGCCTTCCTAGATATTGAGGGTGCCTTTGACAACACATGGCATGACGCTGGTGCCAAAGCTCATAAAATGGGGCGTTAATAGTACGTTATCCGAGTGGATTCAATCTCTACTCAAGTCAAGGCTAGTCACGACAGAATCTGGAGATTCCTGTTTTACTGTCTCCACAATTGAATTGCTAGGTAGGCTGTCGGACAAGGTTATACAATGCCAAGGTTATGCCGACGACATTGTCCTTATAGCAGTAGGCAAATTCGAAGACACTCTCTGTGACATAGTACATTAAGTATTATCTACGATTGGTGCAGGGTTGTAGGGCTTAACCTTAATCCAGCCAAAACTGTAGTAGTTCCATTTACTAGAAGCTACAAACTACCAAATATGCGGCAACTTCGCCTTAGAGGGTGTCTATTGTGAGCAGCAAGGAAGTTAAATACCTTGGAGTTATATTTGACAGCAAACTTAGGTTCGGCTCTCATATAGATAGCGTGATAAATAAATGCACTCGAGCTTTATACACGTGTAGAAGGATAGCTGGCGAGTCGTGGGGAACATCGCCCAAGATCATACGCTGGCTATACCAAATGGTCATAAGGCCGATGCTCACATACGGAGCTATTGCCTGGGCTAATCGGGTGAAGGTTACCCCCGTACAAAAAGATCTTAAGAAGTTACAGAGGCTAGCCTGTGTATGTATGACAGGAGCTATGAGAACCTGTCCCACAGCAGCATTGGTAGTCCTTATGGAATTAACACCACTCCATATCGTTATAAGGCTCCAAATGAAAGCAACACTGCTAAGAATCACAGCCGAAGGAATTGCCAAGAGTCACTTAATAAATGCTAGAGACGCTGACGACCTGGGAAAAATGGTCCCCTCAATCCCATTACATATAGAGCTATTATGAGCAACAAGAAGAATTGGAGATACAGCCTATGAATAGGCACACCATTGTGTGGTATACTGACGGGTCTTTTACCAAAGAAGGCACCGGACTTGGAGTCGCGGGGTATATACACCAGCATATTTCAGGCAGAAGTATGTGCCATAGGTCGATGTGTGGACATCAACCTGGATAGGAAATATAAAGACAGAGACATTGCCATACTGTCTGACAGCCAAGCCGCGATCAATGCGGTGCCTGGCTTGAAGATTAATTCAAAGTTGGTTCGGGAGACTATAGCCAAACTCATCCATCTAGGACAACTGACTCTGTTCAGTCCCTTAGATGGATCCCGGGACACAAGAATATTCCCGGGAACGAAGCAGCTGAATAACTGGCGAAGAATGGTGCTGCAAAGCCACTAGTAGGGCCTGAACCTTATTGCGGCATTGGCAGACACACCACTAGACAGCTGCTAACAGAAGAGGAAAGGTCCAGACGAGAAATGAACTGTACGGGCATGGCTGGCTTACGGCAAGCGAAGCAACACCTCGGCTCCTATAACCCAAATAGGTTCAAGAAAATATCCCAACTGGGCAAGAATTCCCTTAGGATACTAGCTGGGTTACTGACGGGACATTGCTGACTCAGGAAACACCTGAGTACTATTGGTATCGTGAGCTCGAACAAATGCAGGTTTTGTGAGATTGAGGAGGAAACCTCTCTACATACATATACTTGCAGAGTGTGGCGCCCTTGCCAGAAAAAGGATATACTTCCTCGGCGGGCATAGAGTATCGATGTATGACATAAACAGACTAAACCCATCCAAAATTAAATTAAAAGAGAATGGCTGTTAATGTTCAAAGCTCAATTAAATACTTTAAAATCCAAAATTCGATACGAAATATTTATTTTTAACAATGAGAGATGGACTAATAAACTTCTATCTCTTGGCGACTACTAAAAACCATTGTGGAATAATTGTAAGGCAATCAAAAAGAAAAGATAGCGCACGTTAAAGTCGGGCGTGGACGACTTTGAGATGCCCTCTACCACCACAAAAGATACTTGATTGCCAAATTGGGTTACGATATCTTCATAAACAAATGAAAGACAGACGAATTTGGCACCAAAAGCGTCTTCTGACCGATCGGTCCTATGGGGGCTATGTGATATAGTCAACCGATTTTCATAAAATTTGGCGAAGTGCTTGGGAACTCTTAAAAGCTTCCGAATGACAAATTTGATTACGATATCTTCAAAAAACAAACGAATTATCCATCTAAAACTTTTGGTTTTAAAATAAAAATAAACTTGTCTACCGTAAGATAATAACGCGATCTAATCTGAAAGATTTCTATACCCTGTACCTTTAGGTACAAAGGGTATACTAGATTTGTGCAATGTATGTAACGGACAGAAGGAGGCGTGGCAGACCCCAAGTCCTTTATACCAAAATGCTTATCATAACCTCGGGTAGCGATTGAGTCATGTCCGTCTGTATGAACACCTAGATCTCGGAGACTATAAGAGCTAGAGATACGAAACTTTACCTTTCACTTTAACTGATGCGCATATTTCCTGAGAAGATGAAGTTTGTTGAATCATGTCAATATCTTCCCCGTTACCCGCAGTAGAGTTTCGCGGTTTATGCCACACCGTTAAATATTTTCATCTGAAATTTAGTAGAGCGATGCGTTTTGGTTACATACATCTGTATGTAAAAAATGAACAAAATCTGACAAATACAGCAAAAGTTATAGTCAAAAATGTACAAATTTCACCAACCTTGCCTATAAATTGCATCAATATTTGACTCTACGTAATTAAGGGTACAAGTGATCTAGAATCACAATGAACAAATCCACATCCAAATTTTATCGATGCGGTCCCCCCACCCTCCGCAATCGATGTACCGGGTTTTCTGCCACACCACTCAACATACCAACTTGAAACTTACCCCTTTAAATAACTTGAAACTTATACTTCATCAAAATCGGTAAAAATTTACGGAGCTTATAGGTATAAAGATCGAATTTCACTAAAAAAAAAAAAATCCAATTGGAAAGTCCTTAGAAGGAATATGCAGGAATAAATTTTTCTTTTGAGAAAATAGGTACAGGGTATTACACTGTCGGGCACCGCCTCGACTGTATTACATTTTTTTTATTTACCAAAACACACGTAACGAAACGCGAACGAAATGGTTGGCAAACGTTTAAAACGAATTATTCGCTCACGGCCAAATTTTGTACATGTGAGTACCAGCAACGATCGTTTTTGTTTTGCTTTGTGTACATATGTATGTATGTATCAGCAAAGCACCCAGCACGTGTATATGTATACACCCGCAACAATTGTTGATGCGTAGTATGCATATGAAATAGTAACACACATACATAAAAAATGTGGTACAGTCGAGACGGTGCCCGACAGTGGAATACCCTGTACCTTTTGTCTCGCAAAAAATTTTTCCTGCGTATTCCTTCTAAGAACTTTCCAATTGGAATTTAGTTTTTTCTGGTGAAATTCGATATTTATACCTATAAATTCCCTAAATTATTACCGATTTTGATGAAACTCGAATGTTTCGTCAAAGAAGTTATTTAAGGTATATGGGGTAAGTTTCAAGTTGGTATGTTGAGGGGTGTGGGAGAAAGCACGGTACATCGATTGCGGGGGGTGGGGGGACCGCATCGATAAAATTTGGATGTGGATTTGTTCATTAGAGCCACATGAATCAGCTTACCAAAAATTGTGATTCTAGGTCACTTGTAACCATAATTACGAAGGCTTAAATTTTGACGCAGTTCATTGGCAAGGGTGGTGAAATTTGTACATTTTTGACTATAACTTTTGCTGTATTTGTCAGATTTTGTTAATTTTTTACACACATATGCATGTAACCACAACACATCACTCTGTTCAGATGAAAATATTAAACGGTGTGGCTAAAAACCGCGAAACTCTACTGCGTGAGAACGGGTGAAGATATTGACATGCGCACCAGCTGGTAATGTTTCGTGTCTGTAGCTCATATAGTCTCCGAGATCTAAGTGTTCATACGGACGGACGGACGGACAGACGGAAATGGCGCAATCGCTACCCGAGGTTATGATAAGCACTTTGGTATAAAGGACTTGGGGTCTGCCACGCCGCCTTCTGTCAGTTACATACATTGCACAAATCTAGTATACCCTTTGTACCTATAGGTAAAGGCAAAGAATATAGAACTACATAGAATGCGCATCTCATACAAAAAAATTTTACTATGTGGGGTACTGATATTAGTACCCCACAGAAACTATTGCTTGAATTTTTACATTTGCTTGAAAATGACACTTTGCAACTGTGACACGCGCAGTGGCAATGGCCTAGTGGAATGCGTGTTCGACTCATAGTCTAATGTGTCGGGGTTCGATTCTCAGAGGATGTTAGATTCAATTTGTTATTTTTTTTATTAATTTTCTATAATTTCTGTTCTTTTTCTATTAAATATATTTTTTTTATTGTCATAAGAAAATTTATGTTTCATTTTCGTATTTTGCTATCCTCGCAGGTACAGTACGCGTTCTAAGCATTTAATTTCATGGTAAAATACGCACTTTTGTAAGGTATAATAAGGAGGTAGCGGCAAGACGAAATGAGTGTGTATTTTTTGCCGACAACTCAATGACAGTATACATACTAAGGTGTGTATGCAAAATTTTAGAGCTCTATGGGGGCGGGCAGAGAACAAACGTCTGTCAGCAATGTGCATATTTTCAGCCTCAGCCAAATTTGTAAATTTTTAGTTTTTGAGCCTTCATACTCTTTCGAAGCATTTGACTGGTATGACTCTTCATGACCACGTTTGCCTTCACACTAACAAATTCATGTAAAAAAGGAGAAAAATGCGTAAAAGGGTCTTTTGCTATCGATTCTCATACTGTTGAACACAAACTGCATTCTCATTCCTGTGCGCAAAATTTTTAGAGCTCTTGTTTACCGGCTGGCAGAGGAAACGCGAAAATCTAAAAATAGCACAGGCATTTCACGAGCGCTGGCAATTGATCTCGGCTCTGAACTTCGTTTTTGGCTGTCGGCAATGTTCATATTTTCAGCCCCAGCCAAAATTGTAAATTTGTAGTTTCTGAGCATCCATGCCCTTTTGGAGAATATGCCTGCTATAACACTTCCTAACCTCGTTTGGCTTCACACTAACAAATGCATGTAAAAACGAAAAAAATGCGAAAAAGGGTATTGTGCTATCGACTTTCAATTTGTTGAATGGATTTTGCGACATGCACACACAAACATTGATTCAGTCATTCGTATGTGTGTTTTTGTGTGCATATTTTTTCAGGCAATGATAGAGAGATAGGTACACATGTAGATTCGCATGTAGTCAAAATTCGTTTACTTTTTGGGAATTCCCCCACCACAAATTAAAATTTCGTCAGCCTTCTTTATTTTATTATATTTATACCTGTACAAATATAGGAAAAACCGACCAAAAAAAAATGAAAAAAAACAGCAAATTTAAAACAGGTACCTACGTATAAAAGTTCAAGTGCAGGTAATAAAATTTTTAAATATCTTTGGTTTTGATTGGTTAAGTCAATAGTAATAAAAGGGGGTGGATGAAGTCAATGAATGTTCTTGACTTTTAACAGGTACATTGATCAATTTTAAAAATTCTTTTAAGCTTACCTGCACTGGCAATAATTTGGAAAACCCGTTTTTTTATGAATTTCGAACGATGAATAGGTAAAAGATGAATACATGAATCAGTAGTATGATTTTCAAAGAATGGTAATCGGGACGCAGTTTGTCTGTGATTAAACAGTGAAGAACTGATTGAAAATAAATACAATATTTGCGAATATTAAACAGTGAAAATCGTACTAAATATGAATACAAAATTTGTGATTATTAAACAGTGAAGTTTTTAGAAGAATTCTTTGTTTTGGGGACTAGAGTGACGATAAAGTGGTGAGTCATGAGCGCTAAACGAGAGAGTCTAAATAATAAGCGGCCGTCCGGCAAACAATTTTGATTCGATTTTGATTTTCCGATTTATGGTGCTGTCAATGGACGAAATGGCACTTAAAAAAGAGCTCCGATATAACCAAACATTAGACTTGGTTGACGGTTTTGAAGCCGATTGGAACATGCGATATAATAAAATTGCAAAGCAGGTTTGCGTTTTCATGATTAGATCCGCTTTTTCAAGCTGGAGTACAATTTTAAATTATTTTGTTTCGGAAAAGGGCATGACCGCCACATCTCTTACCGAAATTATTAAGAAAAATATTGCTCTAGTTAATAGTTTCGGCATAACAGTTAAAGTAATTTTGTGTGATCAAGGCTCTTCCAAAAGAAAATGCTTTTCAAATTTAGGAGCAACTGTAGATTCTCCATATTTTGAGTTTCAAAATGAAAATTTTTTTGCATGTTTGATTTCCCCCACTTAGTCAAGTCTTTGAGAAATAACTGGATGGAATGTGACATTGAAACTCCCAATGGAAGGGCGACTTTTAGTGTGGTTAGAGAACTATGGGAAAAAGAGAATAATGCAAGAACTCTAATGCTACACAACTCAATAACCAAAAAAGACGTAAACAGGCTCGTAAGCTCCGAATGCACTCGTGCGCTAGAAGAACATTGGCTAGGATACACCCACTAGTATAAACTTATTAACCCAACTAGAAAAGCTATCAAGATTCCAGTCACAACAAACAGGAGACATGCAATGCAATACACAAGATTCCGACTGGGACACACAAAACTCACAAATGAACACATCTTTAATAAAACTGCGCCCCCTAGCTGTCCTTTATGCAATCTACCCAACCTTACAATAGAACATTTAACCCAAAACTGCCAAAACATCCAAGCTATCTGTAATTCCTTTAACATTCCGCCCTTAAATATACTTCTTACAGACGCTTCCCAAAAAAACATAAGCCACTTTATAGATCTAATGTCTAAATTAAATTTTGTAAATCAAATCTAAAAATAAATTATATATAACCTACTCTTTGTGATAAAAAAAAACAAAAACATATGCTACGCAATTGAATATACCACCCAGCCTGAAGGCCTATGTTGCTCTGGCTTTAAACTACTTTTGTTCCATAGAATTAAATTCTAAGTTACAATATTAAATAAATAAAATGTGTCCAATATTAACAAAACAGCATATATTCCCAAACTCATTTGAGAAAATGCGTGTCAAATTTGGAACTCAGATTTTTAGTAAAACAGTTCAGGCTGCCATTAAAACAATTTGCGACACAGTTGGGTTCAAAAATAATTCGAAAGAAATCGCCCTATCAACTGCTGAATTTATACTTAAAATAGATCAAATTTTTGATTGCATGAACAGTGGAGCCCTGCATTCTGATAATTTCTATCGATCTGCTTTGCAACTTAATAATCAATCCTACAAGTGTATTTCTGAATTTTTACAGTACATAGAAAAACTTAAATTTGTAAACAGCAAAAAGCAAAATCACGTTTTTTTTTTGGATGGCATAAAATTAACTCTTGTATCGGTGCTTATGCTCGCTAATGAAGTCCTTTTAAATAATTGTAATAAATTTTTCCTCTTGACAAAGCGGTTCAACCAAGATAAATTGGAAAATAAGGCGGTAATAGCACGAATCCTTCCGTAGCCGAGCTTAAAAACTCTCTTGCAAGAATAATGACTTGGAAAATGGTTCATGCAAGTTGCAATAGTAAATGTGAAGTTACAGAAGATTCATCAGTGCAAATGAATGCGCTATTTTTGCAAGATGAGCCAAATAGTCTTTCAAGTGAAGAGGGGAATAAGTTTGATTCACAATCTTTCGATTTTAGTATAGTTGAAAATTCGGACTATTTTTTAGAGGATGAATTTAATAATTCGAAAAATATTAACTTGGAATTAGTTTCAATTAGGTATTTCGTGGGGTATGTTGCTTTTAAAATAATACCGAAACTAAACTGCGAAAAATGCGAAAGGGAACTAAGGAAACAGGATGAAGTAATTACAGCCCCAAGTGAAATATTTATGTTCCATAAAAATTATTGCTCTAAATCTGACTTCGGAAGTCTTTTACACCTTCCGATTGTTTAATGGTAGCTTGCAAAAAACACATTATTATTTTTCACAGTTGTCTTAAGACAGAACCAGAGAAGTTACAAATAAATCAACATAACATTCGTCTTTGCCACACTGCAACACTCGAATGGTTCTTTGGCGACTGCAGGGATCACAAAAATAAAATATTAGAATTTTTAATTTTGGTTTTATTGCGGAAGCACTGTAAATGGGCGGTAGAAAAGGGCAGAACCAGCCAACGTAAAATAAAAATAAAATTAATTCTACGTAATTAAACAAAAACCATAATAAAGACTATAAAACCAAAAATTTAAAACGCAAAACCGATCAAAAAATTTTAAAAATAAAAAAATTTTAACAATTCCTAAATCTGTAATTGAATTCAAAATAATTGCAAAATAACGCAGGCACGCATACCACTGACCCATCAACACCAACACAAAATATGTGTCAAAATTAGTCCGTTGTATATTTTGGAAGGACAACAACTTTGCAAAATAACGGAGTCTGCGAGTTCTAAAAATAGAAGTAGCATTTGGCATCGTTTGGTGCCGCCCGCCCGTACCCACAAACGGTGTGTGTTCTAAAAATAGAACCAATATTTCGTTTCGTTTGCTGCCGCCCGCCCGTACCAACAAGCGCTAAAATGAATTTGGGCGAGATGCGCATTCTATGTAGTTCTATATTCTTTGGTACAGGGTATAAAAAATCAAAGTGCGAAAAAGGAATTGTATTGTTTATATTCTTTGGCATTGCAAAAGTTTTGTTTATGTTTATATTCGTGTACAAATCGATTCAAATAATTTTAAAAGTTTGCTTCTTTGGACGAACGTTTGTGAAAAGTACGGTTTATTTTCGTACCCTGGTTCTACGTTGATGATTTGATGACTGGAGGCAGCACAGTCTAGGAAGTGCTGGAAATCCTAAAACAAACATCTGGCCTGTTGGCCCAGGTGCATTTTCAAATCAGGAAATGGTGCTGCAACATCTCATCTGTTCTCGATACTGTGACAGAATATATATTTTATTTATAATATTTGAAAGTTTTCGCTTTTATTTTTTGCGCTCAAAATGTACGTCTTTCTCTTTGTGTTTTACTACTACAACAACTACTATCTAGTTCGGTTCATCAACCAGTTCTTATTTTTGTTTCAGCTCACACAATTAGGGTGCCCAGATCAAACCATTCCAGGGATACAAAGTTTTGCGACATAGTTCCGCCTGTAAACGCCATTCATTGTTTTGACGTCCACGACTCTTACTACTTGGTCATCTCCTGGATATACCTTCAGGACTTTTCCCAATGGCCAGACTCCTCGAGGCATACTGCCTTTTACTGCAACAATTTCACCCTCTTTTAGGTTCTGACAGTCTTTTGTCCACTTCGGACGGTTTATAGAGTTGGTAAATATTCTTTGATAAATCGCTTCCAGAAGTTTTCAACCAGCATTTGTGTCACACGCCAAGTTCGCTTTTCAAAGCCATCGCCTTTACCCAAATATGGAACGCTCAAATTAGCGCTCTGTTGTATAAGGATGTTGTTAGGACACAATCCTATGTTGTCGTCCGGGTCGTCCGACTCCAGCAAGTAGGGTCTACTGTTGACCAAATGTTCAGCTTCACAAAACAATGTTTGTAAACATTCGTCGGTTATGTGCATGTTTGGATGGATGACGGCATCTAAGGATCTCTTGAAACAGCCAATCAATCTTTCCCAGCACCCACCAAAGTTTGGTGCATTTGCAGGGATGAAGTTCCCTTCTATGCCCTTATTGGCAATATGGGATTTTAAGAACTTTTCGTCAAGTTTTTCAAATGCCTCTGACAGCTCTCTGGATGCACCTCGGAAATTTGTGCCATTGTCCGACCATACGATTTTTATATCGCCTCGTCGCGACACTGGTCGTCGGATGGCTAATATACAGGAGTCCGCTTCCAAAGAGTGGGCAATCTCCACGTGCATGGCCCTGGTGGTCAAGCAAGTAAACAAAACGCCATATTGCTTTCGTTGATTCTTGGTATACCTGCCACAGCTGCCTCTTCCACTAGTTGTATAGAAGGGGCCAAAATAGTCCACTCCGGAGCACGTAAGTGGTTTACTTTTATAAATTGCTGCAAATAATCATTAAAATAAAAATGCCAAGACTGAGCGTAAGTCTACTTTGATTGAAACTGTTGCTAAAGTGGCTTTGGCTGAAATTAATTTTATTAAAGGTTCGTCTGCTAAAACAAATTCATTGCAGAAATACTTAGTTTTTGTTTATTACTAGGGGGTTGCAGTTCCTTCGGCGACAAGCGTGTTGTTCAAAAGCTGAGGGTAACTCCCCAACAGTTCCATCATATATTAAGCCTATTACATCTATTTTTACTCTTTTATTTGCGTAAACTCCAACAACAAGTAATCATGTCTAATTCAATTAATTTCGCACAAAAAAGGCGCAACCGATTGTTACTTCCGTTAATGCAATTTGATTATTTTAAATTTGGCGCTTACTTTTTTCCAACGAGTATACGGTAACTCGTTGCTTTTCATACCACGAAATGGCTAAAAAATGGCAAATGCATTAGTGCTGAAAAGGCAGCGAATTACCACATTGTGCAACACTTTCTCAAAAACTCAACAGGAAAAAGTAGACTAGGGTCTGGGTTGAGGAAAAGTTGAGTTGAAAATCGAAACGCAGGGTTGATTTACATCATGTATTTGTTTTTGTAAAAGTCCTCAACTTTTCAACTCCTCAACTCAACACAAAGCGTGAATACCCTAATTGAGCATTTCGCTTGCTCTTTGAATTCTGCTTGCTATGCGTAGCAGACCATCTTCATCGATGTATACGCAATATTTGGACAAACGCAGATCAGCCGAGGTTTTAGCTTCTCTTGCAAATTTTATGTCATATTGGAAGCATTCTTTTTGTACAATTTTACACCAGATTGTTTTGGCCCAAAGCATCTCATCCACGTGGAGGTCTCCATTTCGCCATAAAGTCTTTGACTTTAATTTTCCGTTTTCATTGAACCGCTTAATCCATCCTGTTACGCGAACCAGTTTGATGAACTTTGATGTTCTCACCTCCAATATTTTAAGAACGTTTTGATGGTCATTAGTTGCCATTACGATTTCTGGGAGTGGTGGCTCCGTTGGTGTAAGCCAAGTAGCGTTGTGCTGCTGCAGAAATTCTGGTCCATTTTGCCATTTCTCCAGCTTTTCCACCTGTGACATATCACGGGTAATAATGTCGGCAATATTACTTGTGGTTCATATCCAGCGCCATTCAGATCTTTTGGACTTTTCGCAAATTTCGGCCACTCGGTTAGCAACAAATTTGTCTAGACGACCGTCGCTTTTGATCCAAGAAAGTGCAGCTTTCGAATCCGTCCAGAAGAAGCGTTCATTGAGTCTGCAGCCCATTATTGCTGCCATAGTCTCAAGTTTCGGGATAGTGACATGTTTGAGTGGTGCAACTCTTGCCTTGGACGCTATAAGTGCAACGTCGTATTTCAATATTTGTGTTTGTGATTTGTACCATATGCGTATATAGGCGGCTGCAGCATAGACTTTGCTGCTAGCGTCACAAAATATATGCAGCTCGATTTTTGAGGCTTTGCTGAGATTTGACGAGTATAACCTTTTTATACGGTACTTAGTTAAAAGTTTAAGCTCAATTAACCATTCATGCCACTTTTTAGTCGATTCGCCTTTTATAACTTCGTCCCATTCTATGCCAGATTCCCAAATATCACGCATCAGTATGCGTCCTTTTATGGTTATAGGCAAAACGAAGCCAAGTGGATCGTAGATGGAGTTAACAGCTGCCAGGGTTTTCCTTTTAGTGGGTAGTCTTTCGCCGTTTAGTAGATCATTGCCGATGCTGTGCATTGGTGACAAACTATAGGTGAAAATATCGCTATGAACATCCCAGATTAACCCAAGAACCTTTTGGGAAGTATACAATTTGTCACCTAAGCATAATTTGGTTGGCGACCCTTTCTGGTATTTTTTCCAAGACTTCTGTGTTGTTGGTTATGAAGTTTCGTATTTCGAAGTGTGCTTCAGCATGCACTTTTATTACGGAGTTGATTATATTTACAGCATCTTCGATTGTCGGTTTGGAATCCAAGTAGTCGTCTACGTAATGATTTTCAGTGATCGCTCGAACTTCTTCTGGATCCATGTCTTTAAACAAGTTTGAATTGTGATTTTTAACAAACTATGCTGCAAAGGGCGAACACGTGGCCCCAAATATCATGAATGTCATTTGATAAATGGTTGGCTTGGCCTGTGGGTTCATGTTCCTCCATAAAAAGCATTGTGCCGCTGCATCTTCATCTGATATTTTAACCTGATTAAACATCTCTTTAATGTCTGCTGCAAATGCGATTTTGTGTATTCTGAATCGCATTAATACGCCCGTTATTGATGTCAGCCAGTCTGGTCCCGTCAGTAGATTTTTATTCAAAGATGTTCCGTTACACTCCGCTACTGCATCAAATACCAATCGAACTCTTCTGGGTTTTTTCGGGTTGTACACAGCGAAGTGTGGTAGAAACCATAGTTTTGGGGACTCCAGAACTTGCGTAAATTTTACAACTCTGGCGTATCCACTATATAGCAATTTGCTTATTTCCGTTTCGTATGCGGTTGCCATGTTTTGATCCCGACCCAATTTGCGTTCGAGACATTTGAGGCGTTGCTCTGCCATTGGACGACTACCGGGCAATTTTATATGTTGTTCTTTCCATGGTAAATTTATTTGAAAATGCCCATTTATTTTCACGATTGAGGAGCTGATTTTGTCAATAGCCATTTGTTCCTCTAAAGATTTAGTTTTGTCTGAGGCAACATTGCAGATACCAAATCCTTCTATGCTGAATTGACGTTTTAGCATCTCTTGTAACTCGATGTCGTTATGATGGCAGCATACATAATTTTTGTCACCCAATTGAGCTTTCACAGGACCATGCATAACCCAGCCAAGTTGTGTTTTAGACATAATTGGGCCATCTTTTTGTGCATTTATAATGGCCTGCGAAGTGATTAATTTGGCATGTTGTTGTCCAATAAGTAGCATTGGTTGTTGATTTTTAAATGTTTGTATGTTTGCTAACTTGGTGTATGGATACTGCTTCTGTATTTGATTGTAGTCAATTTGCTGTGCCGGTATACCCAGGTCTAGAATCAGATGAACATTATGTAAAGTGTGAGTTTGACTGCCACCACTAATATTGATATCAGTATTTTCGGCTTTTTCTTCGTAGCGGTACACTCCTCCAGTCCATCCAAAACAATAGGGATCTATTTTGCTTTTTATTCCGACCACTTTTTCTACACTCATTTCCATGAGAGTATATGTGCTGCCATCGTCGAGAAAGGCCAGTATTTGCTTTTCTCCTTTTGGGCCAAATATGGTGACGGGCATTATTTTCAATAGAACACCTTCCATAACACTGCCGGTAAAGTTAGTGTTATTGATCCAACTGTTGACTTGGATTTGTGTAGCAACTGATTGTGATATCTTTCACAACCATCAACTTTGCACTGCTCCCGTTGAGCGCATTGACCTTTATGGAACTTCAGACAGCAATAGCAGGCTCTGCTCTTTTTTGCGAGATCCCATCGTTTTTTATTGTCAGCTCCTATGAATTTGCTGCACTTGTTGAGAGGATGTTTCTCGTCATAACAAATCAAGTTTTTGAGAGTTGATAAATTTGCATTCAACGAAATCTAGTGCTGAATTTATCTTTTGCACTGCGCAGTTAAACTTATTGAATTCATTGATTGCCTTGACAAACTTGATAGTTTGCGCTTTTGCCATGAGTTCTAAAGCGACATTTTCTGGAACTCCATAAAAGTGGTCCAGTATGCTTAGAATTTTAGATGGTTCTCTTGCGGACATGAGTAGAATATCGACCTTTTCGTGTGCCTCGCCTTTAAGTGCCTTGTTAAGTCGATAAACATCTTCTCCAGAAAATCCACACTCTCTTCCACTTGTGATGAACTGCGCCTTAAAATGGCGCCACTACAGCGAAGAGGAACCATCAAACTCAATATGCTTATTTCCCAACGTCTGCCTGGCAAGCATGTTGACCACAATGTTTTGCAGATCACCTGCAGGTTGTACTAGTTGCTCTTGGAGCGGTTCCGATTGTGTTTGCTCGAACTTGGGAGGCCGAAGTGGTCAAAAGTATTTTTTTGCTCACCAAAACCTCGACTTGAGCTTGTAAAACTTGTAGCTCCGTAAACAATTGTTGAATTTTGCACTCTTGCTCGCTGGTGTCTGCCAACCGTTACCATTTTGTAATTTTTTCAACAGATGTTTAGCTTCGAGCAGCGCATTCTCTTTATCACAAATTTCTTTTTGAACTTGTAATCTGCTTGCATCGATGTCCACATTTTGTTGTAAAACATCCAAGACCTCCTTTGTTTTTTTATTTTCAGAAATCTGGTTTGTGTCTGCTTCAGCTTCGTAAGAAATTACCTCCACAATTTTGGACGCCATTTCTAGGCTCTCCGCGTGCCGCGCCATTTTGACTTCTAAGAATTCACATACACGACGCAATGCATTTGCGCCAAGTTCCTTGGCAATGGATTGCGAGTGTTGGAGCTTCTCCTGGGAGTTGTACTGTAGACCACTAAATTTGCGTAGATCACGTTTCACGAAATTTTCTGTGACAAATTTACGAAATATGGCGAAATATATATACATCGTGCAAATTTTGCGACTTCCAATTTTCTAAGTTTTGCTTTGCAGCCTCCGACCACTGCCACATTGCTGATTTTGTTATTATTGTGGACTGTATAAATTGCGCGTTTTATGATCCGGCTCGAAGGACCAATTTTTCTATGTGACAGAATATATATGTATTTTATTTATAATATTTGAAAGTTACTATCTAGTTCGGTTCATCAACCAGTTCTTATTTTTGTTTCAGCTCACACAATTAGGGTGCCCAGATCAAACCATACCAGGGATACAAAGTTTTGCGACAGATACAGTCCGAGGTTCGACGATGGCACAGATTTCTCAACGTCGCTTCGCCTTATTTGGAATCCTGCCTCAGACGTGTTTCTCTTCTCCTTTCCAAACCACAGAGTTATCATCAAAGCCATCTGTGCTGTCAACAATTACACGCATCTACGACCCACTAGGATTGATCAGCCCTGTTATTACCAAAGCAAAAATTTTATAACAACAATTGTGGAAAGAGCATGCCTTCACATTTTTTTTCAGCGTGGCGTAACTTTTGCCATAATTTGTCTTACTCTCAGCGTTTCAAATTTACTCGCTTAGCTCAAACACGCAAAGCAAACATAAAAAGAAAAACTAATGGCCAAAATTACAAAAAAGAAGAAACAGAATTTAATAAATAAAAGCAAATAAATAAAAAACAGCAAGCCCACTTCGATCCTATAAAAATTTTACACTTACTACTATAAGTATCAGCGATGTGCACTTACATCATCAACAAATTGCAAAAGCACGAACTACAAACTGCCTCTGCTCAATTTTGCGTAGTAGTGTTTTTGTGATGTATCATTTCACCACAAATTATTTTTTTGAGTGTGCAATGCTTTACTATTATTTTTAGAAATCTTATGCACACTACTACCATTTTTTGAGTAGTGCTCCAAAAACGTATCCACTTTTAAGACTAGTAACTGGTAGTGCCACTACTTGCATTTCTCTGGTCATTACCGAAGTAATTTGCTGCGTAGAATCCGAATCCGGGGTCAGAATTGGCCCATTACGGCAGGATTTTTAGATATTTAAGGTTATGTATCCAAAAAACGGCGTAACTTCGAAATTTAAAAAAAATTAAATTCTTCCGCTAGATAAGCCAAATCAACCACTGTGCTACGGGCGCAACCACTGCGCTTTGGCTAGTGACATAACCTCACCCAGACATGCTACAGGCGTTTTTTACAGGGTTCTGCACAAGCATTTTGTAGGATTTTGCGAGGAGTCAAATTGCCGCCTCTCAAAACCTATACTTATTTCCAACAGGGGTATGCTTAAAGGGAGGAAATTACGCAAGCGCGACTTACGCTCACCAACTCGCTGCACTGCTTGGTGAGAACACCAGAGAAAGTAAAGCGGTGTTAATATTGGCGCGGCTTTTAGGCATTAGTATTAGTGTATACATAGGAGTGTAGAGTAGTTAATAGAGATAGTGTAGGATATGGCGAACTCTGTCCTATCAATTCGGATACATATTTAGATAAACAGAGTACCGTTTAGGATTTGGACAGTTAGTTTGGTCAGCCTGGGCCTATATAAGGCCAGCGTTCATCGGGGGTCTTAGTCTTTTAGTCTTGAGTCTGGAGTGAGTGACAAAGTAATAGTGCGAAAGTCCGGTTAACGTTAATTGAGGGCAAAGTCCTTTTTAATGATAAAAAGGACACTTACGGAGCAAAAGAGACCGCTTACGGAGGAAACGGTACTCGTCGCTATTTCGTGCATCTTGTGTGCTCGGGTTATTTGAGGGCGATAACGTTGAGGTGACCAATAGCCAATCAGTAGGATAGCGTAGCCAACCGATTCGGAACTCTAGCCAACCAGCACCTCCACTATAACGCCGGTGAGTCAACTCCGATTAAATCCTGAGAGGATCGAAAGGAATAAGTATAAGAAAACTAACGAATTGTAGTAGTGGGCGGAACTGCGGCGCTCGTAACTCCTTTATTAAAACAAGAAACCATTTATAAATATTATACAAATAAAACTAAACATATAAAACCTAAACAGACTTGCGTTTAAGATTTGTTATAGAGTATATATTTGTTGTAGCAAAAATCCTGGCCTAGCTGAGTTGCCCCAGCCTTTGTTCTGGATGAAACCGGAGGTCGTTACAATTTAATGGCATGGGCATTATCCACCCATAGCCATCGCCTTTTAAGAATCCTGCCATCTGAAGTGTCTTGGTTGAGATCGCCCATTAAAATTCTTTCCTGGGCAATTTGGCTAAAGCAACTAGAGGTGATTTCCTTTAAACGTTTTATCGAGTTTAATTGCATCCAAGGCACAGTAGAATGAAATGCTGATTTTTTAAGTACATAAATAAACAAACAAATCTATAATAACAGTCATTGGCTTTCATGAGTTTTTGGTACAAAGACGTCACAACCTTGCCCTTTATTTTCCATTTTGGATCATCAAAAACAAAATTGAATTCGGCAGAAGTATGTAATTTTGCGGGGCTGCAAAAACAGCTGCAAAATTATATTTGTATCTTTTGTCTAGTATGGATATTTCTCTTATGAAGAAACTACTTTGACAGGCAAGATATTACAAAAAATTAGAATTTATGTTAAAAGATGGCGTACGTTAAACTCGGGCGCGGACGACTTTGGGACACCCTGTACCACTGCTTGCAATAAAATCCGGTATATTGCTTAAGAACACCAAAAGACATTTAATTGTCAAATTAGATTACGATACCGATACCTTCATAAACAACCAAAAACAAACGAACTAATAACCAAAAATGTTTTTTTGACCGACCGTTCCTTTGGGAGCTATATGATATAGCCAACCGATTTTGATCAAATTTGGTACAGTGCTTGGGAACTATAAAAAACTTCTGAACGCCAAATTTGGTTACAATATCTTTACAAACAAACGAAACTCATAGAATTTTGTACAAAAAACTTTTTTTGACTTATTGGTCCTATGGGAGCTATATGATATAGTCAACCGATTTTGATCAAATTTGGTATAGTGCTTGGGTATTATAAAAAACTTCGGAATGCCAAATTTGGTTCCCATATCTTCATGAACAAACGAAACACAACGAATTTTGTTCAAAAAACGTTTTTTTGCCCGATCGGTCCTATGGGAGCTATATGATTTGGTACAGTGCTTGGATACTTTGAAAAACTTCCAAATGCCGAATTTGGTTACGATATCTTCATAAACAAACGAAGCACAACAAATTTTGTACAAAAAACGTTTTTTTGACCGATCGACCCTATGGGAGCTATATGATATAGTTAACCGATTTCGATCAAATTTGGTGCAGTGCTTGGGAACTATAAAAAACTCGCGAATGCCAAATTTGGTAACAATATCTTTATAAACAAACGAATTATTCATCTAAAACTTTTTGATTTTTTCGAGGTCCTCTGAAACACCCCTATGGGAGCTATATAATGTAACCCTGATATCAAAAAAATAAAATAAACTTGTCTCCTATGGAATAATAAGGGATCTAAACTGAAAGTTTGGTTGCTCTAGCTCTTACCGTCTCTGAGATCTAGGCTTTCATACGGACAGACGGACATGGGTATATCGACTTCTCTAGTCACCCTGATCATACTTTAGGTAACTTTGGGGGTCTCCGACGTTTCCTTCCGTATGTTACATACAGTTTCGGCTTGCACAAACTTAATATACCCTTTGTACCATACGGCACAGGGTATAAAAATCGGCATTTCATCCCACTGTTCAAGGTAGCAGAAAAAAGATGAGTTAATATCAAAGCCAAAACCGGCTTGGATTCTATGCACACCCGCGATTTGGGCAGCGCTTTTATCAGTGCCTGCACCAAATATGCACTTACTAATATAACTAAATTTATGCTTATCAACAGATAAACATGGATTATTTATATATGACCATATTCTAAGTTAGTGAAAACCCTGAAGAAAACGTATATCCGTCTGACTGTCTGTCCGTATTATTATGCTCTAGTTTTTTACTTGCATACACTTGACATTGGCCGCCTTTCACTCTTTTGTCTTACCCACACATTTTTTAAGCAATAATATTAAAACTCGACTCAGACCTTTCTGATAACCCATCTGATGAAAAACTGATAGTTGCGTACTCTCAGTCGCTTTTATTACATTTACACACATTACAAGCCCTTCATTTGCTACCATGGAGTTTCATTAGATTCCTAAATTTAGTTTCATTCAAAACTCCTTGACACTTAAAAAAAATAAAAATAACTCGATTGTTTTATATCAAAATTATTATTTCCCGTCAAAAGTAATGACAAACAGCTATGATTTCCAGCTTTATGTTGAGTATTCAAAATGAGACCACCACGAACCAAGAACACTCTAGTTACAGAAGCCACTGCTCCATTGTAAACCACCCACAGGTGGACCTAAAATCGTATGTCCAACGATATTCCAAGATACCGCGCATCATGCGGCTTAAATTCATTGCCCAGGTATGTCCGAAGCTAAGCGAGGAAGCCATAGAACTTGCTATTGAAAGTGTAAAAACTACATACAATTTGGGGGTCTACGAAGAATTGTATCAAATACTTCAAAACGGGAAGAGAGAACGTAGACTTCCGATAAAATATACAGAAAGAAATGATAGTGAGGGATGCACGAGACGTGTCCCCTGCGATTCCCTCGACAAAACA
This sequence comes from Chymomyza fuscimana, assembly GCA_949987675.1. NCBI lineage: Eukaryota > Metazoa > Arthropoda > Insecta > Diptera > Drosophilidae > Chymomyza > Chymomyza fuscimana. The sequence continues at coordinate 63,238,304 of OX465088.1, forward strand.
CTTCCACCTTATGACGCGGCTTGGGTTGAGAGCACTTCCATGGAGATGACACTACTGTTTCAGCAGCTTGATGCAGAACTTAATTACAAAAAATTAAACTCTGGAAGTCCCTACGTCCGCACCATAGCAGAAGAATTAGGGGACTTATACGTCAAGAGTGGTAAATACAAAATGGCTGTAAAGATGTATGCACGAGCAAGACCCTACTGCACTCGAAGCGAAAATGTGGTTAGCATGTTTTTTAATATTATTCGGGTATACATCTACATGGCCAACTGGTGGAACGTGCTCAGCTATATTGAAGAGGCTAAGCAATACTCTTTTGGCTATAAAAACCTAGCAAAGACAGTTCCCATACGGCTTAGCTGCGCTGCCGGCTTGGCAAATTTGGGAATGAGGACTTATAAAACCGCTGCGCAATGTTTCCTGCTGACGCCTTTTGAAAGCTATGAGTACTCGGAAGTTGTATCTCAGCAGGATCTATGCCATTACGCTGGTCTGTGTGCTTTGGCTACTCTGGAAATTACTACGCTGGAGACAAGTTTAATTAATTCGGAACGATTTAAACCTTTTTTTAACTTGGCGCCCAAAATGATGGCGATCGTGCATAACTTTTACAACGGAAATATCGAGCAATGTTTGAAAATTCTTTACGACATCGAGCGGGACATGCGATTAGACATTTACCTGGCGCCGCATATTGATTTTCTTTATGTCAAAATCGAAACTCGGGTTCAGGAACGCAACGCTATGTTGGAAGCTCAAAAGAGGGAAAAAGAAGCGAATTCAGAAGATGATTGTTAATGACGAAACTATTGTCATTTGACTTACAAAGGTACCTAATATAATATAAACGGCAGCATTCAAATCATTCGTCTTTTTCTCTTTTTTTTTGTTTAAACTCTCAAAAAAATTTGAACTTTTTGTTTTTAAGGAACAATAAACAAACAACAGTAAAAGAAACAGCAGCAGCGACTACGTTAGAGCCAAGCCAAGAAGCAGCGGCGTTAAAGCTGAGAGAACTTCTTGCGAAGAAAGTTTTTAGCTGCTTTTGTGCCATTTTTGCGCCGCACCTTTTACAGTTTTTGGCACTTTTCCTGGCAACACACACACACACACACACATACAGACCCACGCCCTCCACACCTCTCCACTGCTCCAGCCACTCGTAGAAGCACATAGACATTGGCATATTTTGTGCTGCCATTGCCAGAAAATGGAAAGTAAGCCAGGAAATAACTATAAGTATGGCAAGAAGAAGAGAGTCACAGAGAGTATTTCATGAAAAGCGTGTGACTCTGTGGTGCTTTTTTATGCGCCGAAATTCTAGACTTTTTTCGTTATTATTTTCTAACTGCCACTAAAGTCGACGAGTAAAAACAGCTTCTTCTGCCACTGATGCTGATGCTTCAAAGCCAACCAACAACATAATTAAATTTTTGAGTGCTCAGTAGAACGAACGAACGAACCAAGATACACGGCACCCAAAAGTGGCCAGGTAGCCATCACCGAGTGAAAGAGACACACTGCCATGAAACCCGGGCAGCTCGGTCCAAAAGATTGATGCCAAATTATGAAATATAGCTTCAGTTGAAGTGATTTTTATTTATAAACTCATAAAAGTAGCTTGGAGCACGTAAAAGCCACACTAACAAGCTTACGCAAGATCCACGAAAGTCCTTATGCGGATACGACATATAGCCCCCAGATGATGCACATCAGAGCAGCGGGGCTTAGCGTTAATATACTACACTGTGGATGCAATTTCAATTGGAGAATACATATATAGAATAGGGCTTTAGTGGATTTGTCTCGTCCTAGGTCAATAATGCAATCATTGCCAAGGCGCCATCGCAGTACAGTGTTTTATACGCTTGAATGGTCATCATAGATTAAAACCAACAATCTTGGAAACATTTTTAATAATACAACGACGGCTGATAGCTTGCGCATGCCTTAGACCTTTCAAACAATAAAAGCTGCCTGCCACCTGATATTAAGCCCCGCCCGTAGAGGTCTGGACAAACTTTAGCCGTGGTGCTCTTTCGCTTTCTCAAAATTATGTTGAGTAATTCTTTTGTAATGCGGAAGGAAGCTCAAAACAACAGAGCGTTGCAACTTCCGCAATTGCAACCGGGCAAAAAGTAAGTCACGGGCGACGCTGCGTTGACTAAAAAACTTTAAGACAAAGCGCATAGCTGACCACCACCCGGCTGGAAGACGCTACGGACCGAGTAGCCGGAAGGGGGTCTGGCTGTCTGATGTCGGACAAAAACCAACCCGGGCGGCAAGATAAATTGCTGCAGTGTTTAGTTAATACTTTTGCCCTGTTATTCCGTGCCGAGATGCAGCGTTCAATATGATGCAGGGGACCGAGAAGATTTGCAAGAAGCAGCATTAAGAACAACAAGTTCTGGCCAACAGCTGGCTGAACAAGTTTATCTTTTGTAACATTGACTTCCGCCAAGAGATGTTTAACTAGAAAACTATTTTTTTTTGTTTTCGTTGGCTAATCCAAGTTTGACAGAATTTAAAAGGTAGTGAGTTGGCAAAAAACTATTTACTTTAGAACCTTTGCCATGGTCGTAGCTCAACCGTTCCGTATGCGTGCATTATCAAAGCTGAACATGGTCGAACTACTATGAATTAAGTGTGAGATCTTGCTAGAACATTAAAGCTAAATAATACTTTTGTTGCTTACCATTCTACGTTATATCGAATCGTTCACATTTCCTCATTACTAGAATCTAGATAAACCTATGGATAGATATATTCGAATACAGATTTTTTCGAGAAAAATTATTTTCGTGTAGGAACAATACAAATGGGGTAATATCCTTAGCCCGTCTGTAGGCGGTCTTGGGAAGAAAATCGAAAAAAAAAACTAGCACGCTTAAAATAGTTGCCTATGATTTATTTTTTAATAAACAGTTCATATAATAAGAAAAAAAGTGACAAATTCATTTAATAGTGGGCTTAGGAAAATAAAACCATAATTAGAGTATCTTAAAAATTAAAAGGAACATTTCGTAACGTATCATTGTTATGAATTTTTTATTATTCAAGCGAAACTCTTAAAAGCAATGTTGAGACAAACATAAGTTCAAATTGCATTTCCGGAAAATAGTCTGTGCTCTGGTTTACATGCAGGAAATTTGCAAGTTTTTTACCATTACGTGGTAAAAATTGAGGAAAGTGTTCTATCGTATCGATCTTCTTTAGGTGGCAAATAAGTTTTTGACACTGTACCTGATTGATTAATGGGCAGTTCTTATAAGGCACGGCGTGTTCATTTATATGTTCTTAGATATGATAAGGATATGTTCTTAGATAGGATAAGGATAGGACATCAAACAGACGAGGAAAGAGATTCCATGGATTCCCAAAGTTTTTTCAATTTGCTACTTGTCCCAAGACCCCTTCTAAAAGGGTACGCCTTATCTTGGAATGTTTTTATGCAAAAATCTATAGGGAAAAAAACAGAATTTTTTATAAGTCTATATACTACTACCAACATGCAAAATAGGTACAAAGATTATACTAGATTTGTGCAATGAATGTAACGGAAAGAAGGAGGCGTGGAATACCCTAAGTTTGTTGTGCCAAAATGCTTATCATAACCTCGGGTAGCGATTGAGCCATGTCCGTCTGTCCGAATAAACACCTAGATTACAGACTCTATAAGAGCTAGATTTCGGAGACTAAAAGAGCTAGAGACACGAAACTTTACCAGATGGTGCGCATATTTCCTGAGAAGATAAAGTTTGTTGAATTATGTCAATGTCTTCCCCCGTTCCCCCGTTGTAGATTTTCGCGATTTTTAGCTACACCGTTTAATACTTTAATCTAAAACTTAACAGAGCTATGCGTCGTGGTTACATGCACTGTGCACTGTGTGTTAAAAACAACAAACAAAAGTTTTAGTCTAGGATGGCCTACGTTAAAGTAGGGCGCGAACGACTTTGTGATACCCTATACCCTAACAGGGTTGTGATGCGGAACATAGATGATGCTTCTAGCTAGCGTCCAGATCCTCTCCCACTCAAACTTCTATTCTCACCTTCACGCTGTGCCCTGTTAAACCTAGTAACCTTTTGAAAACTTGGTAACCAACTCAAGTGGATCCATAGGTAGGAGACAAACGAGAGATAGCAAGACCGTTGTAGACATCTTCAGGGAACAACGGTATAAGGTGGTGGCGGAGGAACAAGTGCAATAAGCTCATTCAACGGCGGAGCCTACGGCTCCAGTAAGTCGGAGTTACCTGAAACATTATTCCGGGTCGTTATGGTACCCGGCCGGACTACATAGTGAGTAACGTTTCATCTAGGCACATACTCTAGAAAATATACCCAAGAAACGGAAACAAATACTCCGTAATCACCTGTGAAGAACTTAACATGGATTCAAAAATTATGGAATATAGGTCTCCTAGCGTTAACCCATACGGGAACAATCCACCTATTTCGATTATAAATCAAATAGCGTGCACGTCGTGCAAACTCCATCTTCCCAAAACAACAATCTCACGTTAAACCGTCGAAACGGAATTAAGAAACTTACCCGCAACATGTTTAACTTTCGCCAGAAATCAAGGCTTGCCACGTGGAACGTGCGCACACTTTCTGAAGCTTCAAAGTTGGCGCAAGCTTCAAAGGAAATGAACCGATACAAAATCGACATTATATCGGTATATCGGAAACTAGATGGACTGGCTCGGGCGATCAACAACTGTGTTCGGGCCAATATTTCGTATACAGTGGTCATCCACGAAATCGAGTTAATGGAGTAGGTCTTCTCTTGACCCGAAAAGTGAAACAAGCTCTTCTGGAATTTAAACCAATTTCCGATCGTTTTATCGTAGCAAGATTTTACACCAAATTTCGCAACATTACTATGGTACAGTGATGAATTCTGTAACTTACTTGAAGGATCATTAGACAACACGCAAAAAGTAGACGTATTAATAGTTATGGGCGAACTTAACGCCAAGGTAGGAAATAACAACAGCGGCGTGGATGACGTAATGGGCCGCAATGGTCTGGGTCACATCCGCAATGATAATGGCGAGCGCCTTGTCAACTTCTGCTCCAACCACCATCTTTTCATCGGAGGCACTAGTTTCCTGCACAAAGACATACACAAGTACACGTGGCAGTCTCCTGATGGCATCACCCGCAACCAGATTGATCACGTTCTCATCAGTAGGAAATTCCATAATAGCCTCCTCGACGTTCACTCCCGCAGAGATGCAGACATCTACTCGGACCATAATTTCTTAGTGGCAAAGCTTCGTCTAGATATTGACAAGTTCAAAGACACAACATAGAAACTAAACTTCGTCTCTCAGCTTCAAGTCAGACTCCCGGAGCCCTCGGCACCTTTTTCCTGGGAGATCGTATCGTATGCCTGTAGAAAAGCAGCAGAGGATACAATCGGCTACGTTCAGAATCAGCGCAAGCCATGGACCAGTGACCAAACGTGGCAGCGCTTCGAAGAAAGGCGCCTACTTAAAACTTCAATGAATAGCGCCTCCTCCGCCTCCGTAAGAGACGATAGGTATAAACAGGGTTACGTCGATAAAATAGCGACAGACGCAGAACACTCTTCCAACCGCAATGATTGCCAACCAACAATTCAGCATTAACCAAGGCGTGCGGCAGGGTTGCGTTCTATCAACGCTGTTTTTCATCACATTTTTTGACGCTTGACATCTGTCTCTTGTCTCACACCCTACATGGCATTAAAGGTAAACTTGAGCTCCTAGCAAGATATGCCAAGAAAATTGGTTTAAGAATTAACTTCAACAAAACCTAGTTAATGCGTCTAGAAACTACAAACACCTCGCGTCTCGTTATAGAAATAGGCAACAGTTCAAGAACGATCGATGACGTTGAAAGTTTCTGCTATCTCGGCAGCATCGTTTCAAAGGTGGGAGGGGCCGGCGAGGATGTTTTAGCTCGCATTGGCAAAGCCCGAAATGCATTTTACAAAATTAAGAAAATCTGGACTCAAACTGCACCAAGTTAAAAATCTTCAACACAAGTATCAAAGCAATCCTTCTATATGGCTCAGAGACGTGGATGGTTACGGAACGCATTCGACAGAAACTACAAGTATTTATCAGAGGTCGCAAAAAACTGTCAACCCATTTATACAATGCGGTCGGCTCACGAACAAAACAGAAAAAATAAAACAAAAACGGTCTCTCACTGAGCCGAACACTTTTTGCGTTTCGCTTTTCGATTCTGGTCAGTGTTTCGGTTGAGCAAAACAAATGTGTCTCTCTCACAATAACACTTATGTTGAGACACTTTGAGCGATCGCTCACTAAAAAACCCTCGGCAAAAGACCGTTTCGCAAAAAGTGTCCGCGAAAAGTGTCTTTTGCGTGTGTATGCGTGCTTGAGTAAGTCGCCTGTGCGACCAAATCGGCTTGTGTCTGTAACATGCACATGTAAAACACAGGCGACTCGCACAAGCACGCATACATACACAAAAGACACTTTTGCTAAAAATCTCAAGCAAAAGTGTCCGCGAAAAACACAACCAAAAAGGAAGCGAAAAAATTGGCCGAGCACTTTTGAGCAAAAACACAATTGAAAGTGTTTTGTCAATAGCTTCTCTCAAAGTGTTCGTAAGAGAGCGGTTTTTTTCGGACACTCTGAAAGTGTTGAGCGTTTTTTGCGAGCTCTGATATTTATTAATAAATGTCTTCGACGTATACTAAAAATTTTCTGGCCACGAGTAATTTCAAATGCCGAACTTCTCACTATATCCGAAAATTTTATAATAGAACTCGAGGTAAAAAGTAAGAAGTGGCGTTGGATTGGACACACACTCCGGAAAGACAACACCTTCAAATGGAATCCCCAAGGGGCACGTAGGCCTGGCTGCCCACGAGTCACGTGGCTACGCTCTATCCACGATGAGCATCGACAGGTTGGCTCAGTTTGGTGAAATCCGCTCTTGACAGACAATTATGGAAAAACTTCGTCTCCGCCCTATGCTCTTACTAAGAGCGGCGTCTTTACTTTATATATTCCACAAATGTATTGTATTTACATCAAGGAACTAATAATAATAATAATAATAATAGTAATATTAATACCACCACATTGCAATCAAATCCGGTATTTTGCTTAAGAACTCCAAAAGATATTTATTTGCCTAATTTGGTTACGATATTTTCATAAACAAACAAAAAAGATGGCGCACGTTAAAGTCGGGCGCTGACGACTTTAGGATACCGTGTACCACCACGATGCAAAAAAGATATTTAGTTGTCAAAGGTTACAATGATACTGTGTTACCGAATTCAAGAGTCTTATCGTTATCAATTAGATGTATCGGCACTATCGTCTAATTGCGCCATTTAAAAATATGACGCACAACATGCCAATGGAAGGAAGCTCAAACAAATATATGGGAAATTCTGTTGCGTGAACTTCTGAATTGGTTTATATTTTAAAGTTGCCGGATAACTTTGAAGTTTTAAAGAATCTATAGAATATCGTTCGATATTCACAAAATGCCAACACTATATGCTACCATTCAATTGGTAAAAAAAATAAAATGTTGATTCAACCATTGAAGTTAGGAAATATAAAGACTTAGCAGGCGCCAGTTAATTTTTTGATTTGGCAATATTTGCCAATATTTGTAGTCGTTGCCCTGGTCGAATGAAGAAATTAAAGGGTGTTTAGCCAGGTTAATTTGGTAAAAACAAAAGTAAAAACCGATTGTAAGCGGAGATATTAAAATCAATTTTGTTCATCAGGTAATTCTATACTACTAATAACATATTTAATTACAAATATGTCTATTAAATCTAATTTTCACTTTTTATTAACTTCTGACAAAGAATATAGAACTACCCTACTTCCCTAGAATGGGCATCTCGCTCAAATTCAGTTTAGGGCTTGTTGGAACCTGCGGTCGGGAGCAAACGAAGCGAAATGTTGGTTCTATTTTTAGAACAGGCAGGCACCGTTTGTCGAAACGGGCGGGCGGCACTAAACGAAGCGAAATGTTGCTTCTATTTTTAGAACATGCAGAATCCGTTAATTTGCAAAGTTGTTGTCCTACCCAAATGTACAAGAGACTAATTTTAACACGGGTTCCGAGTTAGTGTTGATGGGTCAGTGGTATGCATGCCTGAATTCCATTAAATTATTTTTAGTTCAACTCCAGAGCCCGGAATTGTTAACAATTTTTTTCTTTTATTTTTAATATTTTTTTAACGGTTTTACATTTTTAATTTTTGATTTTATAGGCTTTATTGTTTTAGTAAGTTCCGTCCATTTACGGTGCATATTAATTAAAAATTCTATTTTATTTTGTGGTCTCTACAATCACCAAAGAACGATTCCGGGAGTCGTAGTGCGGCAAAGGTGAATGATATGTTTATTTATTTGTAATTTCTCTGGTTATATCTTAAAGCAACTGTGAAAAATAATATGTCTTTTGAATACTTCCACTAAAGAATCGGAAGGTGAAAAGAGCCTACCGAAAATAGATTTAGAGCAATCATTTTTATGAAAAATAATCAATTAATTATTAAAAATAATTTGCTGCCTTCTGTGAGAAATAAAAGGACCTATGCTTACCCTCTCTATCATTAACTGCATCAGATGTGCACACACAAGCATACATGTAAATGCATGCGGTAAATTCCTTCAACAAATTGGGAGTCGATAGCAAAATACCCTTTTTCGCATTTTTCTCATTTTTTACATGCATTTGTTAGTGTGAAGGCAAACGTGGTTAAGAAGTGTCATAGCAGTCACATGCTTCGAAAGGGTATGAATATCCAAAAACTACAAAATTTACAAATTTGGCTGAGGCTGAAAATATGCACATTGCCGACAGACGTTTGTTCTCTGCCCCGCATCATAGAGCTATAAAAATTTGGCATACACATCTTAGTATGTATATTGTCATTGGGAAAACAGTTGTCGGCAAGAAATACACACTCATTTTGTCTTGTCGCTATCTCCTTATTATACCTTACAAAGGTGAATGAAACAATAATTTTCTTATGACAATAAAAAATAAAAAAAATTGCCAATGCAAATTACAAAAACAATTTCGCGAGCTATCTCCCTTACTCTCTTTGCTCTCGGAGCTCATGAGCACAGAAACAACCCTTGTGTATATTTGTTGTTGGCCCACTGATTTTCACTGTAATTTTGTTGTTGCTTTTCGTTTGTGCTCTCTGAACTCTTGCACTTAAAAAAAAGGGTGTAGGATTGATCGCGGACACGAAATTTTGGTACACCATGTGTTAAATGTGAGTATTTAGGCATAGCTTGCAAAGAAAAAAGATTTACAACGAAAAACAAAACATTTATATGAGTATATACTATTTTTGTCAGTGTACATAATAACATTAAAAAAACGGTTTGCTTTAGATGTGTTAGTGTTTTTCTTTCAAATGTATTGGTGTTTGCTCTTCCATAAGCAGCCTTTGGACACCCCTGCATTAGACTATGGGTCGAACACGCATTCCACTAGGCCATTGCCACCTCGCGCGTTTGCAAAGTTTCATGTAGAAGCAAATGTACAAATGCAAGCAGAAACTATTCTGTGGGGTACTAATATCAGTACCCCACATAGTAAAATTTTTTTGTATGAGATGCGCATTCTATGTAGTTCTATATTCTTTGCTTCTGATTACGCCACCACGGTGCGTTCTTCTCAAACTACCAACTGTCAGAAAAATATTAAAAATTTATAGGCACAAAATCTACGTACTGGATGACGCCATCAATGACAAAGCTGCATGTCAATTATTTTTAAACAATGATATGTACTAAAATTAAAAAACAAAACATTTGTCCTTTTTTTTTTCCTTTTTTAGCCTTTTTTGGCCTTTTTTTGGGGCGAGTAGTTAGCATCACTGCGTAGGATAACAAGGGATCTAATCTGAAAGTATGGTTGCTCTAGGTATTACCATCTCTGAGATCTTGGCGTTCATACAGACGGACAGACGGACATGGCTATATCGACTTCTCTAGTCACCCTGATCATATTTTAGGTAACCCCTCCGACGACTCCTTCTGTATGTTACATACATTTTCGGCTTGCACAAATTTAATATATCCTCGGAAGTTTTTTATAGTTCCCAAGCACTGTACCAAATTTGATCAAAATTGGTTGACAACATCATATAGCCCCTATAGGACGGATCGCAGTGGCGGATCCAGGATTTCATCTTAGGGAGGGTCCGAGTTGACCCGGATTGGTTAAAAAAATGTCTGCATTTTAATCAGTGTTGTTCCACAACGCGTCGTTTTTAATTGTCGACAGTGTGACGTCGACAATCGCGTCATCAATGTCGAAAATTCGTCGAAAATGTCGACAATTGTGTCTTTTAAGCGGTTTTTCTTAAGTTAGCTGTTTCTGGTTAGTGCTGATGTAGAATCTGAATGTATGCATGTTCCAATACAGGATAACAGCACGTTTAAAACCCTTTCAACACTTGGAAGCACGCAAATGAAACCTTCAGAAATTACAAAAACAATGATTACCATAAAAAATCCATTTTGGGTGTCTAATACCTACGGGATATTGAGCTTGCAAAATGCAAACCAATTGATCTGCATCTTGAGCAGCAAATAGAAAAAGTCAAAAGAGATTATGAAAGACTGAAACTTATTGTAAGCGCTATTGTTTTGTGTGAAAGACAAGGAATCGCTCTTCGTGGTCATAGGGACGATGGACCTTTGCATCAAAATGAAAGCGTTAATAACCAAGCTGATGGGAGAGGAAAGTCAAACGAAGCGAATTTTGTTCTACGTTATCGAGCTGAGGGTGATGAAATTTTTAAAAAAATATTATGTCGTTGCCAAAAAATGCGTCTTATTTGAGCAAAACAATTCAAAATGAATTTATTGTTATAGGTCAAGAACTGGTAATGAAAGAAATGGTTAACACAGTCGACTTGGACTCAAAAATAAATATTTGTGAAGATATTCACGGATACCAACGTTTCTGGAGAAGTTTTGGCGAATGCAATCAGAAACTATTTACGCGATGTCGGCGTCGCACAGTGGCACGGCAGCCTCAAAAGCGTTGCAAAAATCGATTTTGCGATGACATCGTTTTGTAAAGGTAATACATGCATCTGATTAAGAATTTCCCAAGGATCAAGAAAATAAAAATTTTATTCAACTCGGATGAATAGTTTAGTTGCTACAGCCGCTCAAAGTGGAGTATATTTTCAACTTTGAAAAAAATCGCAATTTTTTGAATAAAAATTCGTGTTTGAGATTGTTTTGTGGAAAAACTACGCAACCAATCATTATTTTCTTGGTTTCTATAAAAAGGTGTATGAAACTGAAATATAAAAGAGACAAAAAATGACTTCGTAACTTGTCTGGTTTTTTCAATACTTCCGTTTTCCTGAACCACTATATTTGGACCACTTTTTCAACTTTGGAAGAATAGAAAAAAAAAATACATCGCATTACAATTTTGGTTTTAACATAAATGCTTTTGTTATTAATTTATTTACCTGCTCTATAAAAATTGACTGCATAAATTTGCATATGTGGCTGTAAGGCCAGTAAAAGTCCAGAAACCCAACTCCAAAATATGCTGACGCAGGTATAAGAAGAAGAACATGCAGTAGATGCAGCCACTAAATTTAGAACTGATTGCTTATATTTTCACTTTACAATAAAATAAAGCCTACCTGTGACATAAAAAATAGGATTAATCATCCCATTTTTTTTTTTTTGTGTCCAGGTAGTTTTAAAACATTTAATGTAATTTAATTTGTATCTGTTACACGTTTTCTGGCTATAGGCATAAAATTTGTATATATTGCCTGAATACTTCAGAAACATCATAGTTTTGTTTTGACTTTATAAGAACACACATTGCAGTGAAACGTATTTTTAAATATAATATATTGATTTTATAAGTGTAACGATGTCTTTGGTAAACGTAAAATTATTTGAATTGTTCAGCAATTCCAAAAGCGCGAATGAATTCATTTCGGGCATCAGAAAAGAACTTAACGTTGAGGAAGCAAATATGGAGAAGTTTGATACCTTAAGAGGCAAACTTAATCTAATTCACTTCCGAATAAAAAAAAAGTGGCATCGCTGCCGAGAAAATTTTATTGAGAAACACGAAAACTGGCTAAAAGGACTTAGCTTCCTCTTCAGATCCACTAGTTGCATCCCTTAGACAAGTGAGATCCTATACAGAATTTACAAGTAGTTATTCAAAAGAAATGTGGTCTTTTAGATATTCCTTGAAATGTAAATGTGGATGTTTATTTACAAAAAAACTACTGATAAGACACATTATGTAAGATATTATAATAAAAAAGCATTGTTAAATTAAATTTATTTACTGAAACATAAAATTATGAACAAAAAAACATATCATCAAAATTTCTTTATAAATGAAAAAATATGTACTTACATATTTTCAATGGGAAATGTTGCACTGGCAACAAAATCCAACTTCCGCAACATATTGCGAAGCTCTCGGATATCATATCACCATGTATGAGTACTTATTTTAAAGCCTGATACCCTATACCCTAACAGGGTTGTGATGCGGAACATAGATGATGCTTCTAGTTAGCGTCCAGATCCTCTCCCACTCAAACTTCTATTCTCACCTTCACGCTGTGCCCTGTTAAACCTAGTAACCTTTTGAAAACTTGGTAACCAACTCAAGTGGATCCATAGGTAGGAGACAAACGAGAGATAGCAAGACCGTTGTAGACATCTTCAGGGAACAACGGTATAAGGTGGTGGCGGAGGAACAAGTGCAATAAGCTCATTCAACGGCGGAGCCTACGGCTCCAGTAAGTCGGAGTTACCTGAAACATTATTCCGGGTCGTTATGGTACCCGGCCGGACTACATAGTGAGTAACGTTTCATCTAGGCACATACTCTAGAAAATATACCCAAGAAACGGAAACAAATACTCCGTAATCACCTGTGAAGAACTTAACATGGATTCAAAAATTATGGAATATAGGTCTCCTAGCGTTAACCCATACGGGAACAATCCACCTATTTCGATTATAAATCAAATAGCGTGCACGTCGTGCAAACTCCATCTTCCCAAAACAACAATCTCACGTTAAACCGTCGAAACGGAATTAAGAAACTTACCCGCAACATGTTTAACTTTCGCCAGAAATCAAGGCTTGCCACGTGGAACGTGCGCACACTTTCTGAAGCTTCTAAGTTGGCGCAAGCTTCAAAGGAAATGAACCGATACAAAATCGACATTATATCGGTATATCGGAAACTAGATGGACTGGCTCGGGCGATCAACAACTGTGTTCGGGCCAATATTTCGTATACAGTGGTCATCCACGAAATCGAGTTAATGGAGTAGGTCTTCTCTTGACCCGAAAAGTGAAACAAGCTCTTCTGGAATTTAAACCAATTTCCGATCGTTTTATCGTAGCAAGATTTTACACCAAATTTCGCAACATTACTATGGTACAGTGATGAATTCTGTAACTTACTTGAAGGATCATTAGACAACACGCAAAAAGTAGACGTATTAATAGTTATGGGCGAACTTAACGCCAAGGTAGGAAATAACAACAGCGGCGTGGATGACGTAATGGGCCGCAATGGTCTGGGTCACATCCGCAATGATAATGGCGAGCGCCTTGTCAACTTCTGCTCCAACCACCATCTTTTCATCGGAGGCACTAGTTTCCTGCACAAAGACATACACAAGTACACGTGGCAGTCTCCTGATGGCATCACCCGCAACCAGATTGATCACGTTCTCATCAGTAGGAAATTCCATAATAGCCTCCTCGACGTTCACTCCCGCAGAGATGCAGACATCTACTCGGACCATAATTTCTTAGTGGCAAAGCTTCGTCTAGATATTGACAAGTTCAAAGACACAACATAGAAACTAAACTTCGTCTCTCAGCTTCAAGTCAGACTCCCGGAGCCCTCGGCACCTTTTTCCTGGGAGATCGTATCGTATGCCTGTAGAAAAGCAGCAGAGGATACAATCGGCTACGTTCAGAATCAGCGTAAGCCATGGACCAGTGACCAAACGTGGCAGCGCTTCGAAGAAAGGCGCCTACTTAAAACTTCAATGAATAGCGCCTCCTCCGCCTCCGTAAGAGACGATAGGTATAAACAGGGTTACGTCGATAAAATAGCGACAGACGCAGAACACTCTTCCAACCGCAATGATTGCCAACCAACAATTCAGCATTAACCAAGGCGTGCGGCAGGGTTGCGTTCTATCAACGCTGTTTTTCATCACATTTTTTGACGCTTGACATCTGTCTCTTGTCTCACACCCTACATGGCATTAAAGGTAAACTTGAGCTCCTAGCAAGATATGCCAAGAAAATTGGTTTAAGAATTAACTTCAACAAAACCTAGTTAATGCGTCTAGAAACTACAAACACCTCGCGTCTCGTTATAGAAATAGGCAACAGTTCAAGAACGATCGATGACGTTGAAAGTTTCTGCTATCTCGGCAGCATCGTTTCAAAGGTGGGAGGGGCCGGCGAGGATGTTTTAGCTCGCATTGGCAAAGCCCGAAATGCATTTTACAAAATTAAGAAAATCTGGACTCAAACTGCACCAAGTTAAAAATCTTCAACACAAGTATCAAAGCAATCCTTCTATATGGCTCAGAGACGTGGATGGTTACGGAACGCATTCGACAGAAACTACAAGTATTTATCAGAGCTCGCAAAAAACTGTCAACCCATTTATACAATGCGGTCGGCTCACGAACAAAACAGAAAAAATAAAACAAAAACGGTCTCTCACTGAGCCGAACACTTTTTGCGTTTCGCTTTTCGATTCTGGTCAGTGTTTCGGTTGAGCAAAACAAATGTGTCTCTCTCACAATAACACTTATGTTGAGACACTTTGAGCGATCGCTCACTAAAAAACCCTCGGCAAAAGACCGTTTCGCAAAAAGTGTCCGCGAAAAGTGTCTTTTGCGTGTGTATGCGTGCTTGAGTAAGTCGCCTGTGCGACCAAATCGGCTTGTGTCTGTAACATGCACATGTAAAACACAGGCGACTCGCACAAGCACGCATACATACACAAAAGACACTTTTGCTAAAAATCTCAAGCAAAAGTGTCCGCGAAAAACACAACCAAAAAGGAAGCGAAAAAATTGGCCGAGCACTTTTGAGCAAAAACACAATTGAAAGTGTTTTGTCAATAGCTTCTCTCAAAGTGTTCGTAAGAGAGCGGTTTTTTTCGGACACTCTGAAAGTGTTGAGCGTTTTTTGCGAGCTCTGATATTTATTAATAAATGTCTTCGACGTATACTAAAAATTTTCTGGCCACGAGTAATTTCAAATGCCGAACTTCTCACTATATCCGAAAATTTTATAATAGAACTCGAGGTAAAAAGTAGGAAGTGGCGTTGGATTGGACACACACTCCGGAAAGACAACACCTTCAAATGGAATCCCCAAGGGGCACGTAGGCCTGGCTGCCCACGAGTCACGTGGCTACGCTCTATCCACGATGAGCATCGACAGGTTGGCTCAGTTTGGTGAAATCCGCTCTTGACAGACAATTATGGAAAAACTTCGTCTCCGCCCTATGCTCTTACTAAGAGCGGCGTCTTTACTTTATATATTCCACAAATGTATTGTATTTACATCAAGGAACTAATAATAATAATAATAATAATAGTAATATTAATACCACCACATTGCAATCAAATCCGGTATTTTGCTTAAGAACTCCAAAAGATATTTATTTGCCTAATTTGGTTACGATATTTTCATAAACAAACAAAAAAGATGGCGCACGTTAAAGTCGGGCGCTGACGACTTTAGGATACCGTGTACCACCACGATGCAAAAAAGATATTTATTTGTCAAAGGTTACAATGATACTGTGTTACCGAATTCAAGAGTCTTATCGTTATCAATTAGATGTATCGGCACTATCGTCTAATTGCGCCATTTAAAAATATGACGCACAACATGCCAATGGAAGGAAGCTCAAACAAATATATGGGAAATTCTGTTGCGTGAACTTCTGAATTGGTTTATATTTTAAAGTTGCCGGATAACTTTGAAGTTTTAAAGAATCTATAGAATATCGTTCGATATTCACAAAATGCCAACACTATATGCTACCATTCAATTGGTAAAAAAAATAAAATGTTGATTCAACCATTGAAGTTAGGAAATATAAAGACTTAGCAGGCGCCAGTTAATTTTTTGATTTGGCAATATTTGCCAATATTTGTAGTCGTTGCCCTGGTCGAATGAAGAAATTAAAGGGTGTTTAGCCAGGTTAATTTGGTAAAAACAAAAGTAAAAACCGATTGTAAGCGGAGATATTAAAATCAATTTTGTTCATCAGGTAATTCTATACTACTAATAACATATTTAATTACAAATATGTCTATTAAATCTAATTTTCACTTTTTATTAACTTCTGACAAAGAATATAGAACTACCCTACTTCCCTAGAATGGGCATCTCGCTCAAATTCAGTTTAGGGCTTGTTGGAACCTGCGGTCGGGAGCAAACGAAGCGAAATGTTGGTTCTATTTTTAGAACAGGCAGGCACCGTTTGTCGAAACGGGCGGGCGGCACTAAACGAAGCGAAATGTTGCTTCTATTTTTAGAACATGCAGAATCCGTTAATTTGCAAAGTTGTTGTCCTACCCAAATGTACAAGAGACTAATTTTAACACGGGTTCCGAGTTAGTGTTGATGGGTCAGTGGTATGCATGCCTGAATTCCATTAAATTATTTTTAGTTCAACTCCAGAGCCCGGAATTGTTAACAATTTTTTTCTTTTATTTTTAATATTTTTTTAACGGTTTTACATTTTTAATTTTTGATTTTATAGGCTTTATTGTTTTAGTAAGTTCCGTCCATTTACGGTGCATATTAATTAAAAATTCTATTTTATTTTGTGGTCTCTACAATCACCAAAGAACGATTCCGGGAGTCGTAGTGCGGCAAAGGTGAATGATATGTTTATTTATTTGTAATTTCTCTGGTTATATCTTAAAGCAACTGTGAAAAATAATATGTCTTTTGAATACTTCCACTAAAGAATCGGAAGGTGAAAAGAGCCTACCGAAAATAGATTTAGAGCAATCATTTTTATGAAAAATAATCAATTAATTATTAAAAATAATTTGCTGCCTTCTGTGAGAAATAAAAGGACCTATGCTTACCCTCTCTATCATTAACTGCATCAGATGTGCACACACAAGCATACATGTAAATGCATGCGGTAAATTCCTTCAACAAATTGGGAGTCGATAGCAAAATACCCTTTTTCGCATTTTTCTCATTTTTTACATGCATTTGTTAGTGTGAAGGCAAACGTGGTTAAGAAGTGTCATAGCAGTCACATGCTTCGAAAGGGTATGAATATCCAAAAACTACAAAATTTACAAATTTGGCTGAGGCTGAAAATATGCACATTGCCGACAGACGTTTGTTCTCTGCCCCGCATCATAGAGCTATAAAAATTTGGCATACACATCTTAGTATGTATATTGTCATTGGGAAAACAGTTGTCGGCAAGAAATACACACTCATTTTGTCTTGTCGCTATCTCCTTATTATACCTTACAAAGGTGAATGAAACAATAATTTTCTTATGACAATAAAAAATAAAAAAAATTGCCAATGCAAATTACAAAAACAATTTCGCGAGCTATCTCCCTTACTCTCTTTGCTCTCGGAGCTCATGAGCACAGAAACAACCCTTGTGTATATTTGTTGTTGGCCCACTGATTTTCACTGTAATTTTGTTGTTGCTTTTCGTTTGTGCTCTCTGAACTCTTGCACTTAAAAAAAAGGGTGTAGGATTGATCGCGGACACGAAATTTTGGTACACCATGTGTTAAATGTGAGTATTTAGGCATAGCTTGCAAAGAAAAAAGATTTACAACGAAAAACAAAACATTTATATGAGTATATACTATTTTTGTCAGTGTACATAATAACATGAAAAAACGGTTTGCTTTAGATGTGTTAGTGCTTTTCTTTCATATGTATTGGTGATTGCTCTTCCATAAGCAGCCTTTGGACACCCCTGCATTAGACTATGGGTCGAACACGCATTCCACTAGGCCATTGCCACCTCGCGCGTTTGCAAAGTTTCATGTAGAAGCAAATGTACAAATGCAAGCAGAAACTATTCTGTGGGGTACTAATATCAGTACCCCACATAGTAAAATTTTTTTGTATGAGATGCGCATTCTATGTAGTTCTATATTCTTTGCTTATGATTACGCCACCACGGTGCGTTCTTCTCAAACTACCAACTGTCAGAAAAATATTAAAAATTTATAGGCACAAAATCTACGTACTGGATGACGCCATCAATGACAAAGCTGCATGTCAATTATTTTTAAACAATGATATGTACTAAAATTAAAAAACAAAACATTTGTCCTTTTTTTTTTTTTCCTTTTTTAGCCTTTTTTTGGCCTTTTTTTGGGGCGAGTAGTTAGCATCACTGCGTAGGATAACAAGGGATCTAATCTGAAAGTATGGTTGCTCTAGGTATTACCATCTCTGAGATCTTGGCGTTCATACAGACGGACATGGCTATATCGACTTCTCTAGTCACCCTGATCATATTTTAGGTAACCCCTCCGACGACTCCTTCTGTATGTTACATACATTTTCGGCTTGCACAAATTTAATATATCCTCGGAAGTTTTTTATAGTTCCCAAGCACTGTACCAAATTTGATCAAAATCGGTTGACAACATCATATAGCCCCTATAGGACGGATCGCAGTGGCGGATCCAGGATTTCATCTTAGGGAGGGTCCGAGTTGACCCGGATTGGTTAAAAAAATGTCTGCATTTTAATCAGTGTTGTTCCACAACGCGTCGTTTTTAATTGTCGACAGTGTGACGTCGACAATCGCGTCATCAATGTCGAAAATTCGTCGAAAATGTCGACAATTGTGTCTTTTAAGCGGTTTTTCTTAAGTTAGCTGTTTCTGGTTAGTGCTGATGTAGAATCTGAATGTATGCATGTTCCAATACAGGATAACAGCACGTTTAAAACCCTTTCAACACTTGGAAGCACGCAAATGAAACCTTCAGAAATTACAAAAACAATGATTACCATAAAAAATCCATTTTGGGTGTCTAATACCTACGGGATATTGAGCTTGCAAAATGCAAACCAATTGATCTGCATCTTGAGCAGCAAATAGAAAAAGTCAAAAGAGATTATGAAAGACTGAAACTTATTGTAAGCGCTATTGTTTTGTGTGAAAGACAAGGAATCGCTCTTCGTGGTCATAGGGACGATGGACCTTTGCATCAAAATGAAAGCGTTAATAACCAAGCTGATGGGAGAGGAAAGTCAAACGAAGCGAATTTTGTTCTACGTTATCGAGCTGAGGGTGATGAAATTTTTAAAAAAAATATTATGTCGTTGCCAAAAAATGCGTCTTATTTGAGCAAAACAATTCAAAATGAATTTATTGTTATAGGTCAAGAACTGGTAATGAAAGAAATGGTTAACACAGTCGACTTGGACTCAAAAATAAATATTTGTGAAGATTTTCACGGATACCAACGTTTCTGGAGAAGTTTTGGCGAATGCAATCAGAAACTATTTACGCGATGTCGGCGTCGCACAGTGGCACGGCAGCCTCAAAAGCGTTGCAAAAATCGATTTTGCGATGACATCGTTTTGTAAAGGTAATACATGCATCTGATTAAGAATTTCCCAAGGATCAAGAAAATAAAAATTTTATTCAACTCGGATGAATAGTTTAGTTGCTACAGCCGCTCAAAGTGGAGTATATTTTCAACTTTGAAAAAAATCGCAATTTTTTGAATAAAAATTCGTGTTTAAGATTGTTTTGTGGAAAAACTACGCAACCAATCATTATTTTCTTGGTTTCTATAAAAAGGTGTATGAAACTGAAATATAAAAGAGACAAAAAATGACTTCGTAACTTGTCTGGTTTTTTCAATACTTCCGTTTTCCTGAACCACTATATTTGGACCACTTTTTCAACTTTGGAAGAATAGAAAAAAAAAATACATCGCATTACAATTTTGGTTTTAACATAAATGCTTTTGTTATTAATTTATTTACCTGCTCTATAAAAATTGACTGCATAAATTTGCATATGTGGCTGTAAGGCCAGTAAAAGTCCAGAAACCCAACTCCAAAATATGCTGACGCAGGTATAAGAAGAAGAACATGCAGTAGATGCAGCCACTAAATTTAGAACTGATTGCTTATATTTTCACTTTACAATAAAATAAAGCCTACCTGTGACATAAAAAATAGGATTAATCATCCCATTTTTTTTTTTTTGTGTCCAGGTAGTTTTAAAACATTTAATGTAATTTAATTTGTACCTGTTACACGTTTTCTGGCTATAGGCATAAAATTTGTATATATTGCCTGAATACTTCAGAAACATCATAGTTTTGTTTTGACTTTATAAGAACACACATTGCAGTGAAACGTATTTTTAAATATAATATATTGATTTTATAAGTGTAACGATGTCTTTGGTAAACGTAAAATTATTTGAATTGTTCAGCAATTCCAAAAGCGCGAATGAATTCATTTCGGGCATCAGAAAAGAACTTAACGTTGAGGAAGCAAATATGGAGAAGTTTGATACCTTAAGAGGCAAACTTAATCTAATTCACTTCCGAATAAAAAAAAAGTGGCATCGCTGCCGAGAAAATTTTATTGAGAAACACGAAAACTGGCTAAAAGGACTTAGCTTCCTCTTCAGATCCACTAGTTGCATCCCTTAGACAAGTGAGATCCTATACAGAATTTACAAGTAGTTATTCAAAAGAAATGTGGTCTTTTAGATATTCCTTGAAATGTAAATGTGGATGTTTATTTACAAAAAAACTACTGATAAGACACATTATGTAAGATATTATAATAAAAAAGCATTGTTAAATTAAATTTATTTACTGAAACATAAAATTATGAACAAAAAAACATATCATCAAAATTTCTTTATAAATGAAAAAATATGTACTTACATATTTTCAATGGGAAATGTTGCACTGGCAACAAAATCCAACTTCCGCAACATATTGCGAAGCTCTCGGATATCATATCA
The DNA here is from genome assembly GCA_949987675.1 of Chymomyza fuscimana. NCBI lineage: Eukaryota > Metazoa > Arthropoda > Insecta > Diptera > Drosophilidae > Chymomyza > Chymomyza fuscimana. Next base: position 63,259,396 of record OX465088.1, read on the forward strand.
CCATGTATGAGTACTTATTTTAAAGCCTGAACATTTTTCTTTCAAATACAATTTTATTCATTAAAATATCTCAATTGGTTTAGAAAATATGATTTTTGCAACGCTTTTTCGGCTTCCGTGCCACTGTGCGTCGACTGCTCATTTATGTAAATTTAGTGGTGCACAGGCTCATCTGAGATCGTTCTTACCCCTGGCAATTTAGGTACAATGCGCTGCACATAGTTTCAATTTGGCTGTTAATGCAGCGGCGAAATATCTGGAACAAAAAAACGCATTGGGTTCTATCGGATCAATTGAAACATTTTTCCACTGGCCTAAATGACAGGGCATTGTAAAGAAAGAAATTTTCAAAACAAAAAAAAGTGAGTAAAAGAAAGGCAAACTGAAGTCTACATGCCCTACAAGATGGGGTCAGTCTCATGAAGCAATAGCAACAACGTACATAGAATTGCAGCCAGCCGTTATTGAGGCGTTAGAAGAAATAAAAACGTCAAATGATCGTAATACTTCACAAAATGCAACAATTTCGAAGATTGAATTTCAAATCGCCTGTTACATCATTGAATCAGTTTATTCGATTGATGCGCCTTTGAGTCGAGAATTGCAATCGAAAAACCAAGATTTAGGCGAAGCTATCAAATTAGCCGATGACGCTTTGAATGAATGCAGGGAAAAGAGAGAAAATGCAATTTCATCTTTCCATGTTAGTTATGAACATATTCCTGAAATTTACTCCATATACGAGATCACAAGGAAATTGCCTTGTCGTTGCAAAGTTGAAGCAAAAAATGTAGAAGAGTATTATAGAATTGCTTTCTACATTCTGTTCCTCGATACATTCATTACTCAGCTTAAAAGTCGGCTTTAAGAACACAAATCTATCTTTCAAAGTTTCAGACAATTGTTCCTCAAACAAGAATTTGATCAAAAAAATGGGCAGACCTTTACAAATTTTATGAAGAAATTTTGGATTGTTCAGAATGGAATTTATCTCTGAAGTCAGAATGTGGAGACAACGTATTAAGGATCTGAATTAGTACTAGAGAAACACCGATGTATCGAAGTTAAAAAATATCGAAAACATCGATGTTTTATGAGTCAGTCAAAAATGTTAACAGGATTTTGCGAGTGTAAGCAGTGTTACCTGTAAGCACAGCATCTCTAGAACGATAATTTTTGACGTTGAGAAGGACCCGGAAACCCCCCACAGACGGATCGTTCAAAAAACGTGTTTGGTGCAAAATTCGTCAGTTTTTCGTTTGTTTATGAAAATATCGTAATCAAACTTCACATTCTAAAGTTTTTTAGAGTTCCCAAGCACTGTACCAAAATTGTCAAATGTCTTTTGGAGTTCTGTAGCAATGTACTGAACTTAATTGCATTGTGGTGGTTCAGGGTATCCCAAAGTCGTTCACTTTACAGAATAATTATTTTTGCCTTTTTTTCACGAAACTTTAATTTTGACTGCCTATAAGGTTTGGGCCAGACTCCGAAGCCCCTGTCAATGACAAAAGTAAACAAAGGATTAGCTGGTTGAGTTTCGCCATCATAACACACAGTCGGCGCCATGTGTGCATATGTAGTTCCCTTATATTATATTAAATGTTATACTTATTAAGATCGGCCGCGCCCTACTTTACCGTTCGCCATATTTATTTTTAAAATTGCAAATCTTTTGAGTCAAAGTTCGCATTACAAACCCATATGCCTTTAAAAGTTTAATGTGAAGGATTCTGAAAGTAAGATTATAATCAGCGGTGGGCACGAAAAATAACGGAAAGAGCCCTACAACAACATCAAGAAAAAAAGTCCTGTTACGGTCCTTCAAGCAATTCTCGAGTAGGGCCATAAAACCATAAAGTCACTGCGAGTCGAGCTAGGGCCCACATTGTGTGTAATTTGTTATTGTAAACTCTTCGCTTCGCAATCGATCTGCTTGTGCATGTGCACTGAACAAAATTTTGCAACACATTCAAAGACGCAGCGGAGTCATATGAGTTTATGTGACAATTTTAAATTACCAAAAAAATTACTCGGTCTTACAGAGGGTCGGCGAAAACCCTATAGCTGCACCCTCCACGAGGGTGCCGACTTGTAATGGCACTACAGTGTCCTTTTTGGACGGTGCCAGCTAAGATTTGGAGCTAGCTGCCAGCAACTTAGCTCTCATATAGCTTGGTGGCTCGTTCGCCACTCCATCTCATGGCTATGAGGTAAAAAAGGGCTGGATCAAGGTGTCATGCGACCCGTGCCGATGATCAGCCTGGCTGGGGGCCCTTTTCAAAAATAGCCCAGTCGCAAACGGAGCATACGGATACGTGGCGCCCTCCGGATTAGCTAGCCTTGCCTGCGTATTGCGGATCTCTGCGCAGGTGACCATCCCTTCTCCGCCACTCGTGGGACCAACTATGGCTACAATAAATATAAAACATAAAAAACAAAAAGGGACCGGTACTCTTAAAAACCGGAAGGGACCGAAGGTCCTACAATGGGGGCGAACGCAGTGGTCACTGGACCTAGCGTCGTCCCTACACAACCAACACCAATGATGAGCTTTAAAACTGAGGTCACTGGACCCAAGATCAGCTCCACTCCGGCGAAAAATAAGGCAACTGTGGCAGGCACCTCGAAGGCCCCCGTCACCCTGAGTAGACAGCTACAACAAGCACAGCCGTGTGCGGGGGAGGTAGAGAGGTCATCCACCAGCAAGGCCAAATTGGAAAGGTATGCGGACCGCAAAAATGCAGCCCAAATACTAAAACGACAGGCGACGTCGAATATCTCGACCCCATCGGCCGAATGGCTGAGAAAGGTAGAGTGGGCAAAGTCTGTCCTGCCGAATTTTGTCCTTGGAAGAAAGGAGGATGCAAGGCATAATCAGCCTAAGCGGCAACGGTCGCAAGAGGCCATAGTGCCCAATGATCCTAAGAGAGCAAGGGCGAACGCTCAAGTAGTAGCGAACAGAAGCTTTGCCGAGATGGCAAAGGAGAAAATCCTTCTGGGGGTCTTGGAACAGGGAAATCCGGACGGCAGGATCCCCAGGAACCAATGGAAGTGGGTAGAGGCAGCACTGGCTGTAAGCTGCTTCGAGGCTCTGGAGGCAGATCCAGGCCCGCCACCAGTCTGCAAGGACGTAGGGTGGTACCAGGGCACTGTTAAAGTGATTGCCTGTGAAGGAGTCAGATCGGCAGAGCTATACAAAGCGGCCGTTTTAAGAGTGGGCGAGGTTTACTCGGGCGCCAAACTAGTCGCAATAGACTGGAAGGACGTACCTAGTAGATCTCGGGCCATTATGGCTGGCGAAGGTAGAGGAGAAGCACGGAGAGCTAAACTTCGGGTTTAGCTCGGTGCAGATCCGTATCTATAAGTCGGACGCCAGGCTGACAGAGAACCAACAGGAGTTGGAGATAGCTCTGGCCGCTGAAATGGAAGAGCCAGAAAAGGATCCCGAAGTATATGACTGCGAGTCGGTGATGTCCGACGCGTCATTGCTTCGCGGTTTGGACGGACGGTGTCAGGAGAGTGAGGACTCCACTGAAGACATCAGCGACGACACAGATGCCGACGTTACGGTGATGAAGGTAAGCCCGCAAGATGTCGCTGAGAATCTTGCAGATAAACCTCCGTCACTGTAAGGCAGCGACTGATGCACTCATGCTTCGCCTGGCTGGGATAAAGATAAGAAGAGGTCATCGACCTAACTTTTATCTCAAACTCATTATATGACCAAGTCACTAAGTGGAGAGTCTCGAAAGAGCACTCTTTCTCAGATCATAGATACATTGAAACACAATTATCTATATCCACTCCAGCCCCAGTTGAGTTCACCAACCCCCGTAGAACCAACTGGAAAGTCTTCAAGGTAAAGTTAAATCAGACCCTTACAATCCCCCCGGAGGGGACTCTTCCTTCAAAGGAGAAACTTGAGCTCCTTATAAAAACTTTTACGGAAGGGTGCAATAGATCATATATAGCATCCTGTCCAAAAAGCAAGCCAAGGGGAAAAAGGAAGCCACCATGGTGGAAACCAGAAATAGACACCCTGAGAGCAAGTTGTCGGACGCTTTTTAACAAGGCAAAGAGACTTAACTGTGAGCATAGCTGGGCAGATTATAAACAAAGCTTAGCACAATAAAAGAAAATAATTAGACAAGCTAAGCGAGACGAGTGGAGAAGATTTTGCTCTGAAATCGAATCCTCCTCGGAAGCTGCAAGGCTTCGCAAATTACTTTCGAAAACACCCAATAATTTAGGCTATCTCAAGAAACCTGATGACTGGACAGATTCCAGCGAAGAGTCATTAAAGTTACTCTTAGATACGCATCTAAATCTCCAGGTCCTGACGACAATACCAGCCCAGTTACAGCCTGGGGGGGACCTGGTAGTCTTGTGGCTAAAAGCCATTTTCACCATTATTACTGCGTTAGGCCAGATACCATCTTCATGGCTAATGTCGAAAGTGGTCTTTATACCCAAGGCGGGTAAAGCATCACATACGGTCCCAAAAGATTTAAGACCCATAAGCTTGTCGTCGTTTCTCTTAAAAACTTTGGAAAGATTGATAGGTTTATACCTAAGAACGTCAATTGACTCCAAACTTCTATCTGAATCGCAGCACGCATATTGCAAAGGAAGATCGACAGAAACCGCACTTCACTCTGCCATATCGACCATAGAAAAATCCTTATACAACAAGGAATATACTATTGCTGCCTTCTTAGACATAGAAGGAGCTTTCAACTACATCGATCCCAAGGCGATAACTAATGCCCTTATGTGTCTAAAGGTAGATGACTGTCTTGTGAAGTTAATTAGCCAGCTGCTACTGAGCAGAACGGTGACCTCTTCACTTGGCACGTCTTCTATCTATAGGCACGTGAGTAGGGGTACTCCTCAGGGGGGGTGCTATCTCCTCTTCTGTGAAACGTAGCAGTCAACTCGATGCTACGTCGCATGGAAGGAGGAGGTTGCAAAGTTGTAGCCTACGCGGATGATGTGGTTATAATGTTGAATGGAAAATTCCCACAATCCCTTTGTGACCGCATGAAACTAAAACACAAAGAGCTGTAACTCTGGACAACTGAAAGCAGGTTAAGCGTTAACCCAGCAAAAACTGAGGTTATCCTCTTTTCAAGGATTAAATTATTCCGTCTTGTCCTTTAGCGACAGTGCAAGCTACTTGGGGCTTGTACTAGACAAGAAACTTAATTGGAATCTCAATATCGTAAACAGAGTGCAGAAGGCTAATACTGCACTCTTTGCCTGTAAGAGAACAATAGGACTCAAATGGGGTATGTCCCCACAAATAGTTCGTTGGATATACACGGCCATAGTTAGGCCCATACTGCTGTATGCAGTATCTACCTGGTGGCCAGCCCTTACCACCAAGTCTAGGCTTAAAAAACTAAATAAGGTGCTGAGAAAAGCACAATTGTGCATCACAGGTGCCCTTAAAACAACCTCGAGTGAAGCGTTAAACGCTATCACCAATATTCCTCCCATCCTCATAATGGCAAAAGAAATTGCCACTCTAACATCGAGACGCCTGAAAGACGCTAAATGCTGGGTAGTCTCGGGATATGGGCACTCGTCCATTTTAAAAGAAGACACAAATGTGTTAATGACAGATTACTGCACTCCCTTAGAGCACTCATCTACTTTATTCACCACCGATATCCCCTCTAGGGAATCGTGGTTGGAAACTCGGCAAGGTCAAAGTGACCGTATTAATTTCTTCACTGATGTCTCCAAGCTCAACAACCATGTTGGGGGAGTCTACTCCGAGGAACTAAACATTCGGCAGTCTTTCCGACTTCCGGTCCACTGTAGCGTTTTTCAAGCAGAGATCCTTGCCATTAAAGAGGCTTTGATCTGCTTACGCAATACCGGCCTGGAAACCGGTTTGATAAATATATATTCCGATAGCCAGGCAGCCATAAAGTCACTTCGAGCACTATCCTCCAACTCGATAACAGTCAACAACTGCCGCAAATCTATTCAAGAGATGGCACAGCAGTTTGTTATTAGCCTCATTTGGGTGCCAGGACACCAAAATATAACAGGTAATGAAATAACAGATGAATTGGGCAGACAGGGCACGACCTCTACCCTCCTACTGGATAAGGAGGATATTCGTATGCCAATGGCCACTTTCAAGCTACTAACTAGGGAAAAATTTAGCTCCCAAGTACAAAGGCTGTGGTGTAATACACCCCATTGCACAATTAGCCGCCAAATATGGCCAAAAATTAACCCAAAACGAACCATAAGGCTCTGTGAACTAAAACGGTCACAGTGTTCGGCAGTTGTCAGAGCGATCACTGGACACTGGCTTGTCGGGACACATGCGACCAGAATGAACGTTCCGAGAAATGACTTTTGCAGAAGCTGCAAAGACGAAGGAGAAGTTGAATCAGTAGAGCACTTCTTCTGTTCCTGTGAGGCTCTAAGTAGACGTAGGAATAAGCACCTGGGAAACTACTGCCTTCATAACCTAGCGGAGCTTGCATCCATAAGTCCGAGGAGGATCGCAAGTTACATTGCAGCAACGGGATGGGAATCCTTTTAGCGTGGCCATCTCAGGAGAAGGGTTAAAGAGAGATTAGCGGTTTCACAACGGGCCAGTCTAGGCCTAAGTGTGCTGGTTTTTCAAGCCAGCAGCCGCCCTAACCTACCCTACAGTTACCAAAGCAACTATATTTCTGTGCTCAGTGTACTTGTGCGAAATTTTCGTCCGCGAGCACTAATAAAAAGACCCGTTACGGTCGCCTAAGCAGGGCCATAAAACTCGCACATTGTGTTTTTTATTTTTAAATTCTCGTGTGCGTCTGATATAACGGAAAGAGCACTCGGAGCAAAAAGAGCCAAGGCGTGCCCACCGCTGATTATAATTATTAATTGCAAGTGTATCTAATGTATTACTACATATAAAACTAAAAATGAACGCCTCTATCTAGTACATCTACATAAAGAAATGCTTTAGAGCCGTCTAACAATATTTTGAAAATTGCATGAATGCATGACATGTTTTATGAAGAGCGAAAGACCCAAAGAGCGCAGTGTGGACAGTGGGAGCAATCGGCAGTGAAGAGAAGTATGTAAAAAAATAACAGTAACTGTAACAACATCGAAAATCTTTTATGTAAAATTGAATATTCATAAGTTGTTCGTTGCATGCATAGCAAGAGCAGCAGCAGCTGAAGCCGGACCAGAAGCTGGTGCCTAACTGAAAGCCTGTTCCATTGTCGATGTTATTTCTGCAGTAGTTAGTACTGTTGTTGTTGCTGTTTTTGTTGGTTGTTGTTGTAGGCTGCACGACAGCGGCTCTGGAAGTTGATTGTTTTTGTATGTACAGTGAATCAAAAAAGTCCTGACACAGGCAACATTTCTAACAAAAATGTATATAAATGTTCGATGTGAAAATAAATCTATTAGGTCTGTTCTAGATTTCGACTCGCTTGAAAATAACAAAAGGAGTGGATTGAATGCTTGGTGTTTTCCATTTCTAGTGACTTCGAATTAATTTCGAATCGTTTTTGTTCCGATCTTTTTGTACGGATTGTGCATGTTTTTGCACATTGTAATTGTTGTGGGAGCATGATACTTTTCAGTTTGACTCTTCGATTTTGATCCCTACAAAATTCGGTTATTTTTAATAATTAATAAATATTGCGGTTTTTTAAAAGTGTGACAATGGGCTGTGGACAGCTGACAATGTTATCGATAACTATTTTAATAAGTTTTTAAGCTTTTACAAAAACAAATACATGCTGTAAAACAACCCTGCGTTTCAACTTTCAACTCAACTTCTCCTCAACCCAGACCCTAGTTTACTTTTTCGCTGTTGCTGCATTTGCCATTTTTTAGCCATTTCGTGATATGAAAAACAACAAGTTACCGTAAGCGCCAAATTTAAAATAATCAAATTGCATTAACGCAAATAAAAAAATGTGGTACAGTCGAGGCGGTGCCCGACCGTGGAATACCCTGTACCTTTTGTCTCGCAAACAATTTTTCCTGCATATTCCTTCTACGAACTTTCCAATAGGAATTTTTTTTTTTGGTGAAATTCGATATTTATACCTATAAGTTCCCTAAATTTTTACCGATTTTGATGAAACTCGAATGTTACGTCAAAGAAGTTATTTAAAGTATATGGGGTAAGTTTCAAGTTGGTATGTTGAGGGGTGTGGGAGAGAACACGGTAAATCGATTGCGGGGGGTGGTGGGACCGCATCAATAAAATTTGGATGTGGATTTGTTCATTAGAGCCACATGAATCAGCTTACCAAAAATTGTGATTCTAGGTCACTTGTAACCATAATTACGAGGAGTCAAATATTGATGCACTTTATGGGCAAGGGGCAGTGAAATTTGTACATTTTTGACTATAACTTTTTCTGTATTTGTCCGATTTTGTCCATTTTTTACACATAGATGCATGTATTCACAACGCATCGCTCTGTTAAATTTCAAATGAAAATATTAAACGGTGTGGCTAAAAACCGCGAAAATCTACAGCGGGGGAACGGGGAAAGATATTGACATGATTCAACAAACTTCATCTGCTTAGGAAATATGCGCACCAGCAGGTAAAGTTCCGTGTCTTTAGCTCTTATAGTCTCCGAGATCTAGGCATTCATACGGACGGACGGACGGACGGACATGGCTCAATCGCTACCCGAGGTTATGATAAGCATTTTGGTATAAAGGACTTGGGGTCTGCCACGCCTCCTTCTGTCCGTTACATACATTGCACAAATCTAGTATACCCTTTGTACCTATAGGTACAGGGTATAAAAAGGTTGCCCCTTTTTTGTGCGAAATTAAATTAAAAAAAATTAAATTATTAATTAAGTCATGATTACTTGTTGTTGGATATTACGGAAGTGAAATAGTAACTAGGCTTAATATATGCTGGAACTGTTGTGGAGTTACCCTCAGCATTTGAACAAATCGCTTGTCGTCGAACGAACTGAGCACGTTCAGGCGCCAGTCAATTAACTAAGGTATGTGGAAGTGGTCGCCCCGAAGCGAGAGTATTATTGCATTCATGTCCTCTAGATAATTATCTAGAACTTCATCAATTTGTGCGTCGCCACGCAACCCCATAGTCTCTGTATTAAACAAAATTTTTTTTTTATAAGATTAATTTGTTTTAGCAGACGAACCTTCAATAAAATGAATTTCATACAAAGCCACTTTAGCAACAGCTTCAGTCAAAACACACTTTACGCTTAGTCTCGGCATTTTTAAATCAAAATTCGATGTAATACATAGCTACTTTAGCTACAAGTTTAATTAGATTTTGAACTTTAATGTAATTTGTACCAATTTGCAAATGTTAACAAACTCTGGAAAGAAGAAGAAAGCTCAACAACTAAACTCGTAAAACTCAACAGGACTGTTCACGCTTCGGCCTATTGACTCTTTCAACTTTTTTTTTTTTTTTTTTTTTTTTTTTTTTTTGAATATATTTATTTATTGGCAATCAACCGAAAAATTCAAAAGGTTTTAATCCAATATTTATACAAAAATAAATCGCTACACACTAAATATAGGTGTGTGATATGCTCTTTCAACAAATTTCCAACTCCTCAACTCAACACAAAGCGTGAATACCCTAAATATGAACAACAAGCAGGCAAGATCAAAACAAAAACGGCGTGTGTGTGTCGTCATCTGTTTATACCCTGTACCTATAGGTACAAAGGGTATACTAGATTTGTGCAATGTATGTAACGGACAGAAGGAGGCGTGGCAGACCCCAAGTCCTTTATACCAAAATGCTTATCATAACCTCGGGTAGCGATTGAGCCATGTCCGTCCGTCCGTCCGTCCGTCCGTCCGTCCGTCCGTCCGTCCGTCCGTCCGTCCGTCTGTCCGTCCGTATGAACGCCTAGATCTCAGAGACTATAAGAGCTAGAGACACGAAACTTTACCAGCTGGTGCGCATATTTCCTAAGCAGATGAAGTTTGTTGAATCATGTCAATATCTTTCCCCGTTCCCCCGCAGTAGAGTTCCGCGGTTTTTAGCCACACCTTTTCATATTTTCATCTGAAATTTAACAGAGCGATTCGTTGTAGTTACATGCATCTATGTGTAAAAAATGAACAAAATCGGACAAATACAACAGAAGTTATAGTCAAAAATGTGCAAATTTCACATCCCCTTGCCAATAAACTGCGTCAATATTTGACTCTACGCAATTATGGCTACAAGTGACCTAGAATCACAATTTTTGGTAAGCTCATTCATGTGGCTCTAATGAACAAATCCACATCCAAATTTTATCGATGCGGTCCCCCCGACCCCCGCAATCCATTTACCGTGTTTTCTCCCACACCCCTCAACATACCAACTTGAAACTTACCCCGTATACTTTAAATAAGTTCTTTGTTGTAACATTCGAGTTTCATCAAAATGGGTAAAATTTTAGGGAACTTATAGGTATAAATATCGATTTTCACAAAAAAAAAATAAATTCCAATTGGAAAGTTCCTAGATGGAATATGCAGGAAAAATTTTTTTGACACAAAAGGTACAGGGTATTCCACTGTCGGGCACCGCCTCGACTGTACCACATTTTTTTTGTTGTGGTCTTGCATGGTAATACGCACACAACAGCAACTCAAATTTAAACCCTGAAAAGTATCTAGCGTTCGCCACTATTAGTTTGATACTCCTTGCGCTTATCGTTTGTTACGCCGAAATTCAAAATTATGCCAGTTAAATAATATATTTTTGGTTGTTCAAAATTCTGGACTACCGGAAACCGAATTTTCGACAACCGAAATAAAATCCTGACTACCAGTTTTCCTCTTAACTACCGCTTATTTTACGCCCTCGAACAAAGGGTATATTAAGTTTGCGCAAGCTGAAAATGTATGTAACATACAAAAGGAGTCATCGGAGACCCCCAAAGTTACCTAAAGTATGATCAGGGTGACTAGAGAAGTCGATATACCGATGTCCGTTTGTTTGTCTGTCTGTCCGTCTGTCTGTCTGTACGTCCGTATGAACGCCTAGATCTCAGAGATGGTAAGTGCTAGAGAAACCAAACTTTTAGATTAGATGCGTTATTATGTCAGGGGAGACAAGGTTATTTTATTTTTTTGATATCGCGGTTACATTATATAGCTCCCATAGGTGTTTTTCAGCAAACCTTGAAAAAAAACCAAAAGTTTTAGATGTACAATTCGTTTGTTTATGAAGATATCGTAGCATTCAAACGTTTTTTAGAGCTCCCAAGGACTGTACCAAATTTGATCAAAATCGGTTGACTATATCATATAGCTGCCATATGAATACGTTTTTGATGCAAAATTCGTATTTTTTGGTATCTTTATGAACATATCGTAACCAAATTGGGCAGTCGAAAGTTTTTTAGAGCTCCCTAGCACTCTACCAAATTTGGTAATCATATGATTTTGGAGTTCTTAACCCATTTTCGCTGTTATCGCGGAAAAAATTTTTATTGAACTTAAATCAATGTAGAGGCGTTACATTTGCCTTAGACAAGTTATTTGAAAAATTTTAGAATTTTCTGACATCTAGTAACGCAAAGGTGGCGTATTGCTCGACAAATAGAATAGTCTCGGATGAGTAAAGTATCATATCAAAACGTATCATTCTTATTGATTTATTTTACCAGAAATTATTAAAAACACATGAAAGCAACGAAATTGAACAATAGAAAATAAAATAATAGGAAATAAGTAGTTGCAGACAGCTTGTGAGGCAAACCTACTCTTCTCATATGTTTGTTGTACCCACATATTACCCTAGGTAGAGTAATCGTAAGTTCTTTTCTTTTTCTTTCTTCTCGCGAATATATGGAGGCTTTTTGTTGGTTCTGCAGCAATGAAGTTTGAAGCGGCCTTCACTTCGGCATTGTTCTGCCACACGTCAGATATCGAGTTATTTTTCTCAAAACTCTTGTCGTACAAATGATTCTTCAGATTTTTCCCTGTTGCAAGTTAACAATTCGCTTCTCTTAGCCGGTTATTCAGCAAGCAGTGTAAACAATATGACGTGAAGAAGTTGTCATTGTAAAACGCATGTATCTCTGATTCTACGATTCATGGGTTCGATTATAGAGAGAATCATTGACGCACCGAACCCAATGGTTTTGTCAAATGAACTTCCTTTGCCATCGTATCGTATCCATACCATTGAAAATATATCCTGAATCGGAATAGAGGCACCATAATTTGATGCCGTTGCGAAATGGCTCGATAATGCGTGATACTTGTTGTCGAGGGGTGGTGAAAATTACATAGTAAATTTTTCAGTTAGAAACGATAATGCCGATGGTTTCGTCGTCCCAGAATCCGAAACAGTTCTAATGGGGTTTCACTGGCTAAAAATAACATAAAATTAGAAATGCAATGATAAAATAGCGGTGTCAATAACCGACAAAAAGATGGCGTACGTAAAGTCGTGCGCGGACGACTTTGGGATACCCTGTACCACCATATTGCAATTAAATCCGATATATTGCTTAAGAACTCCAAAAGATATTTTATTTGCCTAGTTTGGTTACGATATTATAAGCAAACAAACATAAACAGTGGAATTTTGCACCAAAAACTTTTTTTTACTGATCGGTCCTATGGGGGCCATATGATATAGTCAATCGATTTTGATCAAATTTGATACAATGATTGAGAACTCTAAAATACTTCCGAGTGCGAAATTTGGTTACGATATCTTTACAAACAAACGAAACACAATGAATTATATGAAAAAAACGTTTTTTTGAACGATCGGTCCTATGGGAGCTATATGATATAGTCAACCGATTTTGATCAAATTTGGTACAGTGTTAAAGATCTCTAAAAAAACTTCCGAATGCCGAATTTGGTTACAATATCTTCTCCAACAAACGAAACACAACAAATTTTGTACAAAAAGCGTTTTTTTGACCGATTCTTCCTATGGGAGCTATATGATATAGTCAACCGATTTTGATCAAATTTTTTACAGTGTGGAAGATCTCTAAAAAACTTCTGAATGCCAAATTTGGTTACAATATCTTCCCAAACAAACGAAACGCGATGAATTTTGTACAAAAAACGTTTTTTTGACCGATTGGTCCTATGGGAGCTATATGATATAGTCAACTGATTTTGATCAAATTTGGTACAGTGCTTGGGAACTCTAAAAAAATATTGATCGCCAAATTTGGCTACGATATATTCATAAACAACCGAATTATCCATCTAAAACTTTTGGTTTTTTTCGAGGTCCTCTGAAACACCCCTATGGGAGCTATATAATATAACCCCGATATCAAAAAAATAAAATAAACTTGTCTCCCCTGACATAATAGCGCATCTAATCTGAAAATTGGGTTGCTCTAGCTCTTACCATCTCTGAGATCTAGGCGTTCATACAGACAGACGGACATGGGTATATCGACTTCTTAAGTCACCCTGCTCATACTTTAAGTAACTTTGGGGGGTCTCCGACGTCTCCTTCTGTATGTTACATACATTTTCTGCTTGCACAAACTTAGTATACCCTTTGTACCATACGGTACAGGGTATAAAAACGGTCCTACTAGTGACAATGTCGAATTCATTTGTCGAGCAATGCGCCAGCAACACAAACTTTTAGCCTCATCTAGAACTCTCACAATTACTTCTGGATGTCTTAAACTAATTTAAATTTTTCGTTGTTCTTTTGTCCACATGTTTTGATTTAGAAAAGACAAAAAATTTACATTCAATAATTTTTAGTGTACAGATCAAAATTTGTCCAAAAAAGGTGTGTACACACACATACGCAAGTATGTGTCTCAGTGTGTGTTTTGCAGGGTGTCATATTATGGAGAGGAAGAAAGATAAATGATATACCTTTAAAACAAAAAGATGGCGTACGTTAATGTCGGGCGCGGACGACTTTGGGATACCCTGTACCACTGCTTGCAATAAAATCCGGTAAATTGCTTAAGAAAACCAAAAGACATTTGATTGCCAAATTAGATTATGATACCTTCATAAACAACCAAAAACAGACGAATTTTTAATCAAAAACTTTTTTCGACCGATCGGCCCTATGGGAGCTATATGATATAGTCAACAGATTTTGATAAAATTTGATACAGTGTTGAAAATCTCTACAAAACTTCTGAATGCCAAATTTGGTTACAATATCTTCACAAACAAACTAAACACAACAGATTTTGTACAAAAAGCGTTTTTTTGATCGATTGGCCCTATGGGAGCTATATGATATAATCAACCGATTTTGATCAAATTTGGTACAGTGTTGAAGATCTCTAAAAAACATTTGAATGTCAAATTTGGTTTCAATATCTTCGCAAACAAACGAAACACAACAAATTTTGTACAAAAATTGTTTTTTTGACCGATTGGTCCTATGGGAGCTATATGATATAGTCAACCGATTTTAATCAAATTTGGTATAATGCTTGGGAACTCTAAAAAACTTCTTAGTGCCAAATTTGGTTACAATATCTTCACAAACAAACGAAACACAACGAATTTTGTACAAAAAGCAAATTTTCGACCGATCGATCCTATGGGACCTATAGGATATAGTCAACCGATTTTGATAAAATTTGGTACAGTGCTGGGGGTTTCTAAAAAACTTCCGATTGCCAAATTTGGTTATGATATCTTCATAAGCAAACGAATTATCCATCTAAAACTTTTGCTTTTTTTCGAGGTCTTCTGAAACACCCCTATGGGAGCTATATAATGTAGTCCCGATATCAAAAAAATAAAATAAACTTGTCTCCTATGGATTAATAAGGGATCTTATCTGAAAGTTTGGTTACTCTAGCTCTTACCATCTCTGAAATCTAGGCGTTCATACGGACAGACGGACAGACTGACAGACGGACATGGGTATATCGACTTCTCAAGTCACTCTGATCATACTTTAGGTAACTTTGGGGGGTCTCCGACTTCTCCTTCTGTACGTTACATACATTTTCGGCTTGCACAAACACAATATACCCTTTGTACCATACGGTACAGGGTATAAAAAAAAGGAAGAGATATCTCACACACAGGGCGCAACAGAATTTTTTGAAAATGGTGTTGCGTGTACGCAACAGAGGAAGAAAATGTCTTAAGCAATATACCGGATTTAATTGCGATGTGGTTGGTGGTACAGTGTATATTTTTAAATGAGGTGTCAATATCAATGTATAGGATTGACATAAAATAAAGTAGTAGTACCAGGATCTCATGTCTCCGATAATTCTTCAATTTCCTTGGTATAAAAATTAACATTTTCACGGTAACTCTAAGTTTTTTTTTTTTGTTTAAATATTTTTATTTACAGGCAAATTTCTAAAATAGCGCTGTGCACAGACTTTTTTGATACACTGTGTGTAGTTTTGTTTGGCTGAGTGAACCTGCAGACGTAACGCATAAACACACGCACACACACACACACTCAGGCAAACACACACTCGGAGCAGCATACGAGCAAGCTAAAGTTGCGGTTGTTTGCTATTTTGTCATGCAAATTGTATTTATTGCGGCGAAAAAGCAGCAACAACAACAACAGGAAGAGCGACAGGAGCAAGCAGAGGATCAGGAGTAGGAGCCGGAACAGAAACAGAAGCAGCAGGCATAGTGACAACAACAAGAAAAGCGGGCACAGACCACGCCGCGCTTCGCCATTGTATGTAATTGTTTGTTATTTGTCATATGTGCTGCTGTATGTATGTATGTAAATGTTATGTACTATGTGATGTGATTGTGTGTGTTTGTGGCCGCCGTTGTAAACAAGAAATTTGAGTGCCGTAGGCATGAATACAAACGTATTTCTATACCGATGAACACAATACTATCAAGATGCCAAGATGCCCAAATACGATGCAATCCTAAAACGGGTAATAAAATTTCCTTGAAACAATAAACTATCAAAGAGCTCAAATGCTAACTTTCAACCGTCTTGAACTGGATTTTCAAATAAGACGAAGGCTCGTAAAAAATGCACTGCATTGTACATTGGGTCAGGAGCAGGGATTCAATAAAATCTACAACCAAAATCTACACAAGTTTTTTATTTGTTTTCTCGTTTTACGACGCTGAGAATTAGGTAGACATGTTAAAGTTGTTTTCTTCTCATCTCCGATTCTCGTTTTAGCGGCTAGTTAACAGGTTATCCAACACAATATTTGAAATAGGAAGTATTAAGTAAATACATAAGCAGCGTTTAAGCTAAGAAATTTAATTATATTTTAAGTATTTAAGGTGTCTTCTTCTTCTCATCAGCGTTTCCATTTCTGTCTCTATATATACATATATAGTGGCTGGAATTGCGCACCTCACCTAACTGCCCACCTATGTGGATACGACGCTTCATCCTCTCCTTCCCGTCTGGCCACTCTTTGTGGAGCTCAATGGGGCTCAACGGGGGGTTTTGCATACACACATTTTGCTGTTGACAAACTGCATAATTTATGTAATTTCTACAACATGACAACAAATATTTCAAATATTTTTAAGTACATTTACCTTTTCAGTGGTAGTATTTTTTTTTGTGGAAAATTTATTGAATTATTAATTAACTGCAATTGCGGCAATTAAAAATAATAAAAATATAACATTACAGCTGTCATTAAGTGCCTTCCCATTCTATATGTTTTCATTGGGCATTTGGCATCGTTAAATCATTTTACTGTAATTGTATGCATAATTGAATTGATTTAATAAAGATCATGGACTTTCAAAGCCTCACTAATCATAGTCCCCTTTGAGCCAGGGGGTTGCTAGACAGTCTTAAATATGCATTATAAATACCATTTAGCATTTACTTCAGTATACTTTTCGAATATTTTTATGTTATGACTAGAAAAAAATTTCTTGTTTATAATCATTAATTAGTCTATTGTTATAGAAAGTGAGTGTTGAATCCCAAATCGCGATGTTTTGACAGTATTTTCAGACTGGTTGTATCTTAAGTGACACCCCATGATGAAATTTTACGCTGCCGGCTACTGCGGTTTTTGAAACACAGTTTGAACGTCCAACAGATCCATTCGGAACATACTTTGTGCACCTGACTCAACCTGGTTACGGCAAAGAGGACACTTAAATCTAAAATAAATATAATAAAATTACACATTTTTTAACAAAAAAAAAAAAAAAAAAAAAATGAGAATCACTCGGAAATTTTGATATTGAGTTTTTTGGGAAAAATAATTTTAAAAACATAAAACTTTAAAAATTGTAGTCGTAATTATACCATCGAAAGTGGAAAAGTATAAGTTTTTGCAAATCTATATAGCGGTTAGAACGAGTCATCTCCTTTCCTACAAAGTATCTATATTATTAATCGGCCAAAACAGCCGTAACGATTAAGCCATGTGAAGAGTACACTGAATGAAAAGGCAATGATACTTTCTTTCTTTCCTTTCATTCCATTCCAACCTCAAATAGCCATAAATTTTCCTAACCTTACCATGATCTACGTGGTGGGGGATAGCAGTGTCATATCAGTGCCTGAACCTAGAATTTCAGAGTGGTATAAGCCTCAATTACCTCAACTATATTCATTATTAATAAGAATTTCTGAAAAAAAATAAATCGATACTATAATAGTATGGCCGTCGGTGGCGTAGTGGTAGCGTACTCGCTTTACAAACCGAAGGTCGGTGGTTCGAATCCCCGCAGTAGCACTGGTACATTTGCCTAGCACTGGCATCGCTAGCTCAAAGACGCTATTTGCCCAAGAAAGTCTCTATTAATTCAAGACACCGCCGTTCGGATTCGGCTATAAACTGTAGGTCTCTGTTCTCTTCGAACAGCTATTAATAGAGATCCCCAATGCTCCTTCCAGGGGCGACTGACTAAATAGTCAGTCAAGGAAATTATTATTTATTTATTACATAATAGTATTAGGAATTTCTTTAAAAACATAGAGAATAAAAAAAAATCTAAGTAAAAGATAACTAATAAGATGTCGGGGCGCTATAAACGAATATTCTTAAAAACTTTCGATTCTCATCATAAACGGTAAAAATTTAAGGCACCAAAAAAACACATTTTCCAATTGAAAAGTTTTTAGAAGAAATAAGCAGGAATATGTTTTTTTCGAGAAAAAAAAGGGGTACAGCGTACATATTACACCGGGTATTAAAAAGTATAAAGGGTAGAAGGAGGCGTGGTAGCCCCCATAAAGTATATAAATTCTTGATCAGCATCAACAGTCTTCCGTCTGTCTATATGTGTAAAAGGATCTCAAAGACTATAAGAGCTATAGAGCTGAAATTTTACCAAAAGATGGTCATAATAGACAGGCAAATCAAGTTTTATTGATCGATTTATTTCGATATCCTTTTCCGTTTCCTTGTAGGAAAATTTCGTGCGTTACACCAACACTATAAAGATATCGGATTTCATATTATTGCGCTTATACGCAATGATCTTAAGAATAGTATGCCGCAAAAATTTTTAAAATCGAGTGAAAATTTTAAAGATATAAGTAAATCCATGCATATTGAAGTATTTCCCAAATTTAACATTAAATTGCAAACACTATTGATAAGATCTAAATGCTAATGCCTTGGAGTTTAAAGAATAAATAATAATTTTAATTTAATTGTATTTCCATGGCGTTAATACATTATTTAGTTTTATACAGGTAAAATATATACAGAGTTTAGCTGAGTTTTAGCTTTTCATTTAGTTGAGGTTGTTTTATAAATTATTATAATATGTTCACAATAACAAAATATCAAAATAGTTAGGAAAATTTGAAAAAAAAATGTTAGATTTCTTAAAATACTTATTAAAACTAAGACTATAACTACGGATTGTTTCTCAAGAGTACTAACTATAGGTTATCTTCAAAAGTACCAATCTTACGAGATTCGCGTGACATTTATCTATTACGTAACATAAAATTATTTTTTCTAAAATGGATTGATTGGTAAATAGCGCAGGTTTTTTTTTTGCCCGATCATGGAGACGAGAGGTCGAGTAGTAGAATATGAGGTTGAGCATCACTTTGAGTAATTTGTTTTCTGCTGTTTGCAGCTTGGCCTTGTGGCTGTCGCACACAGTCTCCCCAAATTTTACCGCCATATAGAAAAATGTGCACAAAAAGAAGGAGTTAATCTTTGTTGAGAGATGGGAATTTCTGTTGATAAAAGGATACAAGATCCGAATAGTTCTTTTGATTTTATTTATTGTGTTGCTAATATGATTGCTAAAGGTAAGTTTTTTATCCAGTCTTAGTCCAAGGTATTTAATGTTAGTAGCCCTTTGTATTGGCTCGATATTTAATAATTAATTTATTTTGCAAAATAAAGCCTTGCGCAAATTGCTGATGCCCCCTGGTATATCCGTAATCGCAACCGTCACAAGGACCTAGGCATTCCTTTTGTGGGTGATTTGCTAAATAAATTAAGCGACCGTTATTCGGATCGCTTACTATCCCACCCGAATTCTCTTGCTTGCACCCTGGCCGGTCATAGACCGCGAAGACGCCTGAAACGTCTCAACCCATGTGACCTCAGAAGTCGTCATATAATCTAAATCGCTATAGTAGCTCGTGGTTCCTATCCATATTTAATGAGGAAATGTTTAAAGATGTATGAATCTCGCTGTCCTGTGCTCTCTCCGATTAAAGGCATCTGAATATTTAGTAGATTGAGTCGAATCTACTTGTAAATTTTGATTTTTGTAAATATTGTGTAAATCTGTAAATATATAAGCCTAAGGTCTTTAGCTGCCAGTGCTTAATTTTAGTTAAGTTAGTTTTATAAGCTTTCTTAATCTTTATTAAATAAATAAACGTTTTCGTAAGAAAAGAATCAGTATTGATTTTTATGCGCGATCGTAATTAAAGATATACAACGGGGAAATAATGATAAAGGCGATGATTATAATGATGAAGATCCCTTCGCCGATGGTGTTGACAATGATTACGTACCTGGTGAATATCAGATATTGAAACCAATAATGAAATGGAAGAATGAAGATCCCTTCGCCGATGGTGTTGACAATGATTACGTACCTGGTGAATATCAGATATTGAAACCAATAATGAAATGGAACCATTTGAAATTTGCGATAGTGATGAAAACAGAGAAGAAGGCGAAATAAAGGGTGATTTTTTTGCAATTTGGTTTTTCAACTTGATTTTTCTGACAGCTCACGCATGATTGATTCATGACTAGTGTGACCAACTCAATTATGAGCGAAACCGGGACATTTTCTGAAAAAAATACTAAAATCCGGAACACTTGAACTCAAAACCGGTCCATTTTTTTTAGGAAAAAAACTTTATTATTCAACTTAAATTTATTAGAAGATTACAATCGTATTTATCTTGTGATGATATTTGGTTAAGCAATGTTGGATTGTTCTTTGAAAAAATTGTAAAAGTCAACGCATTCGTACTTTAAATTATATTTTACAAATAGCATATGTTTCAAAGTATCTATCTTAAGTTGCGATTTTTCTCTTGTCCATAATTTCGTGATTAATGAAAACGCACGCAGATGTTGCTGGCAAACAAAAAATAAATTCAATGATTCGTGCCAAGCGAGTGTACGGAACAATATTATTTTAAAAATGATTGAAACATTCCACCCAGCGTTGATGTGGTTTAGTAGAATGTGGCTTTTTGTTATTCCAATTGCTAATTTTCTCTGTGGTAATAAATTTCAATTTGTAGCCAAAACCCATCAAATAATTCTACATTGTTTTCTTCAGATTTCAACCACAAATTTGATAGTTGTTTCTACATCATTCCAATTCGGTACATTTGCAAGTCTAGCAAGTCTAGCAAGTCTAAAATGTGTACATCTTCAAATTGTACTTTCCACTGCCCAAGATAACACTAGTTTACAAAATTTTGATATCTTCAACATGTTTAAGTCATTTCCGTCGTAAAATGGCACGCTAACACCGAAAATGAAGTCAAAAAATTTTTTCATGAAACGGATTGCGAGATATTTCGAAAAAAACACTTTTGGAAATTAAAAAAAGTGTCTCTACTTAAAAGCAAATATATCTGGATGTACTAAACTGATTTTGATAATTTTTTTACCAAACTGTAAATAATTGAATTACCCATCTATTAGGTTTGAAACTTATTTTTGTCAAATTTACGGATTGTTCATCCATTTATATGAAATTTTTCGTCATTTTCAGAAAATTTTTCAGAAAAATTCTATTTTGAACGTAAATTTAAAAATTTAAAAAAAAATGTTTATACCGTTTTATTCATAGCTCGTAAAGTTCGATCGATTACGAAGAAAATTAGTTGTTGTTTATCAAAATCGGAGAAAAAATGTGGAAATAACAGGAATTTTTGTAAAAAGTGAAAAATGTAAATTTGTTTGAAAAACCAAAAGTTTTTGATTAATAATTCGTTTGTTTATAAAGATATCGTAACCAAATTTGGCATTCAAAAGTTTTTTAGAGTTCTCAATCTCAAACTGTTCCAAATTTTATCAAAATCGGTCGTTTATATCATATAGCACCCATAAGATCGATCGTTCAAAAAAATGTTTTTGGGACAAAATCCGGTATATTGCTCAAAAACTTCTAAAGATACATACGTATATATTTGCTAAATTTGGTTAGATATTTTCAGAAACAAACAAATTAAAACGAATTTGATACAGTGTGAGTTATAAAAAACTTCGAAACACCAAATTTGGTCACGATATCTTGAAAAACACGCAAAACATAACGAATTTCGTTAAAAAAAAGTTTTTTTGACTTACCTGTCCTATGGCGGCTATATGATATAGTCAGCCGATTTAAATCAAAATTGGTTCAAATTTCATATGGATGGAAAAATAACGACCAAACCGTAAATTTGACAAAAATATGTTCCAGGTATAATCGATAGGTAATTCAATTATCTACAGTTTGGTAAAAAAAATCCGTTTGGTACAACCAGAGATATTTGCTTTTAAGTACACTTTTTTTTTAATTTCGAAAAGTGTTTTTTTCGAAATATCTCAATATCCGTTCCATGAAAAAATTTTGTAAATTCATTTTCGGTTTTAGCGTGCCACAATATCATCCAATTGTAACCAACGCTTATTTTAATACGCAATGCTTTTATTAATTCCAAAACAATATATCAAGCGCAGCTTGCGTGCGTGCTATTTCACAATATAATTACCAATCGATACCGCATGCATCAACAGTGCATGCCACGATAGGATGAATACACATCGATAAGATCATTATACATCGATAAGATCACATCTTGATCTTATCGATGTTCACACAATGTTTAAGGCGTTGCCACTATGCCACATTACATTCGTTACATTTAAATAGTACTTAACCTAATTACATAATTGTTTACATTCGGCCAATCTGACTTTAGATCGTCCTCGATCTACACTATAATTACAACACTACTTACAATTATTATTTCAATTTCACTTACATTTGTTATCAATTAATTCTTAACACTATGTGGCTTACAATATGTGGTTACAACTATTAAACTATGAACAAAATGCAACTGTCTTATTCACGACTTGCATCCACGGTTTCAATCTTGCAGGCTCAAGCACGCCTCTATAAGGTATCTGTGTAAGTTGACAATCGTCTATATCTGTAACTTCATAACGATCATGATTGAGCACACGATTAATTTTATAGGGACCACGATACTTAGGAGCGATTTTTTTATTTATGCCTACAGTTGTATCCACGTTTCGAATAGCCACAAAATCACCTACTTTATATTCACACGGCGGTTGATGCTTCCTTGCATAAAGCTCCTCATTCTTAGCCTGTGACCTCAAAATTCTTCCACTAGCTTCATCTCTAAGACAAGCTAAATCAACGCGATTACTAGAACTAAATTTCTCATCCAAATATTCGGCCAACTCATCTACTATTGCTCCCTTTTGCTCTACTCCGAATAACAACATACTCGGTGATTTCTGCGTAGTACCATGGACAGAATTATTAATTGCGAACTCTACTTTGTACAACAGCTTATACCAATCGGCTTGACTAAGGGGTTCCGACAACTTGCCCAACATTGGAATAAGGACTCTATTCACTCTTTCAACTTGCCCATTGGCTTGCGGAGCCGCAGTGGCTACTTTAATATACTCAATATTTCGTTCAGACAAAAACGGACCAAAATCCAAGGATGTAAAACAAGGGCCACGATCTGATATAATCCTATGGGGACGACTATAAAATTCAAAATACCGGCTCAACGAAGCAGTCACCTCCTTAGTACTTGTTGAATTTACTGGGAAAAGCTTAACAAATTTAGTAAAGGCATCTATGACAACCAACAAATGCTTCCTCTTCGACATTAAACTAGGAAGCGGACCCAAGTGGTCAATATGCAAGGTATGAAATGGTACGGACGACTTTGGTATACTATGTAATGTTCTATTGTGAACTGATCTAGGGACTGAGTGAAGTATACATGGCAAACAATTCCTAATAAAGTTATCAACCTTACGACGCATTCCAGGAAACCAATACCTAAGAGCCAAATAATCGAAACACTTATCTTTCGCCAGATGTCCAAGTTTCTCATGTGTTACTCTAATAACTTGTTCTTCCATGACACTAGGCACATACAAACACATATTATTTTCCTTGTTTGACCTATAAACCACTCCATCAAGAAGCTCAAACAAATCAACATTCTTCTTCTCTAACATCTTACGAATTTTCTCTATCTCTGGGTCACGCATTTGCTCAGTTTGCAACAATAAATCAATATCTTCCGGAGTTGCACCTACGACACCTACAAATGGTAAAGGTTCGCCATAACATTTTCCCATATAATAAAATGGACAATTGCCTTCATCATGTTTTCTTACTTCAATATGCTCGTCTTTGGTAAGATCGCTACTTTCAACATCATAAGTTATATTTTCACTACGGTCAATATTTTCGCTATTCGGCCTATCACTGCCATACATCCTAACATTTCGTGCACTACGGTTTTTGCATACGTCGGGAGTCTTTTCACTATGGTTTCTATATGTACTAGAGTTCTCTACACTATTATTACTGTGCATACCGTGGGTCTGGTCATTACAATTGCCATATGCACTAGGCTTCCCTACACTATGGTTACTATATGCACTATGATCTTGGTCTCTGTGATTGCTATACGCGCTAGGGTTACCTACGCTAGGTTTGCTATATGCACTACGAATCTGGTCACTACAGTTGACATATACACTAGGATTCGCTACACCACGGATTTTATATGCACTATGCTTTTTACTATACGCAAAACGATTCTCTACGCCATGGTTACAATGTGCATTAGGTGTCTGGTCACTATGTTTGCCATATGCACTAGACTTCTCTACACTATGGTTACTATGTGCACTTCGGATCTGGTCGCAATGGTTGCTATACGAACTAGGATTCTCTACACTATGGTTGCTATGTGGGCTACGTTTCTGGTCACTACGGTTGTTATATGCACTACGGTTCTCTACGCTATGGTTACTATGTGGACTACGGGTCTGGTCACTACGGTTGCTATATGCACTACGGTTCTCTACACTATGGTTACTATGTGGACTACGGGTCAGGTCACTACGGTTGCTATATGCACTACGGTTCTCTACGCTATGGTTACTATGTGGACTACGGGTCTGGTCACAACGGTTGCTATATGCACTACGGTTCTCTACGCTATGGTTACTATGTGGACTACGCTTCTGGTCACTAGGGTTGCTATATGCACTACGGTTCTCTACGCTATGGTTACTATGTGCACTATGCTTTTGATCACTACTCTCAACGTTCATGTTCATACATTTTCTACATTCCAATGCATTATCATCAATATCATCACCATCTCGCAATATCTCTCTCAATTGTGTTTGTCTGCTTAGGGCGTCAACATGCGCCATGTTTGCACCAGGCCTATGAACAAGGGTACCATCATAATGCTGTAGCTCTACCGCCCAGCGTGCAATCAATGGATTAGTAGCCTTTTTTTCAAACGCCTGAACAAGGGCGTTACAATCCGTAATGATTTTAAATGGCCTATGCTCTAGATAAACACGGAACCTACGTACAGCCCTGATCACAGCCAACGCTTCCAATCGATAACTATCATACCTAGATTCTGCTAACGATGTCTTACTAGAATAAAAGAAAACTGGGTGCATTTTTCCATCATCCTGACGTTGCATTAATATTGCTCCAAATCCATGGGAACTAGCATCTGTATGCAACTCAGTTTCTCTATCGGGACTAAATATAGCCAAAATTGGTGGGCTCGACAAAGCCGCTTTCAACGTATTAAAAGAGTTCAATTCATCTGCTTTCAGGGGAAATGGTCCACCCTTCTTTAGTAACTCCGTAAGGGGTTTCGCTATTCGCGCAAAGTTAAGCATAAAGCGGCGGAAATATGAGAAAAATCCCAGACAAGAATGTAGCTCCTTAACATTATTTGGAACAGGGTATTTTTTAAGGGCTTCCAAATGAGAGTCACTAGGGGTAATTCCTGTTGAATCAACTCTATATCCTAAGAATTCACAATTTTTCTGCAAAAATGAACATTTTTTCATGCCAATTTCAAGATTACATTCAGCCAAACGATCCATGAGTTTCTCAAGTATCCTAAAATGCTCCTCTAAGGTCCGTGTCGCTACAATAATATCGTCCATGTACACAACGATCAACTTGTCTCTAACAAGGTCCTGAAATACATTAAAAATAAATCTTTGAAATACTGGAGGGCCATTTTTAAGACCAAAGGGCATACGTAAGTATTCATACTGACCATGGGGGGTAACAAATGCAGTGTACTGAATTGACTTTTCTTCTACACCAATATGATGGAATCCATTTTTCATGTCGATCACAGAAAAACACTCCTTACCCTCTAAATACTCTATGCAATCTTCAATAAGGGGCAAGGGAAAGTTATCCCTAACAGTTCGCTTATTTAGTATACGATAATCAATACATATACGGTAGTCTCCGTTCTTCTTTACAGTTGGTACTATAGAGGAAGCATAAGGGGAATTACTTTGGCGAATGAATTTCTTTTTCAACAAGTCTTCAGTTATTTTCCTAATTTCTTCTTTTACAAAATGGGAAAGTCGTCTGGGTGCACAATAAAAGGGTGTGGTATTAGTTAAATTAATACTCATAAAATGTTTAGGAGTACCCGTAAAGTTTTTCTTTTTACTAAGGTAGTGTTTCTGAATAAGTTCGCGACAACGGTTTGCCTCTATTAGACCAAATTCTATACCTACGTTAATCGGCTCTATCTCTATGCTTGCACAAATGCTCCCAAATTCATCCAACCACTCCAAGTATGGGTCACATCCGAGTTGCTCAATCATGTTATCAGGAGTTTGCTTACTCAGCTTACCTAACTTATCTAATTTTTCATTTCTTAACCTATTTGCTTTTAATCCGGTGAACAAAGATGCATATACAGTATTATAAATCAAATTAATTTTTTCTTTAAATGAACCAAAAAAAGGGTGATTATTTTCAATAATTGACTTTTCATGTGTCAACTTAATTCCAAGAATTTTCAATGAATCTCGACCTAATAATAAGGGAATGGGTAATAGTGAATCGTCCACAACGTATGAAAAAATTATATAGGATCTTCCTCCAAAAAATACAAGACATTTTACTCTTCCATATGTCGATATAGGCGGTCCACCTAGGCCGTGGTAATGAGTAACTATACTATTCTTAAAAATACCATTATGTACTAGGGATTTTTTAACAAATGAAACACGACTACCAGTATCTAAAAGGGCAAAAACATTACTGCATCTTTCCTCACCAAATAGCACTCATAAGTTAATGAGTTGTACTGCTGCTAAATCTTCTGTTGTTTGGTCATCAGGTTGCAGCTCCTGCACGGCGCCCACAGCTACTCCAATTCGCCGCTTCGGACACTGCATATATTTGTGATCTGCACTCCAGCACTTAAAACAAGCTCCCTCAGGTCGCCTTGGCCTCACACAGTTCTTCATAAGGTGGCCAAACTGACGGCAATTGAAGCAACGCGTGTTAGACATTTGTGGTCCTAACTCCTTGCTTTTCTCCAATGGTTTAAGGCCGATATGTGTTGACGCCATGGTAGGCCTTACCTTGTCAAAAAGTATAATTTTATCTCGCAGCTCATCTAAGGATTTACAATACAGCATAGGCGCAGCGATTCCTGATTCATCCTGCAGCCCACTAACGATGAATTTGATCACGTCACTAGTTGCCAACTCTGCCTGACGGGCAATATTACACATTGCCACATAATACTGCAACGCCGACTCTCCTTTTGAAATTTTACGCGCATCCAATTTCTTTCCAATATCCCAACTTGTGACTTTTTGCTCGAAGCCGCTACGGAGTTGGATGCATAACTCTGCCCAAGTCAACGGAGCCGCATGTGCAATAAAGGTCTTCGCTGAACCAGTCAAACTTCGCTTAGCAAAAATCCAACGGCGCTGGTCCGAAAGCTTGAACAATTCTGCAATATCCGTGAACTCATCCAACCAACGGCCCACTGGGTAGCCATCGTCGCCAGAAAACGGCTGAATTAATCCCTCAAAGTCACGGATACTAAGTATTTCTGGCTGCTGACTACAACCGCTCTCCCGCTGACGCAACTCAGCCTCTGCTTGCATCGTAGCCAAACGCAACTCAGCTACACTTTGTCTTTGAACGTAAAGGTCCTCCATTTTCTTTAATAGTGCTGTTTCATTTGCACACTTGTATACCAGCTTCTGCTGCTCGCCAGCAATGGCGTCTATTTCACCACCGGCGTCAGCGTCTATTTCGACTATTGCATCAGCCATTGGCGCTGAAACAATTGAATTTTCCTTCGTAGAAAAATTGCTGCTGGACATAGGTGAACTATGAGTGTAAATCTCATCTGCACTAAGGTTTTTCTGCTCCATAATTCGTTTAACAGCCACACGAAGCTCATGAAACTGGGCGTCTTGCCGCACCTGCACGCATTCACGATCGAGTATAGCCACTAAATCCTCTTTTGTTTTCTTTAAAATTTCTTCGTATTTCATAATCCCGGCCACAACGGAAGGCACTGGGCTTACCCCACATCTGATTTGTAACCAACGCTTATTTTAATACGCAATGCTTTTATTAATTCCAAAACAATATATCAAGCGCAGCTTGCGTGCGTGCTATTTCACAATATAATTACCAATCGATACCGCATGCATCAACAGTGCATGCCACGATAGGATGAATACACATCGATAAGATCATTATACATCGATAAGATCACATCTTGATCTTATCGATGTTCACACAATGTTTAAGGCGTTGCCACTATGCCACATTACATTCGTTACATTTAAATAGTACTTAACCTAATTACATAATTGTTTACACAATAAACACTTCATTTTAAAATGAATCATTCAATTAGATTTAGGGTATTCACGCTTTGTGAGCACTTGAGCACTTGAGCAGTTGAGCACTTTTACAAAAACAAAATGTATGGGGAAATACAACCCTGCGTTTCAAGTCTCAACTGCTCAAGTGCTCAACCCAGACCCTAGTCTACTTTTTGCTGTGCACTTGAGCAGAAAGTGTTGCACAATATGGTAATTCGCTGCCTTTTCAGCACTGCACGCATTTGTCATTTTTTAGCCATTTCATGATATGAAAAGCAACGAGTTACCTTATACTCGCTAAAAAAAGAAGAGCGCCAAATTTAAAATAATCAAATTGTATTAGCGTAAGTAAAAAAGGTTGTGGATTTTTTATGCGAAATTAAGTGATTTAGACATAATTACTTGTTGTTGGAGTAAACGCAAGTAGATGAGAATTGGGAAATGCTGGGGCTGTACTACGCTTAATATATGCTGGAACTGTTTTTCAGCCCGTTCTGGCGCCAGTCAATTGACTTAGGGATATCGAAGTGGTCACCGCGATGCGAGAGTATAATTGCATTTGCGTCCTCATGATAGTTGTCTAAAACTTCATCAATTTTTGCGTCGCCACGCAACCCCATTGTATCTGTATTATACAAAAGTTAGTTTTTCAACAATGAATTTGTTTTAGCAGACGAACCTTCAATAAAATAGATTTCATCTAAAGCCATTTGAGCAACAGCTTCAAGCAGCATAGACTTTACGCTCTGTCTTGGCATTTTTAAATATAAATTTTAACTATTGATGATAATTTGCAGCAATTAAGAAATGTAAGCAAACACAAGAAGAGGAAGCACAAAATAAAATACGGTTTCTCTGCAATTATTTAATTTTCGCAGCAACAAAAATATTTTTAATAATTATACCCTGCACCGTATGGTACAAAGGGTATATTGTGTTTGTGCAAGCCGAAAATGTATGTAACGTACAGAAGGAGAAGTCGGAGACCCCCCAAAGTTACCTAAAGTATGATCAGAGTGACTAGAGAAGTCGATATACCCATGTCCGTCTGTCCGTCTGTCCGTATGAACGCCTAGATCTCAGAGATGGTAAGATCTAGAGCAACCAAACTTTCAGATAAGATCCCTTATTAATCCATAGGAGACAAGTTTATTTTATTTTTTTGATATCGGGACTACATTATATAGCTCCCATAGGGGTGTTTCAGAGGACCTCGAAAAAAACCAAAAGTTTTAGATGGATAATTCGTTTGTTTATGAAGATATCGTAACCAAATTTGGCACACAATAGTTTTTTAGAGTTCCTAAGCACTGTACCAAATTTGATCAAAATCAGTTGACTATATAATATAGCTCCCATAGGACCGATCGGTCAAAAACAAGTTTTTTGAAGAAAATTCGTTGTGTTTCGTTTGTTTATAAAAATATTGTAACTGAATTTGGCAAAGAAATTGTTTTTGGTGTTCGTAAGTAATATATCGGACTTGATTGCAATGTGGTGGTACAGGGTATCCCAAAGTCGTCCGCGCCCGACTTTAACGTACGCCATATTTTTTTTCTGAATCAACAAAAAAATAGCATGCACAACTCAAACCGAAAATGTTCATGTCTTGTCTAAATAGTTCATGTCTTGCATAAAAAGATGGCGTACGTTAAAGTCGGGCGCGGACGACTTTGGGATACCCTGTACCACCAAATTGCAATCAAGTCCGATATATTGCTTACAAACTCCAAAAGATATTTCTTTGCCAAATAAACGAAACACAACGAATTTTGTGCAAAAAACGTTTTTTTGACCGATTGGCCCTATGGGAGCTATATGATATAGTCAACCGATTTTGATCAAATTTGGTACAGTGCTTGGGAACTCTAAAAAACTTATTAATGCCAAATTTGGTTACAATATCTTCACAAACAAACGATTCACAACGAATTTTGTACAAAAAACAAATTTTCGACCGATCGATCCTATGGGAGCTATATGATATAGTCAACCGATTTTGATCAAATTTGGTATAATGCTTCGGAACTCTAAAAAACTTCTTAATGCCAAATGTGGTTACGGTATGTTCACAAATAAAAGAAACACAACGAATTTTGTACAAAACACGATTTTTTGACCGATTGGTCCTATGGGAGCTATATGATATAGTCAACCGATTTTGATCAAATTTGGTATAGTGCTTGGGAACTCCAAAAAACTTCTTAATGCCAAATTTGGTTACAATATCTTCACAAATAAACGAAACACAACGAATTTTGTACAAAAAACAAATTTTCGACCGATCGATCCTATGGGACCTATATGATATAGTCAACCGATTTTAATAAAATTTGGTACAGTGCTGGGGGTTTCTAAAAAACTTCCGATTGCCAAATTTGGTTATGATATCTTCATAAGCAAACGAATTATCCATCTAAAACTTTTGTTTTTTTTCGAGGTCCTCTGAAACACCTCTATGGGAGCTATATAATGTAGTCCCGATATCAAAAAAATAAAATAAACTTGTCTCCTATGGATTAATAAGGGATCTTATCTGAAAGTTTGGTTACTCTAGCTCTTACCATCTCTGAGATCTAGGCGTTCATACGGACAGACGGACATGGGTATATCGACTTCTCTAGTCACTCTGATCATACTTTAGGTAACTTTGGGGGGTCTCCGACTTCTCCTTCTGTACGTTACATACATTTTCGGCTTGCAAAAACACAATATACCCTTTGTACCATACGGTACAGGGTATAATAATACGAATCGATGTAATACATAGCTACTTTAGCTACAGGTTTAGTTAAAATAGATTTTATGCTTTGACTCGGCATTTTTAATTCAGGTTTTTTAATTTTAATGTAAATTGTACCAATTTACAAATGTAAACAAACTCTGGCAAGAAGCAGAAAAGTGCTCAACTCAACACAAAAACTCAACAGGAGGGATTCACGCTTTAGCCTGAGCACTTTCTGCTCAACTGCTCAAGTGCTCACAAAGCGTGAATACCCTAAATAAAATATAATGCTATAATGACATATGTCAAAGTCAAAAATACTCAGTTAGTATTGCCATTTCATCATAGAAAGACCATGCCCGAACAGCATTTACAAATTATTGAATTTTATTACCAAAAATCGTGGGCTTTGGGAAGCTCGATGAAGATCCTCTTTTTTTATCGAAGAATTGAATTCAGCGATGAAGCGCATTTCTGGTTGAATGGCTACGTCAATTATCAAAATTGCCGTATTTGGAGTGAAGAGCAACCAAGAGCATTGCGAGAGCTGCCAATGCGTCCACAAAAATGTACTGTTCGGTTTGGTTTATGGGCCGGTGGCATCATTAGACCGTATTTCTTCAAAGATGATGAGATGATGGCAACAACGTTGCGGTGTATGGAGCTCGCTCCCGTTCGATGATTTCAAACTTTTTTTTGCCCAGAATGGAAAAGCTACACTTGGTCGACATGTGGTTTCAACAAGATGGCGCGACATGCCATACAGAAGGCGAAACAATGGGCATTTTGCGAGATGAATAGGGAGAGCAATTCATCTCACGTTTTGGGCCGGTTATTTTTTGTGGGGATATGTAAAGTCACTTTTCTATACAGCCAAGCCAGCAACTATTGCCGCCTTGGAATACGACTGACTGCTGTTATTCGTGAGATACCAGCCGATATGTTGGAAAAAGTATGCCTAAATTGGATCTTCCGGTTGAACCACTTGAAGCGTAGTATGTTTGACGATGGGTCGCAGAAAACAAAACAAAACAGCGTTGTATTTTGATTTTAAAAATGCCTAACGTTAGATGGCGCCACTACTCTACTTGGTGTGGTAACACTAACAACAGCTGTTGCGCGTTGGCGCGAATTAATATACATACATATATGCACAATGTTTTTATTCGAAATGGTAGGTAGAAGAAAACGGTGTGAATCATTTCCAAGAGAACAAAAAATAAAGCAGTACAAGCTCACCCAGTGTTATGGGATATAACACATAAAATTCTCTTTAATGCACTGGTGAGAAAAAGTGCATGGGAGGAAATTGCTAAAATGTTAAATAAAGATGGTTTTTTTTGCAGCCAACCTTTTTACAACTAGGTAGGCAGTCATACACGCATTGTTTGCACGTAGTAATGTTAACAATACTTGATACAAATCCATGTTTGTTTTATTTATTTCTTTGTCTTATTTTGCGCGCTTAATTTTTGTAAACATAAAGCAACTGATTATAATTGAGTGTGGCCACATTAACCCAAAATATGGGAAAAAATATCGATGTACACCGCAAAAAAAAACGATAACTCGATAAAAAGTAGCACTTTGTCTTACTGTGCACACACTGGTGTCTCCATATGAAAT
This sequence comes from Chymomyza fuscimana, assembly GCA_949987675.1. Lineage (NCBI taxonomy): Eukaryota > Metazoa > Arthropoda > Insecta > Diptera > Drosophilidae > Chymomyza > Chymomyza fuscimana. The sequence goes on from OX465088.1 coordinate 63,292,102, forward strand.
TATATGAAACAATTTCCATATGAAAATTTTCGAACTGAGTAGACCCCTTAAGATGTTATTTATTTATGTGTGGGTGTAAAGTGTATTGCGACCCAGGTGGATCTATTGTACCCCATTCGCGGCTCAGAGCTCTCCCAAAAGTCCTATGGCCTGCATGTATTCCAGTATCTTGTTTGGACTTAGGGTAAGAACGACCTCCGGTGGGAGAACGTACATGCTCAGGATCTTGTTTCTTTTACTGGCGAGTGCCATACATTCACATACTGCAGAAGCGACATAGTCCACTGCCCGCTATGCCAATTTCATTAAGGTGACTGCGGAGCCTACAGTGTCCCGTCAGGAGGCCAGTCAGGATCTTCACGGTATTTTTCCCGTAGGTTATCATACGTTTGAACCTTTTATGATATATTTAGAGAGGAGGGTTTTTGATTGCTTAAGTCCTGGTGTCAGTGCCCAGTGAAGCAGCCGTTTGTTTTCCTCCTCCGTTCTCAGTAGGTCCTGTACAACATGGTTACCAATCCCACAGTGTGGCTCAGGTCCGATTAGCGGTGTTGCTGCACCGGTCCTTGCCAGTTTATCTGCCAGCTCGTTTCCAGGAATATTGTTACGTCCTGGAACCCACCTAATAGTGAGCTTATTCCTTATTCCAGTGAAGTTCTCACGCCTTTGACCAGCCTTGATGTGATCTTGGGCTTGCTCAATGCCTTTATCGCTGCTTGACTGTTAGACAGGATGGAGATATCCTTGTCGTGATAGTTCTTTTGCAGATTGAATACTGCACATCTTCCAATAGCACAGACTTCAGCTTGGAAAATGCTGGTGTGTCCGCCTAGTGATTCGTAATACTTGATCTTGGGTCCTACTACCCCCAGACCACTCCCTTCATCGGTGAGTGATCCATCTGTGTACCACTTTATTGTATGTGGTCTCATTGGCTGAACTGCTGTAAGAGATGTCCAGGTCTCTTTCGAGTTTGATATCAAAGTTCTGCTTGAACTTATGCTCAGCCAGCATTTCACCCCTTGGTTGCAGAAGCATAGGCATGTCCTTTGCTAGATCCGCAACATCCTTCTTGGTAAGGCTCTAGCTTTTTGCTCTTTTGTTCGGTTGGTCGTGTTTCTACCGCGCTCCGGTTACTTTTTATTTTTTATAAAAAAACCCTACGAATTTTAACCAATCTTTGTTCGCAATAACTAATAACTTAGTGGTGGTTCATTTAATTAAAGTGTCAAACTCAAAATAACTGCAACAGTGTTAATTTAATTGCTAAAACATTTTGCTTAAATTCTAAACAGTGCAATTTGTTGTTGCTGCTCAATTTTTGTTTGCATTTTAAGCTCAGCCTAGCCGCTCAGCTTAGTTTTTGTTGTTGTTGCTTGTTCCTCAGTGCGAGCTTTTATTTCGTGCGGCGCTTTGCGTATTCTTCTTTGTGCTGCGCTCACCAACGCTTTCTTGTTGTTGCGTGCATCTCTTCTTTGCTTTGAGCATACGTATTTGTTGTTGCTGAATAACTGCTGTGTTTATAAGCTTTGGGTCGCTTATACACCGTCAGACTCATATACACTGTCTGTCTGCTGCATCTTTTGTAAATAATCATCGCCATGAGTGACCTAAAGATTTGTTGTTATCCATCTTGTCAATGGAGCGGTATACAAACCGAAGCCTGTGTTGCATGCTGGATGTGCGACAATATGGCTCATTTAAAATGTGCCGGTCTGACCGGCCGTGTCTTTGACTTTATACGTGAGGGCAGAGGCCTAAACTGGACCTGCCCAACTTGTCGTTCCGCTGAAGTTGAGATGAAAGCCTTTATGCGCCAGACGAAACTGGGATTTGATGACCTTTATAAGGATTTTCGTTCTCTACAAGATAAGTTTTCTTCAATTTCAAGTATGTTTGGCAATTTGCAGCTTATGAGAGTTTCACCTAAGCGCAAAAAGGCAAACCTACCAGCCATTGAACCAACTTTAATAAATTCTAACCCTACAGGGCTGGACTCGCCTATAACTCCCCGTCCGTCGCAGCTTATTTCGTTTGCTACACCTATACTAGTTCCTTCAGCCGCTGCTAGTGACACGGCTAGTGCTGTTGCTGTTGACACTGGCGCTAGTTTGACTGTAGCTTCTACAGCTCCTACCGTTTCTGTCGAGTCTGCCACTACGGACTGCGCCACTTACAGCGTGACTGATGCGCCGTCCTCTGTCATCATTTTGAGTGGAGTCCCTATACCTGCCGCCCCGCCAACTGCTGACCCCTCGGACTCATTGGTAGGAGTGGCTCCTAAAAAGACAATCTTCGTCTCCAGGCTAATGCCATCGGCTACTGAAAATTGCATTAATCAATTCGTTTGCGAGAAGCTTAATATTTCTCCAAATGAAATTGAAGTATTTAAGTTCAATTTTAAGTATAAGCGCGATATCTCTTCGTTTAAGATTAGTGTCCCTGATTCTCTCTTTTCTGCTATACTTAATCCTTCATTCTGGCCTACTCATACTTTAGTGCATGAGTTTATTAGAAAACCTAAAAAGACTTTAGCATCTAATGTAGCTTCCTCTACAAGTGTAGTTAACACAGCTTCAAAAAACTAAATTCTGTTCTTACCATTCAATATCAGAATGTTCGTGGTCTCCTCTCTAAACTTAGTAGACTTTTCACCAATAGCGTAAATTTCGATTCTGATATTATTGCTTTCTCTGAAACCTGGCTTAATGCGTCTGTCTATGATTTTGAGATTTTTGTTAGCTCCTATGTAACCTACAGGCTTGACCGGTCTCCCGGTCGTGGTGGTGGTGTACTCATTGCTGTAAATGTAGCCTTAGAATCTCATTTACTATCTCTAAATTTTCCAATAGGCATTGAGTTCATTGCGGTAAAAGTGTTTTTTAATAATTCCTATATCTATTTTACTTGTTCCTATATACCTCCTTGCTCCGACTTGAGTGTATATCAGAATCATCTCACTGCCATTCGTATGGTGGCTGATTCTGTTGGTACTCGGGATCAAATTGTTGTCTTAGGCGACTTTAATCTGCCTACATTATATTGGCTTAGTTCAGTCAATTCTAGTTTTCTTTTTCCATCTGGTAATCATGAGTTTGTTACAGGACTGATTGATATCTCTCTCAGCCAAATAAATTTTATACATAATTGCTCAAATAGAATGCTTGACCTCGTTTTTGTCAATGATAATTCTGATTTTGAAATTTCTAGGGTCTGTCCGCTCTCCGTACCCGAGGATCCGTACCATCCGACATTACAAATCTCTTTAAAATTTCTCTACCGAAATCAGCCACATGCTCACGCTCTTCGGTATCGCTGCTTTCGCAAGTCTAATTTTGTCGGTCTTAATAAATTTTTGTCCGAAGTTAACTGGTTGCCTTTGTTAACTACTAATGACCTTGACTTATCCATTTCCAATTTCTATCGGGTTTTATACGCTGCTTTTGATCTCTTTGTCCCTTATTCTGTCCCGGCTCCTTCTTTAAAGCCGCCTTGGTTTACTACTAGTCTGTCCTCTTTAAAAAATCGCAAGTCTTCTTCTTACAAAAAATTTAAGAAATCTGGATCTCCTGTCGACTTTTATAAGTTTTCTATTTTACGCAGCAAGTTCGTCCTTCTTAACAGAATTTGCTACAATAATTATCTTTCCCGCTGTCGGCTTAACTTCTGTAGTGATCCTAAAAAATTTTTTTCTTTTGTTAATTCTAAACGTAAATCTTCCTTATTTCCTTCATCGCTATATTTCAAAAATGAAAGCTCTACTAACAATTCTGAAATCGCCGACCTGTTTGCGAAATTTTTTCAAACTACCTATTCTGTCAACCCTAATTGCATTGACCTTAACTATCCCTATAACCTACCACATTCAAATCTTATTGCTTATCCTGAAATCTTTGAAACCGAGGTTTTACAATCCCTACTGTCCATTAAATCATCCTTCTCCCCTGGCCCAGATGCCATTCCTAGTTGCGTCTTAAAGCATTGTGCTCACTCTCTTTCTACACCATTATCTGTTCTTTTCCGCACTTCATTAAAATATTCTTATCTTCCGGCCATCTGGAATGAATCCTTTATTATCCCTATTCACAAAAAAGGTTCCAAGTCCAACATTGAGAACTACCGCGGTATTGCCAAGCTTTCATCAATTCCAAAAGTTTTTGAAAGGATTGTAACTTCACAATTGCAACACTACTGTCGTTCTTTAATGTCGGATTCCCAACATGGGTTTGTAAAACGTCGGTCCACTTCTACTAACCTTTTAGAACTTTCGTCTCTTATTAATCTTGGTTTTACGGAAAAAAAACAAACTGATGTCATTTATACTGACTTTAGTAAAGCATTTGATTCGGTAAATCATAGTCTTCTACTTGTTAAACTGTCTCGTCTGGGGTTTCCGTCTTGTCTTTTAAATTGGATATCGTCCTATTTATCCAACCGAGTCCAGAAGGTAGTTTTTAAAGGCTGCGAATCTACAGAAATTATGGTCACATCAGGGGTACCTCAAGGTAGCCATCTAGGCCCTCTTCTTTTTAACTTATTTTTAAATGATCTCCCTCAGGTAATCTCATCTTCTCACATTCTTATGTATGCGGATGATGTTAAACTCTGTATGTCCTACTCCGATAATAATAAGTACTTACTTCTTCAGCATGATTTTGATAACATGCAATCTTGGTGCAATATCAACCAACTCTTTCTCAACAAGACAAAATGTAACGTTATGACATTTTATTGTTCTGCTCCTTATTTGGCTACTTACTCTTTAGAATCTTCTACCTTAGAACGCATCAAGAGTGTGTCTGACCTTGGTGTTTTGTTTGATCATAACCTTAAATTTAATAACCATATTTGCAACATCGTGAATAAGGCTAGAGGTGTTCTTGCTTTTATTAAGCGTTGGTCCAAAGAGTTTAACGACCCTTACACAACCAAACTTCTTTATATTTCTCTCGTCCGTCCAATTTTGGAATATTGTTCCTGCGTTTGGAGCCCTCAATACCACCTTTATCAGGACATGATTGAGTCCGTACAAAAGCAATTTCTCCTTTTTGCACTTCGTGGCTTAAACTGGGACCCAAATATCCGACTGCCGCCATATTCTGATAGACTTCGCCTTATAAAATTGCCTTCCTTAAATCATCGCAGAACATGCCACGGCGTGTTATTCTTGCATAAACTGTTACTCGGTCTTATCGATTCCAATGTACTCCTTAGCAAAGTTACTTTGGTCATACCATCCAGAGTAACTCGTAATTTTCGACCCTTAGCCTTACAATTTTGTAGATCTAATTATGCTTTGCACGACCCTTTCCGTGTCTTATGCTCTAACTATAATAACTTTTACAATTTCCTCTCTTTCGAACGGTCTATTCAATCTATCACTTCTTCTATCTTAAGTCACCTTGACTTGCCACTTCGAGCATCCTTGACCAATCCTATATTATGAGTCACCCACTTGGTCAATGGTGATCCATTGGCTTTTTTTGCGATATAATGTTTAATTTTTATCTTGCTTCCTCTTTTCAACTTTAATATTGTAAATCCAAGTTTCTGGCCAGTTCTTGATGTGAGTTGGTGCATATCATTAAAAAGTTCACCCATCGGGCTAGAGACGCGGATTAGTTCATATCAATTCCCTCGCTCTATTTTCTTTTCTAAATAATTTATATGTACTTTTTTATAATATAATGTCAACTGTACGTAGTTGTACCCCTCAAATAAATAAATAAATAAATAAATCTCCTACCCTCCCAATTCTTATTAAGGTGGCTTTCTGCCGCGTATCGACAGCGATATGTTGCGGTGCAACCTCCATTAATATTTCTAGGGCCGCAGTAGGGCAGGTGCGCATTGCTCCTGTCATACATATGCAGGTCATTCTTTGCAATTTCTGCATTTTAGCTTTGGCTGTGCTAAGGCGCGCCCTGCTGCCCCAGGCTATGCCCCCATACGTTAGCATGGGTCTGACAACCATGAGGTAGAGCCATCTTTTTATTCGTGGTGATGTGCCCCACGATTTTCCGGCAATGCATCTACACGTAAAGAGAGCACTTGAGCACTTCTTTACTGTGTCATCTACATGTGTCCTGAAGTTAAGCTTGGAGTCAAAGGTCACTCCAAGATATTTGACTTCATTACTTGTTCCTATGCTGCATCCTGATAGGGTTATACTTCTCATTCTTCCAAGTTTATATCTCCTTGTGAAGGGTAACACCTTAAGGTGTTATTTTTTAATAAAAATAATTTAGTGGATTTTGAAAAATTCGCGCAAAAACAGAATAAGGTGTACTTGATTTAGTTGCGTTTATCACAGCCCAGATGAGAATTCTTATCATATCTTATAATGAAAATTATTCCAGCCATATTTTGACTTTGATTTGGTTCAAAATAAAGTAAAGAAGAAATCAAAATCAAGTTTTCTTTGCATTTCAAAAAACATTTAGAATTACGAATTTTGATCTATAGATAGCCCAAAATTGCAAACACCATTGAGTTAGGTAAGAAATTTAAAAAATATACTTGCTTGGCATAAGAATTAATGCTGAAATAATTGTTATTACATATTTTATTTATATTCGAGATTGGACTAATCTCTAACCAAATCTCTAAGCCAAAACCTCTCTTACCCCTGTTTTTTCCCCTTATAAATAACCATCTCTAACTTTAGGTGGAGCGCGCCTAGTTTAAAAGTTATCCAATCGTCACCTAATGTTTTCCCAATATATTTATAGTACATATACATATAGTACGTTGTTTGATAGAAAAAAAGATATCATGCAAAAACCGTAGCAACATATATTGTCAGGGGGCAGTGCGACACGAAAACTTGGTTTTAGACTTAGAATAAGGTCCCTAACAATTCCAGAAAGTTTCATCCATTAAGTATTTTTTCCAGATGAAACTATAGATTTACTGTACTATTAGTTCACACCAAACTCTTTGCGCTTGGGGATTTTAAGATAGTATAGAAAAGTTGAAATAAAGACTAGTTTAGTATTCAGCTTTGGTAGGTCGACAGTTCCTTTTTCCCGAAAAAAATATACATTTATTGTTACTTAAGTGTGGTAACTTTTTTTAAAAGAAAAAAGAAAAAAAGTTCTTAATTAGATCATTTTTGGAGCAAAAATTAATTTAATACCAAAGATGGCGTACGTTAAAGTCGCGCGGACGACTTTGGGATACCCTGTACCACTAGCCTGCAATAAAATCCGGTATATTGCTTAAGAACACAAAAATACATTTGATTGTCAAATTAGGTTACGATACCTTCATAAAAAACCAAAGCCCGACGAGTTTTTAACCAAAAATGTTTTTTTGACCGATTGGTCCTATGGGAGCTATATGATATAGTCAACCGATTTTCATAAAATTTGGGACAGTACTTGGGATTTATAAAAAACTATCGACTGCCAAATATGGTTACAATATCTTCACAAACAAACGAAATACAACGAATTTTGTGCAAAAAACATTTTTGTGACCGATCTGTCCTATGGGAGCTATATGATATATTCAACCGATTTCAATCAAATTTGGTACAGTGCTTGGGAACTATTTGGTTACGATATCTTCATAAAAAAAAAAAATACATCGAATGTATAGCTCCTATGGGAGCTATATGATTTCAACCGATTTTGATCAAATTCGGTACAGTGTTGAAGATCTATAAAAAACTTTCGAATGCAAAATTTGGGATATCTTTTCAAACAAACGAATTACCCATATAAAACTTTTGGTTTTTTTCGAGGTAATGAAACGCCGATATCAAAAAAATAAAATAAACTAGTCTCCTGTGGAATACTAAGGGATCTAATCTGCAAGTTTGGTTTCTCTAGCTCTTACCATCACTGAGATCTTGGCGTTTATACGGACAGACAGACAGACGGACAGACGGACATGGGTATATCGAATTTTCTAGTCACCCTGATCATACTTTAGGTAACTTTGGGGGTCTCCGACGCGTCGTTTCTTTCTGTATGTTACATACATTTTCGGCTTGCACAAACTTAATATGCCCTTTGTACCATACGGTATAGGGTATACAAATGCCAAGCGTATGTCACCGTAAATTCAAAATGAATTCTTAGATTTACGCAGAGAAATTTAGAATAAGATATATGAAGATGTTACAGAAACTACTGCATACACCATTTTGACAGATGAGGCGGCAGACATTGACTTCTAGAAAATTTTCTCGGTTTTGTACAGCCACAACTAAAAAAGATTTTGTCTAAAAACTTAATTTTGATCCGTTGACCTGTGTCACTAGGCATTGACAGATGTGCAACAGTGGCTGGCAAAATTGGTGGTGTTTAAAACATCCTTTGAAAATTAATTAAAACCAAGTTTAAATAGAGATATGTATTAAATATACAATTTAAATGCCGTCCTCGAAATTCAAAACACTGTTTCAACTTTTAGAACATAATAAGATCTCTCAAGGAATCAAACATACACTCGAAAATATGCAAACATATTGTTTTTGAAATAATGGTGGTATGGAATAATCTTAGTAAGAAGACAATTGTGGCTTAGAATTGAGGTACAATGCTTGTAAGAAAAAAACAGTTCCTGATTTGGTAAGCGCTTTCGGAGAATAGAATTTCTATCCGAAAATTCGGCGGGCATTAACATTTTTATATGCAAAGCAATGCGCAATGGTAATTAATAGGCACTGAGTTCAACTGAAGTTGGGTCGAAGATAAAAAATCGGGCTTCGACTATAAAATTGACTTCTAAGGACAAAAAGAATTCTCGTTTTTCTATCATTAAAATACATTTTGTGATACTAAACTTGTTACTATATTTCTCATTAATCATGCGACGCATGTTAATAAATATCTATTAATTGCCAATCGAGTTTCCAACGTCGTTGCCAATGTTAGCAATAAAATTACAACAACATTTGCATAAAATTCCATGATTTATATCAGTAAACAACAAGTCGATTTAACGACTAACAAACGGCACAAAAAATATCATCACAATTAATTACTAAAAATTAAACGAGACTTACTCAGCTTTAACGAATAGTTTGTGCCCTTTCTTCTGTGTTTCTATTACCCATGGCACTACCTTCTAAATCTCCAGACTATAGCTATGACACAATAAAGATGGATAGGATAAATTTTAAGTGTTTATATGATGTCTTTGTTTTTTTTAAGGTGGGCCAATCATCCTCTATAAAATGCGTACATTTAAGAGCTCTTATGGATTAAGTGTTTGTTGTCTTGAGAGCTTAAATTTTACTTTAGGTGATGAATATGATTTAGCTTCTTCTTGGGGCAACCACAAGAAAACGAGATCGCAACGCCTTATTGCCTAAGGCTCAAATGCTGCAAGCACGGCTTGTGTTGAAATTATATAACTCTTCCTATCAAAGAGTAGCTGAATATAAAAATCGTGCTGATGCCGGTCGTTTGATGCATTCGGCGCGAGTACAGTCGAAATCGGGCCGGAAGCCATAAAATGCATCTGCGTATCCTAGTAATATTATTGCAAGGGACATAAACTGGATGCGGCCATAAACTGCAGCAGACCCAGAATTGCGGAGTTGAAAGAAGATGCTTTAAAAAAGGTGCAGTAAGTTTTTGGCCAGAGTCTCTGGCAACGGTAAACAACAGAAAGTATCCTGACCATTTCTATTTCCTTTGCCATTTTCTAAATTTGCATATTTCATGCCACAAAATATATAAAATTCATATTTATAAATCTTTTAACTGCACAACACAACGCAAATGGCAACGAAACGCAAATCAAAACCCAGCAACAAGCCAGTACTGTCGCCTGACGACTGGGACGGACGTGGAGCAGACCGCAAAAGCTCAGTGTGGCTCAAAAATATAAAAAAAAAAAAATAGGAAATGAAAATTCTAACAAAAAAGTTCCCAAAAATAGAGAAAAAAAACCTCAAAATGCACACTGCAAACGTTGCAAGCAAAGGAAAATGGCACAACAGGCATTCACACTTCACATGAGACTTGGCAGATGCTGTGGCTGTGGATGTGTATATGCCAGTGGGTTGTGGACGGTGGCAGAAGCGAAGGAAACTGAGGCAGCAAGCATCACAGAAAAAGGAGACATAAAATTGTGTGGCCTGTCCGGAAGGCCGCCAGTGAGTGAGCAACTGAATGAATGAATATGACTTTTCTGACTCTACACACAGTAAAAAAAATACACGCACACACAGACACTCACTCTTTTATTTATAAATGTATGGATATATGAGGGCAGGCCTATAAGTATTTAACTTCTCAACCCAATCATTTTTTATGTCTTCCAAAAAATCACATAATAAATTCTTGGTTTACTATATCATAAGCAGAAAGTTCATTCTAATGGATCACATCACTCCAAGAATATTTTAAAAATCGTTGCTTTGAATATTCCTTATTACATAGTTAAAAATGGTACAACAAGCCCGTCTGATTGAAATGGGAATTCAGGGATGTTCAATGCATCAGAGTCCCCATAAGAATTTGGCAATCTCATAATTTTGTTTCTGTTTTAACTTTTTGTTTTCATTCTTAATAAAAGAAATAAGTGGTTTCTAATGAGGTTTCTTGGCTGAGGCGATTACTTTTTAGCCTGCCCTCGCACATAGCAAAATCAAGAGGCCAAATACCGTGCACCGTGCAGCACCACTTTGACTTGATAGCGCACGGTGCAGATATTTTTCATTTTGACTCTAAAGCAACGGCTGCATCTGGTCAGTTGGTCAGCTGGAGATGTGCGTGAGTCACTGCAACGAAGCCGAAGGGAGAAAGAAGAGTTCACAGTTCGTACACTACAGTCAAAAGTTGTGAGAGCGGAAAATGACAAGCAAGAGCGTGGAGCATGCAACTGCAAAAGTTGCCACCTAGTTGCATTTATTAAAATTGTGTTAAGTTGTGACTGCGACTACAACTATGACCATATTTGTCGCAGTGTGCATGGGTGTTAATATTGCACACAAACTTTTTGGATACTATAGCACTCACTACTCCCCGTAGTTGTGTCTGTTGTTTTTCCTTTGTTATTTCTGATGCATATGAATAATAAATTATTTTGGCGCTTGGTCTTTTCGGTTTAGCTATTAAATGAAGAAATATATGCGCGCATTTTGTGGATTTGAAATTCATAACATTTTTATTAGTAGGCAGATGGCAGGCAGGCACTTGCAAAAAATTTGTAGCATACTTTACAGCGCCAGCATGCCACTCTGTTAACTTTAGTGGCAGGTTGGCTGGCATAGTGACTAGAGGTGAAAGGGCTGGCTTACAACTGCTCATTACGCCGTGTTGTCGTTTTAATTTTTTCATGGCACGCGTCACGCTTCCCTTCGTGTGACTTTTTTACCTTTGCAACAGACGTTGCAAGCTCACTAACACTGATGCACGTCTGTAGCATGTAGTATGAAGCTATTAAAGTTGCTCAATGAAAAAATCGCAAATTTACTAGCCCTCCACTCCTCCTCCAAACCCAAGTTTACATAGCATTAGAGATGAGCGATACTAAGAATTTTCAGTCACAGCGACAACTGTGACTGTGACAAAAAAATATCAGTGACAATAGGTCGTGACAGTGACACCGAGTACATAATAAAATTTTTACGAAAGAATATCGCGGATTTTTATTATGCTTTTAAAAACCAAAAAATTATAAAATTTATAGTTTATAAAAAATTAATATCTTACAGCTTTGGGTAATTCACACGTTGGATGCTTCCTCTGAATATACTTTGATAAATTGATTGTTGAAGATTCTATTAACTGTTACAAAATACGCGCCAAGTATTTCCGTACCAATTGCATCTTGCAATATTTGCAAGGCAAAATTATCATCTAAAACACTCAATAATTTCCAAATTTCACGTTTCTTTCTATCCATGTTATTATTTATTTATTATTAGTATTTATTTATTACTATTATTTACTCACAAAAATTTTAAAGGCACTTGTCTCTTCAACTACTAGACACTTACTTTGCATGTGACCCTTCTTCATATTGCAACAAATACTTCAAAACTATTGTATTCATTAATACTAGCCACCTATTTTGTAACCGTTCATAAAATAATATACAAAATGCAAAATACGCGCTAAGTATTTACCTGCAGTATTTACTCTTGCAATATTTTGTTACTATTGGTACAGAATACTTGGCGCGTATTTTGTAACAGTTCATAGGATCTTGTACTTACGAATATTTTGTCGCGGTTCATACGAACTTATATATCCACGAGTATTTTGTCAACTTGGTATGAAAATACTTGGCGCGTATTTTGTATCAGTTCATATACCCACGAGTATTTTGTCACCGTGGGTTGTGACTGTGACAAAATACTCGCGCAATGACAAAATACTCTCGTATCAGTGACAAGTATTTTGTCGCCGTGACAAAATACTTGTCACTGATACGAGAGTATTTTGTCATTGCGCGAGTATTTCATTGTCGCCGTGACAAAATACTTGTCACTGATACGACTCGTTACATTTTGTCGCCGTGACAAAATACTTGTCACTGATACGACTCGTTACATTAAAATACTTGTGACAAATCACAGGTACGTAAATATTGCTCGTCACTACATAGCATACACTAAGAAAAAAAATGTTTTTTTAGTGAAGCCGTGGGTAAGGCGACCATACTTATTCACTGCTGTTCCATAAGTTCAGGATAACGACGTCCAACCCAATTGAAGTTGTAAACACATTAAATGAGAAAAATTTTAGATCGGTATAAAAAATTGTAAACAGCATCAAATTTAAATTGTGGGGGCTGAAATGTAAGGCTTAGAAATATTTTATTGCACTTAAACATGTATTCGTAAAAGGATTTTTATACCGTGTACCATATGGTAAAAAGGATATATTAAGTTTGTGCAGCCGAAAATGTATATAACATACAGAAGGAGACTTCGGAGACCCCCCAAAGTTACTTAAAGTATGATCAGTGTGACTAGAGAAGTCGAGGTTATGATAAGCATTTTGGTGCAAAGGACTTGGGGTCTGCCACGCCTCCTTCTGTCCGTTTCATACATTGCACAAATCTAGTATACCCTTTGTACCTATAGGAACATGGTATAAAAATTGAATACATTTTCATAAGCAGAGAAATTAGTGACCATTTATTTCAATCTGTTTAACCAAATCTGATCACCTTTTCTTCAGTGTACGGTGCTTTGTGACAGTCTGGCAATCATGTATGGAAACGGTTGCTGCCACGCCTGGATGAGTGCAAGTGACATTGACTAAATAAAACAATTAAACACATTTAAAATAAATTAACATAAATACAGAGCGCGTATTTTTCGAGGACTGTTCAGATGATTATGTGAGTAAGATTGTTGGGTAAAACTTTGCTCATTTGCTGCACCAATAAGCGTGCCAGGGCCCTCTAAAATAAGCTAAGGACTATGCGAGAAGTTTAAACAAAGAAAATTAAAAATGAATTGCATAAAATCGAACGCCAAACACAGCCACAATGAGCATACACAGCAAATTTTTCCGCTGACTACAAAAAAAAAGAAAAGCGGAAAATCGCAAAAGGAAATTCACGACTTGGCGAAATAAATTAGTCTGCTGCTGTTTGGCCTCAATTGAGTTCGATAGGGGGAGGTGAAAGAAACACACCGGGAAGTGTTGTAAAGCGGCCAAACCAAGCCACATCGGCTAGCCGCACAAACTTATATTCATACCAATACGCACACAGTTACGACTGAGCTAATAATCAAGCTGGCCGGCTGGCTAGAGATTGGGCGGAGGAGAAAGGTGGCTGCGAGGGCGGCACGGGAGCTAATTTATTACGAACATTTAACAAGCATACTCCAGGGCTATCCAACGGCCGCTTTGATTTATTAGGTGTTTGGTTTTCTTTCTTGGTATTTTTGCTTTTTTTAAAGTCCTGAATACAGGGAAGTCGAGGAAGGCGGAAACACCGAAACACTAATGTGAATGTAATTTGTAGTTAATGGCTGAAAGGAAGAGAAGAACCTCCTGGTTTGGGCCAAACTTCAGATTCACAGCTATTTTAATTGCTCTCAACAAAATCAACAAAGCGACCGTGCGGAGCTTGGTCAGGCAAACAACAACAACTTCCATCAACCTGATGCCCATCAAAGTGTCTAGGTTAATTTATGCATAATTTTCGAGGATATGCTGACTTTGTTATGTCGAATTTTTTATGGCGGCGTAGTGTTTTGATTTTGAAGTTTTTATATCTCACAGATACGGTATGTTTCTTGCAAATGTATCTCATCGCATTTTTATGTGCCTTTTTGCATTTCCGACAAAATTTATTTGTTAAATCGCATCGAAAGTCGTCGGCGCTCTGCGCCATTAAAGGCCATAAATCACAACATAGCATAGAAATAAATCAACCCTTTATTATCAACACATCGCAATGTTTGTTATCGAAAGGGTTATTTATAGTGCTCTTGGGCATACACACAGCACACACAACAATACTCGCAGACACTGCAAAGTCTAGGCAATACATAGTGGCTGGTTATCCTGTAGCCCAGTCCAGCATGGCTCATCATTTTGGCATGGGGTAAGACAAGTTGTTAATATTAACACGTCGATAACTGACTAAAATTAAAACATAGGCCGGCGGACTTTGGTTGAATTTGGTTCAAGGTTGGCACTGACCCTGTTGTCCACATTTGGGGTCATTGTGAATTGTGCTCACTATCTATCGAATGACTCTTGAACTCATTATATAAAACGCATTATTATAAATGAGCATACAGAGAGTATAAGTATAAGTACTACCTACCGACCATGTGAATATACATACTTATTACAATTTGCAGTGTGCTCTTACCCACGGTCTGGCACTTCAATGACAGCTCTGAATGCTACTGCTTCATTTGTTGGCAATTGAGTGGCTGAAAAGAAAATAGAAGAGCTGTTGAGTGAGGCGAGAGAGAGCGCCGCACATGTCAGATGAATACATCATTAGCTGAACGAAATGTCCTTGTACAACGAGTACTCTCACATACTTCGTATACACAAACTTACTCATACACTCACTTATGTACGAGTATGTATAATTATAATCATATTGGCATCGCATCGACAACAACAGCAACAAGTACAAGAGGCGCGCTGGGACGAAAGCCCATTGAGGTTAATGCGCAGCAAATCATGTTCGGGCCAAGCGAACGTTGGAACGAATGGAAAAGCAGATGGGTGACTACCATTGCTTGGAGGTAGCCAGCTACTTAAACGGCTTAACTTTGAAGTGCTTATGCAACTTGGTAACTAATTACGGTATTAAGTTGCTTAACTGGCATATAAGCATAAACCTATTCAAAGATATTCTCAGCATATTCGATTGTACAAAAAATTAAGAACACATTCTCGAGATCGCAATCCTGTATGGATATGGTCCTTATGGTATGAAAAGAGCTGTGGCAACTTATTTTTCTGAAAGTGAAATTCAAACTTTCAGGACTTTGAAAAATAAGTTGCCACGCGGTAGATAAAAGCAGGCAAAAGGTTATTTGATAATTTTCTGTGTTTATTTTAAGGCTATTAACACAGTCTTCAAAGCAATTAAGTTAAGCAAGGCAGAGGGGTAACATCGGTGGGCTATGCAGACAACGCCCAAGGACTGCCTAAAAGCGACCGACTATGGAGTCACTTACTTCTGTGTTACATACATATGTTATAATTTACAGGTGTGTGTCTTTGCCTGTGTGTGTGTGAGTTGGTCGTTTATCGGCAAGTTTATAAGCAGCTTGTTGACAAGACCATTTTGGCATAAATTGCTGCCATGATGCTAAAATAATCGCTTTTAATTTATGTACAGTTAATTTTTCACTTAGGCCCCAAAGCGAAAGAAATCAGATATTGTTGTGAAATATATATGTACCTATGCACCTATGCACTTTTGTACATACTCGCATGTACATACAGACAATGTAATTGAAATTGAAACCACAAAATTATGGCTTATTAATCAATTATTTGAGATTGCTGAAATCCCAATTATATGGTCACAGCTTTAGGAAGCAGACTACTTTAAAGTCGTTATGTCTGATATTATGTAGTCATTCTTAGAGGTCAGGGGCACAGAAACTAAACTAAATATGTATTTCGATTTAATTTTAAATAACTTAATAGCTTAATTAAAGCAATTACAAATGCGTCGCAGACCTTATAAATAAAGACTGGGGAGCTCAGCCCCCATAACCCTCATCATGACGAATTAAGTTGCCAATTTCACTGTCATTAAGTTCTGTTCTAGCTGTTATGTCTTGAGGGGCACTAAGCTTTCGCAAGCAAATTTGTGTATTGTCTCTTATATTGATCAACTCCAATTTCCTATAATTGAAAAAAAAAAAAATGTATCTGCTCCACAGACTTCTATTAAAGTTTCTTAACTCGGACCTAACTGTTTTTGTGTAGCTCCCCGTACACTTTCTCTTAATCCCGGCATAAATGGTGGAAGAAGACAATTCCTCTGAATCCCAATCTAAGATCATACACAGAGGTTCCTGTGCCTCTCCTGGTGCAATAGCTACACCTCATCTTTTGCCTATACGTCCCTTTATAATCCAGGAGCTGCAAGTTAAGGTATCGGGTTACCCGTTCGCGCTGCGCGCAAAACTTTCCCATGGATTCTGCTGACATTGCGTCTGGCCGAATCTAACCGCAAATTTCGGTTCCCACAACGTGACAACATTCCGTTGCAACGTGATCAGAAGTTGAAGTTATGCTTTTCGCTGGCAGGTAGAGTTAGTCTTAAGTGGATCGCGAACTTGCAAGTCGCACATTAAGTAATAAATATAAACTCAGAAAATGGAAAATAAAATAAAATACATTTTTTTTAAATAAAGATGTAGTGAAGTGTTTAATTGGGGGCTCAACCGGGATGACTTTCACGCTAGCTAAATACTGAAAAGAAAAAAGTAAGGATCGTGAGAGCATCTGCCACAAAAAAACAAGTATCTTTTAAAAAAGAGAAAAGTGAAAAAAAACAAGTATCTTTTAAAAAAGAGAAAAGTGAAAAAAAACAAGTATCTTTTAAAAAAGAGAAAAGTGAAAAAAAACAAGTATCTTTTAAAAAAGAGAAAAGTGAAAAAAAAAACAAGTATCTTTTAAAAAGGAGAGAAAAAAGTGAAAAAACCCAAATAAGTACAAACAACAACATATATAATAAAATTCAAAAAATATATTTGCAACAATCACTGCAAACAAATAACAACTATAAATCAACATAACAACTATAAATCAACATAACAACTATAAATCAACTTTAATTTATAATAACAAAAAGGAAGAAAGCCAATTCCAGCCCACACCAGTTACCGCTCCATCAGCACCAGCCTCCACCAGTTCCAGATCTACATTTATCAACAAAAAATATTTTTAGTAAGTTCTATCATTGTCATAAGTATTTTTTTTCAATTGTAAAGCTGGATCCTAATTTAGAGGAACGATTAGAATTATTGCCAGGGCAAGTAGAATTTTTAGTCGATCGCTGCAACATGGCAAACGCAGAAAGAGTGAGAGGGATTGTAGATGCTCAATTAGGGCCATTACAGGTGAGAATTGAGGAATTGACTAGGACTCTAGGACGACTGACGAATGCTGACGCAGTTTCCGAGTATGAGGCACAGACCATCAACGAAGCAATTCGTTGTGACGAGTCACTGGACGTTATCAAATCCTTGCCTAATTTCAATGGCACAAATTCATATGTTAGCTGGCGTGAAGCTGCTAACAACACAATGAAACTATATACGAGAGGCAGCCGCAAACATTATGCTGCACTAACAATTCTTAGAAATAAAATTACAGTGGACGCAAATGATATGTTAACAAACCACGGCACCGTTTTAAATTTTGAAGCTATCCTCAGCCGCCTAGATTTCGCTTATGCGGACAAAAGGCCGCTTCATATCATAGAGCAGGTGTTAAGCATAATGAGCCAGGGTGCGCAGAGAATAATCGAATACTATAATGATGTCAATAAAAAATTGACATCATTAATAAATAAGACTATAATGACACACGGGTCAAACTCAGAATTGACCAACGAGATTAACACGAAAAACAGGCAATACGCCCTTCGAGTTTTTATAACCGGACTGAATATAAAATTTTTTTGGCTAATATAATATTTTCTCTTTCTCCTACCGATTTACCAAATGCTTTAGCAAAGGCACAGGAGCTCGAATCAAACAACGTTAGAGCTACATTTGCCATGCAATTTAACCGCACTGGTAGTTCGAATAGATATTTCGAAAAATCGAATACGAATTTTTTAAGAGTAGGCAACAATAATCTTCAAAGGACATCGAATAATTTCCGCCAAACCGTGCCATTCCGCTCAAATCCAAAACCGGAACCTATGGGAGTAAGTAGCTCTGCTAACGTGGTTCATAAACTACTTCAGTTCAATAATTACAATAATTCATTCCGCCAACCTCACGGCAATAACAATTTCCACAATAAATTCCACGGACAAAATACACAGCAGTATAGAAACACATTTGGCCAGAAACCGAATTTCAATAATTTCCAACTGGCTGCTAAACGTCAACATCCCAGTGAACAAGTGAGCTATCAGCCACAATATAAAGCACAGCGTATCAACAATATTCAAGAGGGGGCTTTTTTAGGCGAAGGTGCGGCCTCCCTTACATATTCCTAACAATGCGCTCCACAGGACGAAGGGTTCGAATTTTGCCCGACACAGGAGCCACAAACTGCTATACCCGACCAAGCCTTCTGCCAGGAAGAACAGAATTAGCTATAAGGAAAAGGGTCAAAACCATTCATGGGTACTCAATTATTACCCACTACTATGGAATCACTCTATTTGGCTTAAGGCAAAGATTCTATGAAATTGAAGAACTTGGTTCCGACCTTCTCGTCGGAATAAATTTATTGAGGAGGGCGAATGCCATAATTGACTTAAAAAAGGAAACATTAAGATATCGCGGGGGGAACGAAAAATGGTACGTTATTGACACAATAAAAGAGGAGGATCTTAATAACGTCGAAAATGAATATATAGGAGTAGAAGGACTGAGAAATAGAATCATCAGGGAAATAGAGGATTCCCATTCGAATATAAATATAGGACTACCCTTCAGGACAGATTTAAGGGCGGAAATCCGCACAATTGCTGAAACTCCCATATGGAGTAAGCAATATCCTTACTGATGAATATATATAAGTTGAGTATGTATATATATTTAGGCAAAGCAAACTGTCTCTCTGGACGGGTTAATTCGTATGACTTAAACTTCAACCGCTCTCTGCGGATAACTACGTGTGACTAAATCTAGGCTTCGCTGCTCGCAGGTAGCTTGCTCTATTTCGCAATACAACATATTTGTATGACGCGTTGCTCGCAGGCAACATTTACATAATGCATTCTTGCATGATACAACTAGGCACATATACGTTGCTAATTCAAATATTCTCAACACTCCTTCTCAACGTACTATGTGTCTGCCTTTACTCTACAATTATCTCTACTTCTTATCGATGTACAAGCCTAACATTTCACTACATTTTAAACGCTTGTTCTTACATAAATTCTTCGTTAATACATCAGCTATCATATTCTCTGTGGGTACATATTTCATTTCAATTAAATTATTTTTGTACGTTTCCCTAATATGATGATACTTGATGTCTATATGCTTACTACGCGCATGAAAGGTAGAGTTCTTTACTAGGCATTGTGCGCTCTGGTTGTCGCTGTGCATCATTACTGTTTCCACCTTGCCGAAGCCCATTTCTTCAACAAGTTTCCTGGTGTACGCGGCTTCCTTAGCCGCCGATGAAAGTGCCACATATTCGGCTTCTGTACTGCTGAGTGCAACTATACTCTGCTTCTTTGATTCCCATGTGAACGCAGCACCTGCTGCAAAGAAAGCTCATCCGCTAAAAGATTTGCGGTCCGTCGCGTCACCTGCCCAATCTGCATCCACGTAGCAATAGATTGGTTTACCAGTACACTTATAGTGCATTTTTATCTCTGCAGTGCCTCTTAAATAGCGTAGCACACGTTTGGTTTCTTGGTGAGGATCAGCATTCCTCTGTGCCAGTTTCGATACGGAGTGCAGAATATCCGGGCGAGTAGTTACAGCCAAGTACACCAGTGAACCAATCAGCGATTGATATTTTACTTGATTCACCTGTTGACACCCCTCATTTGTGCATTTAACTTGAAAGCCGGAATCCAGCGGAACAGTATTTGGTTTACAGTTCTCCATGCCGTATTGGTGCAACAAATCTTCAATGTACTGCCTGTGGCCAATTGATATGCCACCCGTCTCGCCATTGCGCTCTATTTCTATCCCTAGGAAATGTTTCAGATCGCCTCCATCGACCACATCGAACTCTTTCGATATGAGCGCCTTGATGCTGATTAAATCTGCTTTACTTGAACTGGCCAATATAAGGTCGTCGACATAAACAACAATTATGTTTAAATTCCCGTCGTTCTTCTTTGTGTACACGCAAGGCTCAGTTGCGCAGGGAACGAATCCAATCTTGAGAAGGACGTTGTTCAACTTCTCATTCCACTCACGACCACTTTGCTTTAGGCCGTACAAAGACTTGCGCAGTTTCAAAACTCGCTTGGGATTACAGCTATCGATGAATCCTTCAGGCTGTCGCATATAGACTACTTCTTGTAGTTCGCTGTTTAAGTACGCAGCCGATACATCCATTTGATGCATATACATGCCGTGTTCTACTGCCATGGCCATCATCAACCTTATTGATGAATACCTTGCTACTGGAGAAAACGTCTCAAAGTAGTTGACTCCATAACCTTGACTTAAAGCGCTCGACATTGCCAAATTTGTCACGCTTCACTGCAGCCAATGGCCTTTTCGCTACTTGGCAAGTCTACCAGTTCCCATGTTTTGTTAGCTTGCAGGCTATCGATCTCTGACTGCATCGATGCCTTCCAGTTGTCTGCTTGTGCCGTGCTTAGCGCCTCTTGAACGCTCCCTGGAACATCAACGTCATCTCTCGTCATAACGTTCAAAACATTGTGCTGCATGCGTGGACGTCCGCGCCGTCCAGTGTAAACTTTCTTTGGCCGCCCAGGGCCTCTTCGCATGCCTCCTGCAGTTGCACCTTCTGCATCTGCTCCTTCTGCAGCTCGCTGCACATCTGCGATAGCTTCGAAATCAGGATCGTCTTCTTCAGACTCCTAGTCAGTGTCATCTTGCATTGCTGACGAACTTGCTCGCTCGACCACCGGCTCACCAGCCGATCCGACTAGGGGCATGATCAACTGAGTTTCTTCAACCATTGCCTTAGATTTCTCATGATCATCCTCTGTCAATAGAGATTCAAAAAAGATTACGTAGCGAGCTTCAATTAACTTACGCTTCTCCGGGTTAAACAAACGATACGCTTTCGCTGACTCTGAGTAGCCAACAAATACATGTTCTTCCCCTTTTGGCGAAAACTTTCTGCCACGCTGCTTATTCAGGCACTGCCCTTGTGCCAAAAACCTTGAGGTGCGATACCGATGGCTTCTTTCCTGACCAGGCCTCAAATAGTGTCATCTGGTCCAACGCAGCCGCCTATGCCCTGTTTCGCAGATATCTTTACTGCCTCTGCCCAGAATGCTTCATCTAGTCCAGAATGCACCAACATGCTACCTGCCATCTCCACCAGTGTTCTATTGGCACACTCTGTCACACCATTTTGTTGCGGGTTGTGAGGCACGGTAAGCTGCCGTTTGATGCCATTATTTTTCAAAAATTGATTGAACGCTTCACTAAGGCACTCGCGTCCGATGTCGCTTCTGAGTGCCTTTATCCTTTTGCCAGTCTGATTCTCTGCATATGCCTTAAATTCCTTAAACTTGGCAAAAATTTCATCTCTTGTTTCGAGAAAACATACGTACATAAAGCGAGATTTATCATCAATAAACGTTGCAAAATATCGTGCACCTCCATTTGAGGTTTTCTTCATAGGGCCACAAATATCTGTGTGTATCAACCCAAGCACTTCTTTAGCACGATTTTGTGAAGCTTTTGGGAACGGCTTTACACAAATTTTACACTTTGCACACGTAACACAAACATGGTCTTTAATTTCACATCTGCTTGCATTCAAGCCATGTACCATGTTATACTTTAGCATTTTGTTTAAACTGTCAAAGTTTAAATGACCAAATCGATTATGCCACTCAATTAAATGCGCTGCATTTGCCTTTGCAGCAAAACACTTTTGCCTTTTGGTTTCAATCAAAAACAAATCTTGTATCCTTTTTGCAACTAACACCATCTTGCCATGGCTGTTGCTGACATATCCACCATTTTTGTCAAACAAAACTTTGAAACCACTTGCACTCGCTTTTGAAACTGACATTAAATTGCACATTAGGCCCTCTACGTACAGTACATCAACCAAATCAACTGTGCCATTTTCCAGGCTCAAGCGTACGGTCCCTATGCCTTCTGCGTCGATGTAATAATAACGCGCAAGCTCTACGCGCTCACTGTGCGCTTTAAATTTTATAAATTGCGATTTATCAGTGCATAAGTGCGCTGTTGCGCCACTGTCCAAACACCATACATGTTTCGACAACACTTCTGTTTTGTTCGAGTTGGCTGCAAACACAGAATACGATCTCTTCAAACCTTCGCCTTGGCTCTCACTCGCTTTGTTTCGCTCTCTTGCTTGTTTGCAGTTCGCCGCATAATGGCCGCTGCGGCCGCAAGTCCAGCAGCTTGACTTGCTTTTGCGCTGTGTTGCTTTCGAAGAACCGTTATAACTGCTCATGTCGCGATGCTTGTCTATTCTCTTTTGTGCGCGCGCTCCGAACATTTTCTGTTCTGTTTCCTCCACACTTACTTCTTGCTTGCGTCTTTCCCCTTCCTCTAGGATTTTTAACATTGTTAATTTGCGTAGCCTTTATGCACAACATAATGCTCGCCAGTGCTTTTTCGTCTTTTTCTTCGAATCGGACTTTGGCCTCGGCGTCGCCATCTTCTGGTTTTACGACGCGCCCGCAAACGACAGACCACAGATCAGCATGAATTAATACACTTTTCATCTGAACTGCCCAAGCACTATAGTTTTCATCGTCCAGCTTTTCGATAGCGTTTATTGACGACATAATTTTCACTTTCATCATTGAAAAATACTTTATTAAATTTCACAAACGGAAACACACGCGCCAGCAATGCCTGGGCCCATAACCTGATGAAAATATATAAGTTGAGTATGTATATATATTTAGGCAAAGCAAACTGTCTCTCTGGACGGGTCAATTCGTATGACTTAAACTTCAACCGCTCTCTGCGGATAACTACGTGTGACTCATGGTATAATTATTATACCATGCGTGTGACTAAATCTAGGCTTCGCTGCTCGCAGGTAGCTTGCTCTATTTCGCAATACAACATATTTGTATGACGCGTTGCTCGCAGGCAACATTTACATAATGCATTCTTGCATGATACAACTAGGCACATATACGTTGCTAATTCAAATATTCTCAACACTTACCCCTTGTCCGTGAATGCCTTTGTAAACAAAGAAATACAAAAATTGTTGGCGGGCAGTATAATCCGACCAAGCAAAAGTCCTTTTAATTCTTCAATTTGGGTGGTCCCAAAAAAGGGACTTAACGATGATGGATCATCAGAACTAAGGATGGGCATAGATTAAAAAAAATTAAACGAGCAAACTGTTTTGCAATCAAATACCCAATACCCGATTGCAATGTTATACTATCAAACTTAGGTAAGGCAAAATATTTTTCAACTTTAGATTTAGAATCCGGCTTCCATCAGATATTGATGAAGGAGTCAGATATAGAAAAAACGGCTTTCTCTGTTAACAACGGAAAATACGAGTTTGTAAGAATGCCATTTGGCCTGAAAAACGCTCCAGGAATTTTTCAAGGAGCCATGGACAATATTTTAAGGGAATATATAGGAAAATGTTGTCATGTTTATATTGATTATAAATTGGTGTTGCTCAATGGAGCGTAACCAATCCTGTTAAATTTATAATATTATTACAAAATTTGTTAAATGTCAATAGACAGCTTGCAAATAAAAAAAATATGGAAAAAAAAAAAAAAAAAAATGTTTATATTGATGACATAATTGTTTTCTCAGCGTCGATCGAAGAGCACGCCGCTCATCTAGGAAAAATAG
This sequence comes from Chymomyza fuscimana, assembly GCA_949987675.1. NCBI lineage: Eukaryota > Metazoa > Arthropoda > Insecta > Diptera > Drosophilidae > Chymomyza > Chymomyza fuscimana. Next base: position 63,316,244 of record OX465088.1, read on the forward strand.
TGGAAACGCTAAGGAACGCCCACATGAAAATATCCCTTAAAAAATCAAAATTTTACCAAGAAGAAGTTGAATTTTTAGGCTATAGAGTAAGTTATAATGTTGTAAGAACTGACCCAGAAAAAATTAAAACAATTCAGGAATATCCATTGCCAACCACCTTACGGCAGTTGAGAAGCTTCTTAGGAATGGCAGGCTATTATCGTAAATTCATCAAGGACTATGCTTTAGTCGCTAAACTCCTTACAGTTTTTTTGGCAGGAGAAAATGGCAGGATATCCCAAAATATGTCGAAAAAAACGGAAATAATATTAGATGATTAAGCAATTGACGCCTTTAATAAAGTTAAGTTACTTTTAATAGATCAAGTAGAATTAGTTCAACCAGATTTTAGTGCTAAGTTTATTGTAACCACAGACGCATCAAATGTCGCGATAGGCCCGATAGCCAAAACGGGAAACCGATTACATTCATTTCTAAAACTTTGAACTCGACAGAAAGAAATTATGCGACCAACGAAATGGAATTATACGCCATAGTTTGGGCATTAAAAACCCTAAGGAATTATTTATATGGGGTGTCAAATTTAGAAATTCATACTGATCATCAACCTTTAACTTTTGCAGTATCAAGTAGGAACCCAAATGCCAAAATGAAAAGATGGCATGCCTTCATTGAGGAATTTTCTCCAAAAATCATATATAAGCCAGGAACACAAAATGTGGTTGCTGATGCGATTTCTAGGCAAATCTTGAACAACATATTTCCCACCGAACAAATATTGCATAACATTTCTGACGATGGGTCATTACATAGCACCCAACACTCTACAGACAGTACCGATACATTTACTATTGCAGAGTCTTCTAGACCCTTGAATGAATTTAAACAGCAGATTTTATTAAGTAAGACAAATTTCACAATACACGAATCGATAAAAAATTTTAATAGAGTAAGGCATATTATTGAATATGATACTAGGGAGAATCTCAAAACAATCCTTTTGGAATTCATTCAGCCAGGATTGGTAACCGCAGTCCATTGTACCATGGAGGACCTCTATGACTTCAAGGAGACAGTCAGGAGTGTTTTCACCAATAAATTTATATATACTAAAGTTCTTGCAATTGATATTTCCATTCAAGATGATCAGCAAGCTATTATTCAGCAAACTCATATTCGCGCTCATAGAAGCAGCAAGGAAAATTACAAGGTAAGGTTAGGTTAGGGGCGGCTGCTGGCTTAAAGCCAGCACACTTAGGCCTGGGTCGGCCCTTTGTGACACCGCACGAATCTCTTATGTTTTTCACATATATTTCCCTTCTCCTATATCATCTTCAAAAGGGTCCCAGCCCGTTGCAGCAATGTAGCTCGCAATCTTCCTCGGACAAGTTGACTCTAGTTCCGCTAGATTCTGGAGGAAATAATATCCCAGGTGCTTTTTCCTGCGTCTACTAAGAGCTTCGCAGGAGCAGAAGAAGTGTTCAACTGATTCCACCTCTTCCTCATCTTTGCAACTTCTACAAAAGTCATTACTCGGAGCATTTAATCTGCCAGCGTTTGCTCCCACAAGCCAGTGTCCGGTAATCGCTCTGACAACTGCCGATCACTGTGAGCGGTTAAGACTGCAAAGCTTCGAAGAGCGTTTTGCATTGATATTTGGCCATAGTTGGCGGCTAATCCTACACTGAGGAGTGTTATTCCACATACTTTGAGCAAGAAAGCTAAACTTTTCCCTAGTATGTAGCTTAAAAGTGGCCATCGGCATACGTATAACCTCTTTATCCGGAAGGAGGGTGATAGTCGTGCCGTGTCTGGCCAATTCATCTGCTATTTCGTTGCCTGTTATATCCTGGTGCCCTGGCACCCAGATAAGGCTAATAACAAACTGCTGTGCCATCTCTTGAATAGATTTGCGGCAGTTGTTGACTGTCGTCGCATTTGATGATAGCGAACGAAGTGATTTAATAGCTGCCTGACTATCTGAGTAGATATTTATTATCCTGTTATCAGGACTAGCGTTTCTTAAGCAGATTAGAGCCTCGGTTATAGCAAGGATCTCTGCCTGAAAGACACTACAGTGATCCGGGAGCCGGAAAGACTGTCGGATATTTAGATGTTCCGAGAAAACCCCGCCCCCAACTCGATTGTTGAGCTTGGAGCCATCTGTGAAGAAATTTATGGAGTCCTTCGGACCCGGTTGACCTCCTATCCACGATTCCCTTGAAAGGATGATGGTGTTGAAAGGGGTTGAGGAGTGTTCCTGAGGAATACAGTAGTCTGTAGCTGACCCGATAGTGTCATCTACTAGAATGGAAGAGTGCCCATAACCTAAGACTGCCCAACTGTGAGCATCCTTTAGGCGTCTCGATGTTAAGGTAGCTGTTTCTTTAGCAGCTAGAAGGATTGGAGATATATTGGTGATGGCATTTAGCGCTTCACTTGGAGTAGTTCTAAGGGCACCTGTGATACAAAGTTGTGCCGTTCTCTGCACCTTGTTTAGTGCTTTGAGTTTCGATTTAATGGTTAGGGCTGGCCACCAATTGGAAACCCCATACAGCAGTATGGGTCTCACTATGGCGGTATATAACCATCGAACCACTTGGGGGGACATACCCCATTTGAGTCCTATTGTTTTCTTACCGGCAAAAAGTGCTATATTAGCCTTCTGTACTCTTTCCGAAATATTTTGGTTCCAGTTGAGTTTCTTGTCCAGAACAAGCCCCAAGTATCTTGCAGAATCACTGAAGGACAGTACTGAATTATTTATTCTTGGAGGAGAAAGATTTGGTAGCTTGTATCTTTTCGAAAAGATAATAAGCTCAGTTTTATCGGGGTTAACATTTAACCCGCTTTCTAGTGCCCACATTGACAGTTCTTTAAGTTTAACTGTCATGCGGTCACAGAGGGTCTGTGGAAATTTTCCGTTCAGCATAATAACGACATCGTCCGCATAGGCAACAACTTTGCAACCCCCACCTTCTATGCGACATAGCATCGTGTTGACTGCCATGTTCCATAGAAGAGGTGATAGTACCCCCCCCCCCCCTGTGGGGTACCTCTGCTCACGTATCTGCAGAGAGTAGATGTACCAAGTGAGGAAATCACCGTTCTGCTCAGTAGCAGCTGGTTGATTAGTCTCACTAGACGGTCATCTACCTCAAGATGCAGCAGTGCATCGGTTATTGCATTGGGGACGATATTGTTGAAAGCGCCTTCTATATCCAAAAAGGCAGCAAGAGTATATTCCTTACAATGTAAGGATTTTTCTATAATTGATATGACAGAGTGAAGTGCTGTTTCTGTCGATTTGCCCTTGCTATACGCGTGTTGCGATCCTGATAGTAGCGTTGGGTCGATAGATGTTCTAAGGTATAACCCTATCAGCCTTTCCAGAGTTTTCAGCAGAAAGGATGACAAGCTTATTGGTCTGAGGTCTTTTGGGACTGTATGTGATGCTTTTCCCGCCTTGGGTATAAAGACCACTCTGGACGTTAGCCAAGAAGAAGGAATTTGACCTAACGCAGTGATTTTCATGAAAATGGCTTTTAGCCACGAGACGACCAGATTTCCCCCATTTTGCAATTGGGCAGGAATTAACCCGTCGGGGCCTGGAGATTTATAGGGCTTGAAACTGTTAATAGCCCATTCAATGTTTGAATCTGTAATGATCTCATCCAGCACTTTTACTGGGAGATATGAAGGAATGTACGTTGGCACAACTAAAGTGCTACCCGGGAAGTGTGTATCCAGAAGTAGCTTTAAAGACTCCTCACTAGAGTTTGTCCAGGAGTCATCTTGCCTCTTAAGATACCCTAGGTTTGTGGGCACTTTTGAGAGTACCTTTCGAAGTCTTGCAGCTTCTGATGAGGACTCGATTTCAGAGCAGAATTTTCTCCACTCATTTCGCTTTGCCTGCCTTATTAGTTTTTTGTAGCGAGCTAAACTTTGTTTATACTCCAACCAGCTTTGCTCACAATTTAATCTTTTAGCTTTGTTGAAGAGAGTCCGACAGCTTGCCCTGAGCATATCTATTTCAGGTTTCCACCATGGTGGTTTCCTTTTGCCCCTTGGCTTGCTTATCGGACAAGATGACTTGTAAGAGTCCATACACGCATCGGTTTTTATAAGATACTCAAGTTCTTCTTTTGAGGAAGGAGTCATCTTAGGAGGGACAGGAAGGGCTTTCCCCAGCTTCATTTTAAAAGACTTCCAGTTTGTTCTGCGCGGATTTCTGAACTTTACTGGAGCAGGGGTGGCTATAGACAATAACGTCTCAATATACTTATGATCTGAGAAGGAGTGCTCTTTAGAGACTTCCCAGTTTATGACTTGGTCATATATAAAATTAGAGATTAACGTTAGGTCAATGACCTCCTCCCTGTCTCTAATTATAAATGTTGGGTCATTACCCCTATTGCAAATAAGTAAATTTGTGGAGAGAAGATAATCAAAAAGTAACTCACCCCTCTCGTTTATATTGGAGCTCCCCCATTGTCCATGGTGAGCGTTTGCATCACAACCAATCAGTAGACCAATGCCGAGGTTGTCACTGTCTCTGATAAGTTGCTGCATCTTTTGACCCGGGATTGGATCCATAATGTCGTAGGCCAAATACGCCGACGATATGCGTATCGGTTTGCCCTGGAGCTCCAGGCTTACCGACGTGATGTCACCATCGCTGTAATTATGGAGCAAAAATACACTAAGGTGCTTTTTTGCTAAAATACAGGTGCGAGTTTTACCGTCTTTTCGACCTGCAAACAGCCTGTATTGAGGAGTGCTGAGCCCGGATACCCTGTTGGACACAATCCAGGGTTCCTGAATCAGCACTAGATCGGCTTCGCCCCCTGCCAGGCGAAGCATTAGGGCAGCAGTCGCTGCTTTACAGTGATGGAGGTTTATCTGCAAGATTCCTAGAGCCATCTTGCGTCTTTACCTCCATCACCGTTACGTTCGCGTCCATGTCATCACTGATGCTCTCATCAGCGGAGTCAGCACTCTCCTGACATAGCGCTTCTAAACCCCGAACCAAGGACGCATCGGACATCACCGATTCACAATCCTCGATTTCGGGATCTTTCTCGGGTTCCTCTATCTCTTCCAGAACCTCCTCCATCACCTCTCGGCTCTCCGTCTGCCAGGCATCCGCTTTATAGACGCGAATTTGCACCGAGCTAAAACCATACTTTAGCTCTCCGTGCATCTCGTCAATCGGTGCCAGCGACTCCTTGTTGAGGATAAGCAGAATCTTCCTCATGGGGGTCTGCGTCTCCTCTACCTTTGCGACCCTCCAATCCGAGGACGGAAGGTGGGGGTTGCACCTCTGCAACATCTTCAGGATCTTCTCCGGCTCCTTGAAGGAGGCCGGGATCCACATAACTGCACGAGGTCTACTCGGAACGTCCTTCCAATCCACGGCAACTAGATTGGCGCCAGGGTAGACCTCGCCCACTTTCGATACGGCCGCTTTATAAAGCTCAGCCGATCTCACACCTTCGCAGGCTATCACCTTCACATTTCCTTGGTACCAACCGACATCTTTGCATATTGGCTTTGGACCGGGAGATGCTTCCAGTGCTTCGAAACATTGAATGGCCAGTGCCGCCTCAACCCATTTCCACTGATTTTTGGGGATTCTGCCATCAGGATTGCCTTGGTCCAGGACCCCCAAAAGAATCTTATCTTTCGCAATATCCGCAAAGCTCCTATTTATTGCCGGCACGTTGGCCTTAACTCTTTTTGGAGTATTAGGGGCTACGAGCTCATGCGATCGCTGACGCTTGGGTTGCTTTGCTGCTTCCCTTGGCCTTTCCGCGACAAAATTGGGCAACACCGCCTTAGCCCACTCCACCTTCTTTGACCATTCGGCCGATGGGGCAGTGATGTTGGTGGTGGCCTGACGTTTAAGGATTTGGGCCGCGTTTTTCCTCTCCGCATACCTATCCCTTTTGGCCTTGCTTGTAGAAGGCCCCTCTAGCTCCCCCGCACCCGACTGAGAGACAGCTGTGCTTGTGGTAGCACCTTGCTGACTGCTCAGGGTGACAGGGGCCTTCAAGGTGCCTTCCACTTTGCACTGGAACCCGGGGCGATTGGGCACAGTTGCCTGCTTTTTCGCCGGTGTAGAGCTGACTGTAGGCCCAGTGACCTCTGTCTTTGAGCTCATCGATGTAGGGATGACGCTAGGTCCAGTGACCACCGCGTTAGCCCCTAAAGAAGGACTTTCGGTCCTTTCCGGTTTTTTAAGAGATCCGGCCTCTTTTTGTTTATTTTTATTTATATTAGACATAATAGGTCCCACGAGTGGCGGGGTGGTCCACCTGCGCAGAGATCCGCAATACGCAGGTAAGGCTAGTTAATCCGGAGGGCGCCAGGTATCCGGATGCTCCAGTTTAATGGCGGATATGCGGATTGGCCTGATTTCTATGCCATGTTTACTTCAGTCGTCGATCAGGATCAAGAGCTAAGTAACATCGAAAAGTTTCAGCATCTACGTGCAAATCTTGGAGGTGCTGCACTGGGTACAATAAGTTCGCTCGAACCGTCCGATGCGAATTATCACACGGCTTTAGAATTAATTAATTTTTAATCGATTTGATAACAAGTTGCTCAATTTTCAGACACACGTAAAAGCTATTTTTGAGCTAAGTGGTGCCCAGAAGGGAGTGTCAAGCAGCTTACGTTCTCCGAGTGACCAGATGAACTCGCATTTACGAGCCATTCGCACACTTGCTTCGTCTGCTGAGATTCTGGATGGCCTTTTTATTGATTTATTGATTTATTGATTTAAATGGGGTACAACAAAGTGCAGTTGGCCTTAAATTATAAGAAAAGTTTAAAAGAAATATTTAAAATTAAACGAGGAAAATGGATAGATATAAACTAATCCGCGTCGCCAGCCCGGTGGGTGAACTTTTTAGCGATATGCACCGACTCACATCAGAAACTGGCCAGAGACTTGGATTTACAATAACCAAGTGGAAAAAGGAAGTTCAAATAAAATTTAAACATTAAATATATAAAAAAAAGCCAAAAGAGCATCAATGACGAAACAAGTGCCTCATAATACAGGATTGGTCATGGATGCTCGAAGAGGCAAGTCAAGATGACTTAGGATAGAACACGTGATAGAAGGAATAGACCGTTCAAAAGAGAGGAAATTAAAAAGGCTATTGTAATTAGAGCATAGAACTCGGAAAGGATCATGCAGAGCAAAATTTGATCTACAAAGTTGCAAGGCTAAGGGACGAAAATTACGAGTTACTCTAGCAGGTACAACAAAATTAACTTTATTAAGAAGTTCAGTAGAGTCAATAAGGCCGAGTAATAACTTATGCAAGAAGAGTACACCGTGGCATGTTCTACGGTTTTTTAAGGAGGGCAGCTTTATAAGGCGAAGTCTGTCGGAATATGGAGGCAGCCGGATAAGTGGATCCCAATTTAAGCCGCGAAGTGCGAAAAGGAGGAATTGCTTTTGAACAGACTCAATCCTGTCCTGATAAAGGTGGTATTGAGGGCTCCAAATGCAGGAACAATATTCCAAAATTGGACGGACGAGAGAAATGTAAAGAAGTTTGGTTGTGTAAGGATCGTTAAACTCTTTAGACCAACGCTTAATAAAAGCAAGAACACCTCTAGCTTTATTTACAATATTGCAAATATGATCGTTAAATTTGAGTTTATGGTCAAACAGTATGCCAAGGTCTAAAACACTCCGGATACGATCCAAGGTAGAGGAGTCAATAGAGTAAGCAGCCAAATGAGGAACAGAACGGTAAAATGTCATAATTTTACATTTCGTCTTGTTTAGAAAAAGTTGGTTGACATAACACCAATATTGCATGGTATCGAAATCGTGCTGAAGAAGTGAATACATATTATTATCATTGTGGGAGTAGGACAAACAAAGTTTTACATCATCCGCATACATAAGAATGCGAGAAGACCGGATAACTTGTGGAAGATCATTAATGAATAAGATAAAAAGTAGGGGACCTAGATGACTGCCTTGGGGTACCCCTGACGTGACATTAATTACTTTAGATTCGCAGCCTTTAAAAACTACCTTCTGCACACGATTAGTTAAATAGGATGAGATCCACTTTAAAAGACAAGGCGGAAATCCTAAGCGAGACAGTTTAACTAGAAGAAGGCTATGGTTTACTGAGTCAAATGCCTTACTGAAGTCAGTATAAATGACATCAGTTTGCATTTTGCTAATAAAACCATTGTTAATAAGAGAAGAAAGTTCTAAAAGGCTTGTAGTGGTGGACCGACGTTTTACAAACCCGTGTTGGGAGTCAGATATTAAAGAACGACAGTGGTGTTGCAATTGTGCAGTGACAATCCTTTCAAAAACTTTTGGAATTGATGAAAGCTTGGCAATACCACGGTAGTTCTCAATATTTGACTTGGAACCTTTTTTATGAAAAGGGATAATGAACGATTCATTCCAGATGGCTGGAAGATATGACAATTTTAAGGATGTGCGGAAAAGAACGGATAACGGCGTGGAAAGGGAGCCGGCACAATGCTTTAGAACACAACTAGGAATAGCATCAGGGCCAGGAGAAAAGGATAATTTTATGGACATAAGAGATTGCAAAACGTCGGATTCTAAGATTTGTGGAATAGCAATAAGGTTTGAGCTAGGAAGATTAAAAGGATAGTGGAGGCTAATGCTATTAGGATTGACAGAGTAGGTAGTTTGAAAGAAGTTCGCGAACAAGTCCGCGATTTCAGAGTTATTAGAAGAACATGCATTATTATAGTGTAGCGATGCAGGAAAAAGGGAAGACTTCCGTTTAGAATTAACAAATGAGAAAAATTTCTTAGGATCACTACGGAAATTGAGCCTACAACGGGCTAGATAATTATTGTAGCAAGTTCTATTAAGAAGAACAAACTTGCTGCGTAAGATAGAAAACTTATAGAAGTCGACTGTAGAACCACTTTTCTTAAATCTTTTATAAGACGAAGACTTACGATTTTTTAAATTAGATAGACTTGGCGTAAACCAAGGCGGTTTAGAAGAAGGACTCAGAACAGAGTAGGGAACAAAGAGATCAAAAGCGGCGTACAATATCCGATAGAAATTATTAATGGATAGCTCAAAGTTCTCAGCAGACAACAGAGAGGACCAGTTAACATCAGCCAAAAATTGGTTTAGACCGAAAAAATTAGCCTTGCGAAAGCACCGATACCGAGGAGCACGAGCATGGGGCAAACCACTATTGCAAACATTAAGTGTTAGTGTGATTTGCAAGGTCGGATGATACGGATCCTCAGGTAAGGATATCGGACAGACTCTTGAAATTTCGAATTCTGAAGAGTCACTCACGAATACAAGATCAAGCATTCTATTAGAGCAATTATGAATGAAATTAATTTGGCTCAAAGAGATATCAATTAATCCAGTTATAAAGTCATGCTGATCAGAAGAAAAAAGAGAATTAGAGTCAACCGATCGAGTCCAGGACAAGGTAGGAAGATTGAAGTCACCTAAAACAACTAGTTGATCTCTAATACCAATAGAATCAGCCACCATACGAATAGCAGAAAGATGGTTCATATATATGCTTATGTCGGAGCATGGGGGAATATAGGAGCAAGTAAAATAAGTAAAACAATTTTTGGTAAACACTTTTACTGCAATAAACTCTATTCCTGAGGGAAAATTAAGAGATAGTAAATGCGATTCTAGGTCGGATTTTACAGCAATAAGAACACCACCACCACGACCGGACGGCCGGTCAAGTCTATAAGTTATGAAGGAATTTACGAAAATTTCAAAATCAGAGACAGACGAATTAAGCCAGGTTTCAGAAAAGGCAATAACATGCGAATCAAAGTCTACGCTATTGGCAAAAAGTCTACTAAGTTTAGAAAGAAGCCCACGTACATTCTGATAATGAATGATAAGGTTAGTAATTAGTTTTTTGGAATAGAGTTAACTACGGAAACGGACGATGCAACTTTGGAGGCTAAAGAGTTTTTAGGTTTTTTAGTAAACTCATGCACTATAGTATGAGTAGGCCAAAAAGAAGGAATAAGTAAAGAAGAAAAGATAGAATCAGGAACGCTAATTTTAAAAGAAGAAATATCACGCTTATACTTAAAATTAAATTTAATTACTTCGATATCATTTGAAGAAGTTATGTTAAGCTTCTCGCAAATAAACTGCTTGATAACGTCTTCAGAGGTAGAGGGCATTAGTCTGGAGACGAACACCGATCTTCTAGGGGCAACGCCCATAAGTGGGAGTGAAGGCTCCGAAGTAGAAAAGTTACTCGCAACAGACGGAGCAACAGTAACAGGTACAACACTTAGAACAGTGGCCGAGCTAGATCTTTCAGTCATATTAGCCTCCACAGGGACTGCGATAGAAATCGCAGCAGGGCTAGCTGTGTTGTCATCTTTCAGGGCAGAAACGGGTAAGATTTCGCCAGAAACGACAGCAACGACATCAGTCGAATCCTCAGCAACGGCGGGCGAAACTGGAACCGGAGTTGCAAACGATATCAATTGCGTCGGATTGGGAGTTTTGGGCGAATCCAACCCTGCTGAGTTGGAAGATACAATTAGACAAGGCTCAGTGGCAAGTAAGTTTGCCTTTTTACGCTTAGGAGAAACTCTCATTAGCTGTAGATTGGCAAACATACTTGCAATAGAAGAAAACTTATCCTGCAATGATCGAAAATCCTTATACAGATCATTGAATCCGAGCCTAGTTTGCCGCATAAAAGCCTTCATTTCGATTTCTGCAGCGCGGCAGGAAAAGCAGGTCCAATTAAGACCTTTGCTTTCGCGTATAAAATCATGTACACGGCCGGTAAGACCTGCACATTTAAGGTGTGCCATATTGTCACACATCCAGCATGAAACGTAGGTCTCCGTCTGAATACCACTCCATTTGCATGCAGGATAGCAGCAAATCTTAGTGTCACACATGATTTTATATACAAATGCGTAGATCAAAAATAACAAAGAATTAGCAGCTGGACTGACGGTGTATAAGCGTCCCAAAGCTTATAAAACACAGCAGTTATTTAGCAATAACAAATACGTATGCTCAAAGCAAAGCGCAGCACAAAGGAGAAATGCAAAGCGACGCACGAAATAAGCCCGCACTGAGTAACAAGCAAGCAACAACAACAAGAACGAAGCTGAGCGGCAAGGCAGAGCTTAAAATGCAAACAAATATTGAGCAGCAACAACAAAATGCACTGTATAGAATTTAGGTAAAATGTTTTAGCAATAAAATTAACACTGTTGCAGTTATATCAAGTATGTCACTTCATTTAATTGGGCCACTAAGTTATTATTCGCTTGGGAACAAAGATTTGATCAAATTTGTTGGTTTAATTGTAAAAAAAAAAAAAAAAAAATAAAAAGTAACCGGAGCGAGGTAAAAACACGACCAACAGAACAAAAGAGCTTAAAGCTTTTTGATATACATCGTTGTGCAGAAATTGGATGACAACACCCGAGAGAAATGGGAAGAGGATTTGCCATCGGATAAACTCTCGAATTGGGCTACAGTGGCTTCATTTCTGGAAAAAAGATGTCGGACTTTGGAAAATATGGATAATGCTATGGTAACACACACACCTAGCAAACAGGTGGGAAAAAGCCAACATAAATATAACCATAATTCACTTGTTTCCACATCTATCAACACAAATCATCTATTATGCATATTTTGCAGTAGTCAAGAACATTACTTGTCAAAATGTACTCGTTTTCTAAGCCTAAGTCCCAGATTACGTATTATCGAAGCCAAGAAAATGCATCTGTGCCTGAATTGCCTTCGCAAGGGCCATAGTTTGCAGCAATGCAAGTCAGGACTCTGCAAGCATTGCCACAAAAGGCATCATACATTATTACATTTGTCATCCAATGAAAATTCATCCGCATCATCTGTACCTTCACTGACATCACCATTGGCACATACTGAATCGCAGTCATCATCATCTCTCGTATCATTTTCACAACCATCACACAAAACTCTAAAAAACTTGCCTCCTGATTACGTATTGCTAGCAACTGCAATCGTATTCGTAAAAAACCGTGTTGGTTCGCTCATACCTTGCCGCGCTATACTTGATTCTGCATCACAACTTAACTTTATAACTACTCGCTTAGTAAAGCAGTTACAACTGAAAACGCACCAGTGTCACACTTCAGTATCTGGCATTGGAGAATCGACTCGAAATTCGGATAAGGCGGTCGATATTATCACACAATCACAGGATGGCACCTATCGTCCATCCTTCACAGCTGTTGTAACGCATACTATCACCGATTATCAGCCACACTACAATTTAAATGCTTCTGGGTGGAACATCCCTGAACATATCACGCTTGCAGATCCGCTCTTTTATAAATCTCAACGTATCGATCTTCTTATTGGAGCTGGTCTCTTTTTTGATTTAATGTGTGTAGATCAAATACGCATTGCTGATAGCTTACCATCGCTTCAAAATACAAAATTAGGTTGGATCGTCTCTGGAGGCATGTCAACCATGCACATCAAGCCTACATCACTTGCTGCAACTTCAAAACCACTAACAATAAAAACTGAAGACAACTCACCTGCTGCCATTGTCAAGCGTTTTTGGGAGATTGAAAACAATTACTCTTCATCGCCTTCGATTTCTGATGAGGATGCGCTCTGCGAGCACCTTTTTTAGAAAAATTATACACGCCTTGAGAACGGTCAATATTCTGTTCGTCTCTCTGCTAGTACGGGATTTAAAGCTCTTGGAGATTCATATTGCCGTGCGCTTCGTCGATTTAAAAGTTTGGAAACCAAGTTGGCAAAGAATCCAGCGACGAAAGCACAGTACATACTGCGAATTTATTCAAGAATATCTCAAATTAGGCCACATGTCGCTCACTTCGAATCAAACTAAATTCCATCAATTCTTTTTACCGCATCACTGTGTACATAAGCTCGACAGCAGTAGTACAAAACTCCGTGTCGTCTTTGATGGTTCAGCCAAAACAACAAGTGGATATTCGCTTAACGACTTACTGTTAGCAGGTCCAACTATACAGCCTAAAATATTTAACACACTTCTTCGTTTTCGATTCTTTAAGGTTGCTCTTTGCGGGGACATAGCAAAAATATATCGCTGTGTGCGCATGTCTCACCCAGACGCCTATCTGCAATGCATTCTTTGGCGCAACAATCCTACTGAGGAAATTCAAATATATAAGCTGGAGACGGTAACTTATGGGACAAAACCTGCTGCTTTCCTTGCAATCAGAGCGATGCATCAACTGTCGTTTGACGAAGAAAAGGCCTTTCCCATTGGAGCAAAAATCGTACGCAGAGACAGTTGAAGAAGTCAAGGAGATTCTACGCCAGGTCAAAGGATTGCTTCAAAAAGGACACTTTCCCATACGCAAGTGGTGCTCAAACAAACAGAGTGTTTCGGTTGGCGAAACTGATTGCGATCGAGAAAAGTTAATGAAGTTTCATGATGGAACTGACATTGCCAAGGCTCTGGGATTGGTTTGGAACCCAAGCTCAGACAACTTATTGTTTAACTTTTCTCAAATTATGACTGAGGGTCCAGTGACCAAACGCAGTGTGCTATCGACAATAGCAAGATTTTATGACCCCCTGGGCTTAATATCTCCAATCATTACTAAATTCAAAATCTTCTTCCAGGCATTATGGAAAGAAAGCCTGGGCTGGGATGCAAGTTTACCGCAACCTCTGGAGTTGGCCTTGCGTGACCTGACATCCCAACTATCGATGGTGGAAAACTTTAAATTTCCACGTTTTGCTATGCTGCCGCAAGCGTCGTTGCAAATACACGCCTTTTGCGATGCCAGCATTTCAGCATATGGAGCATGCATATACCTTAGATCGGAAACAAATGGATCTGTATTATCGCATCTGCTCTGCTCTAAATCGAAGGTAGCACCTTTAAAAACAATAACTGTTCCAAAGCTGGAACTATCAGCAGCGCTCTTGTTGGCAGAACTTGTCGCCAGCGTATCACAGAGTATATCATTTCCCTGTGAATTCCACTGCTGGTCGGACTCAACTATCGTTTTAGCCACTATTCGTGAAATACCATAAAACTTCAACATTTTTGTAGCCAACAGAGTCACACAAATTCAAGATATGACAAAGGGAATGATATGGCATCATGTCCCAACTCACGCAAATCCGGCGGATATACTGTCTCGATGCTGCACTTCTAGAGAACTGTTGGATCTTCGTTTATGGATCAACGGCCCAGAATTCCTGCTTCTAAAGTCTACGGAGTGGCCATCTATCGCGCTGCAGGCTACAGACCTCCCTGAGCGTCGCACAGTGGCACGGAAGCCGAAAAAGCGTTGCAAAAATCATATTTTCTAAACCAATTGAGATATTTTAATGAATTAAATTGTATTTGAAAGAAAAATGTTCAGGCTTTAAAATAAGTACTCATACATGGTGATATGATATCCGAGAGCTGCGCAATATGTTGCGGAAGTTGGATTTTGTTGCCAGTGCAACATTTCCCATTGAAAAATATGTACATATTTTTATCATATTTTCTAAACCAATTGAGATATTTTAATGAATTAAATTGCAGTTGAAAGAAAAATGTTCAGGCTCTAAAATAAGAACTCATACATGGTGATATGATATCCGAGAGCTGCGAAATATGTTGCGGAAGTTGGATTTTGTTGCCTGTGCAACATTTCCCATTGAAAATATGTAAGTACATACATATTTTTTCATTTATAAAGAAATTTTTATGATATGTTTTTTTTTTCATAATTTTATGTTTCAGTAAATAAATTAAATTTAACAATGCTTTTTTATTATAATATCTTACATAATGTGTCTTATCAGTAGTTTTTTTGTAAATAAACATCCACATTTACATTTCAAGGAATATCTAAAAGACCACATTTCTTTTGAATAACTACTTGTAAATTCTGTATAGGATGTCACTTGTCTAAGGGATGCAACTAGTGGATCTGAGAGGAAGCTAAGTCCTTTTAGCCAGTTTTCGTGTTTCTCAATAAAATTTTCTCGGCAGCGATGAGAGCCTTGCCACTTTTGTTTTATTCGGGAGTGAATTAGATTAAGTTTGCCTCTTAAGGTATCAAACTTCTCCATATTTGCTTCCTCAACGTTAAGTTTTTTTCTGATGGCCGAAATGAATTCATTCGCGCTTTTGGAATTTCTGAACAATTCAAATAATTTTACGTTTACCAAAGCCATCGTTACACTTATAAAATCAATGCTTGCGAATTATATTTAAAAATACGTTTCACTGCAATGTGTGTTCTTATAAAGTCAAAACAAAACTATGATGTTTCTGAAGTATTCAGGCAATATATACAAATTTGAAGCCTATAGCCAGAAAACGTGTAACAGCCTGTTACTAACAGGTACAAATTAAATTACATTAAATGTTTTAAAACTACCTGGACAAAAAAAAAAAAATGGGATGATTAATCCTTTTTTTTATGTCACAGGTAGGCTTTATTTTATTGTAAAGTGAAAATATAAGCAATCAGTTCTAAATTGAGTGGCTGCATCTACCGCATGTTCTTCTTCTTATACCTGCGTCAGCATATTTTGGAGTTGGGTTTCTGGGCTTTTACTGGCCTTACAGCCAAATATGCAAATTCAGGCAGACAATTTTTATAGAGCAGGTAAATAAATTAATAACAAAAGCATTTATGTTAAAACAAAAATTGTAATGCGATGTATTTTTTTTTTCTATTCTTCCAAAGTTGAAAAAGTGGTCCAAATATAGTGGTTCAGGTAAACGGAAGTATTGAAAAAACCGGACAAGTTACGAAGTCATTTTTTGTCTCTTTTATATTTCAGTTTCATACACCTTTTTATAGAAACCAAGAAAATAGCGATTGCGTAGTTTTTCCACAAAACAATCTTAAACACGAATTTTTATTCCAAAATTTGCGATTTTTTTCAAAGTTGAAAATATACTCCACTTTGAGCGGCTGTAGCAACTAAACTATTCATCCGAATTGAATAAAATTTGTATTTTCTTGATCCCTGGGAAATTCTAAATCAGATGCATGTATTACCTTTAGAAAATGATGTCATCGCAAAATCGATTTTTGCAACGCTTTTGAGGCTGCCGTGCCACTGTGCGTCGTCGCACCACTCTGCTGTTATCAGCGCAGCAAGATGTATCTTTTAACTGCAAGTACCAAAATTCTTTTAACAAGCTTCAACGTGTATTTGCATACGTATACAGATTTTCTCGTCTACGTTTCAAGAATAATCCGCATGAGAAAGGAGAACTCTGTGTCGACGAAATATGGAATGGCACATGTCTGCTCTTGAGGAATATCCAGCAGTTTTCTTTTGCCGAGGAACTTCGTGCGCTAAGGAAAAATCTACCAGTTTCATCCAAGAGCAAAATTTACTCTCTTAATCCTGAAATCGGCACTGATGATTTGCTTCGAGTTGGTGGCAGGCTTCAGTACTCACATTTGGACTACAATGCAATGCATCCCATACTACCACCAAAAATATTTACATGCTGGTCCTCAAAGTCTGCTCGCTTCGATACGTCAGAGGTATTGGCCAATCGGTGGCCTAAAACTGGTGTCGAGCGTCGTAAATAAATGCGTCAGATGTTTTCGGATGAAACCTATTACTTTTGAGCATATAATGGGAAGATTGCCTGCAGACCGCGTGTAACCAAATCCCGCGTTTCATACTACTGGAATTGATTTCTGTGGCCCATTGTACTATAAAGCTGAAACTAGGAATAAACCACCTCACAAATGCTACATTTCAGTCTTTATCTGCTTTTCAACAAAGGCAATACATTTAGAAGTCGTACAAGACTTATCAACAGCAGCATTCATCGCGGCTCTACGTCGTTTTATAAGTAATAGAGGGAGTCCACGAACCATTTGGACAGACAACGCTACAAACTTTGTTAGCCAACCTCACATTTCTTCTGTGTCGTCAGCTTGCTTGTCCAACGGTATTGACTGGAAATTTATTCCGCCACGATCACCACATTTCGGTGGTTTATGGGAAGCTGCGGTCAAATCTGCTAAGTTCCACTTTTATCGTGTCGTCGGCCTATCCATTTTAACTCTTGATGAACTTCAAAAACTTGTTTATGAAATTTCAGCCATGCTTAATTCCACTTTCATCAATTACAGAGAATCCATCTGATATTGATGTGCTCACTCCTGCTCACTTTTTAAAAGGTTCAAGCTTCCCCAAGTTTCCGGAACCAGACGTAACTCACCTCAGCACCAATCGTCTCAGTCGTTGGCAACGAGTGACGCAGATGCAGCAAGCTTTCTGGAAGAAATGGACCACTGATTACTTTTCTCAGCTTCAAGAACGAGGCAAGTGGCGAGCTGGAAGACCAAACCTACAAACAGGGAGTGTCGTGCTTCTGAAGGATGACAACTTGCCATGTATAAAATGGCAGCTTGGTCGCATCGAAGCAGTCACCCCAGGAAAAGATGGCATCATCAGAGTCGGGTCTTATCAAAAGAGCCGTCACCAAATTAGCCGTTCTGCCCGTTGAGACCAATCTTGTTGAAAGCCAACGGGGGGAGTATGTCCGGAGCAGAACTAAAAACTTGTATATTAATTGTAAATGCCATTGCGGTTTATGTTTGTTTTGCTAAAACTAATCTTACATTGTAACTAAGCATAAGTCACAATAGAACATATGTTATGTCAATAAGCTTTTCTCTATTGTAACGAAAGCTCCGCTGAGCTTTATGTTAGCGCAGCAGCCTAGCCTGCATATGTAATAACTCTCACTTCTGTAACTACGATCGCCGTGGAATAAACGTATTAGAGCAAAAGCGCATCGAGTGTTTTTTACTTATATATATTTGCTTTATTTCGCGCAAAAGGTGGGCAATTTGTGTCTCTCCTCAAAACATTGGTGACCCCGACGTGATTGGTTTTTAAAATCGTAGTTACAGAATTAAATAATTCATATAGGTTGAGTTATTTTTAGCTGTTTTTGTATACACTATAGTTCGGAATTTTGTAACCATTTTGTGATAAAAAAGCAAAAAAAAAAAGAGTAAAATTTAATAATCGGACTGGATTTAACGCACTTACTTAAGTAAGTCTTTAATATTTTATTTACAGATTTAAGTACTTAATTTTTAAAAATTTACAAATGTAAACAGAATCAGAAAAGAAGATACACAACCTCAACTAATAACCTAAAAGAAAGCGCGTTCACGTTTTACCCAGTCGAGTTTTAGCGCAGCTTTTCAATTTCTCAACTCAAAAGCAACCCTGAATAACTCAATTGGAAAATACTCTTCACTGTGAATTAAAGTTAAAAAAAAAAATACTATGTAAATCCCGAAGAACACTGGAAAATATATGCAATTCTAACTATTTTTCTATAAAGGTAATAGCGATACTGGTAAAAATTAAAGTTATTTAAAAATAAAAATAAACAACTATCTCTCTCTTCTACGGTGCTTATAATTTTTTGTAATAAGGCAAACTAAGATGTTATACCAATTTTTTGAAAAAAATTACTATCTACAAATGTTGATGGTTCCACCTTTATTGTCAAATAATCATTAGATGATGGAGCGTTTTACGATGGCTTTTATAAAGTGTAGCTACCGTGGTTAAAAATAGTTTCTCTAGCTCTTAAAAACTCAAAGTCTTGGTGTAGAAATCGTTTACAAATAAATGTAGGTATTTAATAGATTATTAGTTTTTTCCGTAGTACAAAATTCCAACAGATCTTAACAAAGTAACCGTGTTCAGAAAGAACCTACCAACTGACTGTTCATCGCCATTTTTTAAGTCTCTAAGTATTTTAGTATCCAGGTTTCTGTAATAAGAACTTTAACTAAAGCACAAACAGCAAACATACCAACAATAACAAAAACATAATGCAAACATTGATTATTTGTTGTTGCGAGATGGCCTGAGGGGCAGAAGAGTAAAGTTATGCAAGCTGCCTAACTAAAACATCAGTAGCAACTAATTAAACTGATGAGAGACAATGCTTCATGTAAAACATTAGGAACAACAAAACAAACAACAAAAGATACTGCCTGCCAGCCATACTGTTAGCTTGATGTTTCACTACAACTAGACATTTAGTATGGAGTATTTGTAACTGTTGTCTTGTTGTTGGCGTTGTTGTAACAACACATTTAAACAATTGACCCACACATAGACATCCACACACTCACACTGAGACGTAGAGATGGATACCCAACAGACCAAATTATGGACCAAAACTTGGCGGGTAAATCTAATGCAAGCGGATTGAAAACGAATCAATTCTAAAACATAAAATAGAATATATGTAAGTCATTTATCAAATATTGAAAAGTATGTACACTGATTTTTCGTACGACATTTAGAGTATTTTGCTTTTCTTTTTAAAAAATTTCTATATAGCGATATATCTGTATAACGAACGTATAATAATTGTCCATCACGTTAGGATTTTGAGATATTTGAGGTTATGTACCCGTAAATCGATGTTTTTTCCTACTTTTGAGGTTATGTACAGGGTGCAAAAAATTGTGGTCTGTCATTCCAGTTACATTATTTAGTACCACTTTTACCCTTTAATTTAAAAGTTCAAGCGATCATTTACGATTTTTTGTCGCAAAGTTATGACTATTCAAAGTTACGAAGTATATCCCTCGACACCAATTTTGACCCCGGATTCGGATTCTACGCAGCAAATTGCTTCGGAAATGACTCTAGCTTTCCAACAACTGACATGAACCCGGTATTTTAGGCCTGTGTTATTATTATTAAACATCGTTTATTAAACAAGCAACTCACTCGTATATTTTTTTAATATATGGTGGGCCATCTGTTGGTTTGTTAGTTAATTTCTTTTTATTCGTATATTTTCCAACAAAATTGGGAAAATGTATATACCAAACGCAAGTTTGAAACTACTCATTTATTTATCAAAAATAATATCGCCCCAATGGCCGGCGCGAACATCGCAGTTTTCGATTATTTTTTTTTTTGACGTAAATTCATCTGTCTGTTCTACCATCTATTGAACGAATAAGCGACGCTGGGCTTCAATTGTTGCGTCTTTTTAATCTTGTAAGCGCGTACATGCAGATTCGCATGCAAAATTCGACGCAAAGTAGTCCTAGCAAGGTGTAATTTTTGCGAATGATGGCGCGACGATGTTTTCGGCGACTCGGCTTCGACTGCAGCAATATTATCGCGTGTACCAACCGGACGAGCATGCAAATACCACCAACGATCATTTTCATAGTACGCCTGTACCACATTTAGGCGTTGTTCGGTAACTAAACGATCCATGACTAAAATTGACTAGTTTTGAACTTGACATATGTCGAAGAGCATCCACGGGTAGGTTCCGAATTATGAGAGTTTAACAAGAACTCTGTGTATATTTACATATAGAGACGTTTAGAGCATAGCTATCGTTATATACAACAAAACAATATATTTTAACCGTAGTGATCATATATTTATAAAATAAAAAAAAAAATTAGGAAGACAGTGTTTATAAACTTTTCTAATTTGTCCTAGACATTGAAAGTAATTTTTTCACAAAAAATTAGCTTTAATGCCGACTTTATAATTAGAGTATTCACACTTGCTTTTGAGTTGTTTGGAGCAGGGCACTGAGCCCACAAATGATCCCCAGAACTCCGACCGTGTGCAAGCCTTGCAAGTTTAGATAAATCAAAACTAATGTATTGAGCATAAGATTTAACTCAATTATGTATAGCATAAGCTTTCGCTCATACCTTCATAGGTTGCACTTAATGCTCACAAAATATGACTGAGCACTTCTGCTCCGGTCAGCGACAAATAAAGTTGATTGAAATATTACGCGCAACTTCTTTTTATTATTCGACCCAGGGGGTGCAAAATAGTATCTCCTCGAGTTATGAGTGGAGGAATGAAAAGTTGAGAACTGTTCCAAGGGATCATCCATAAACTACGTGACGTTGATTTTCGTCAAAATAGACCCCGCCTCACACTTGTGATACAGTGTGTAGTATTATGAGTGGAGGAATGAAAAGTTGAGAACTGTTCCAAGGGATCATCCATAAACTACGTGACGTTGATTTTCGTCAAAATAGACCCCGCCTCACACTTGTGATACAGTGATGGAATATTTTTTAAGATTTTCCATATGATCGTGACGCTTCGCCAACAAGAAAATGTACGGGTTGAGTTTCAACTTTGAACACACATTTTTCACAACCCAGACCCTATTCTACTCTACTAAAATCCGCTGCTTGCGGTTTTTTCAATGCATATATATATAAATAATATTTATTAAATATTATATATTTTTATGAATTGCAGTTTTCTTATTTTGGAATCTCCAATCCAGTCTGTTCAGCGGGATTTGTCTTAGATGGATCACCACGGGGTAACCATAAGAGGGCAATATTTGGCCTTCTTCTTCAACGGGGTTATTTTGATAGTGTTTCAGTTCGGCACATGATGTAGCAGGTTTTTGAAACATCTTATGAACCTTTTTATGGCAGTCCTTTTGCCAGTCTGTTCTGTCGTCTTGTAAATCGTTCCTTGTTGCGGCTACTATGTTTAATGATCTTGAGGTCAACGGTCTCTATTCTGAGGTCATGGCGCAAGACCGAATTCCTCACATACCAGTAATCAAGCGATGTCTGCCTTATTTTGAAACGTTTGAATACGTAAGCAATTCGAGCGAGCCTAAAAAAATCATAGAATACTTTCAGGGGCTACTGTGATGGAGTTAAATGGGGAACCGCAGCTAAGTCCAATATGAAAATGTTGAAATGTAAACAAATTATCGTGTACCGATCATGCCATATCATTTATCGATTATTCACAGACTTAAGCAACGCTGTTATTTCGATTATCAAAGTGTACGGAAGTGTAACATCCCTCTAGTTCGGGTGGGTAGTGCGGAACTAGTGATTTCAGTAGGCACCAGGTAATGACCAGTACTTACCTTGCTATTTACCTCTTCATTTCCATCTTATTAACAAATGTCATAGGCAGTAAGCAATCGCCACCACCCCGTTTACCAGTAGACAGCAGAATCACTACTTACGCCTTCGTTTACCAGTAGACCGCGGCATCGCTACCTACGCCCTTGTTTACCGGTAGACAGCGGCATCGCTACTTACGCCTTCGTTTACCAGTGGACAGCGGCATCGCTACTTACGCTTGTGTACACTGGTAGACAGCGTAGTAGTCGCCAGAATTTTATACCTACTGAAATTCATTAAAATTGAAAACACATATATATTTTAGTACTATATTATATTATTCCAGAATTATTTTCATCATTTATATTTTTTTTATTTAACACGCTTGTTTTTTTGAAGACGCGTTTTTTTGGAGGCTGGAGGCCCTTTTTAAGGTCGACTTCTGACGGTCCAGCTCCACTTCCAATTGCATCTGAAATTATAAAAATTTAATTAAAGATATGAAAATATTTATGGAGAGTTAAAAAAAACTAACCGATTACCAACTCGTCACACATCACGTTTTTTAAATTTTTCGTCACTCCGTCTTGACCGAAAATGGTTTGCATTGCCGATACCTGCAATAAAATGAAGTATTTGAAATTACAGTTCTTCATAATTTGCATAAACATAAAAACATACGTATGCTGTCTTGTTTCCAGGAGTAATGTGTTCATTCATTGACTGGAGGTCGTCGAGATTTTTAATTGGAAATTTCCCAAGCAAATCATTACTAAGCTTTGGTCCCCTCATCAAGGCATCTAGAGTGGCCTTCTGCCCAGCCACAGCATCTGCCAGAAACTCAATTCGCTTCTTAGTAATCGTATTTTCAACTGAAAAGGATGTATGTTTTATTACAAAATAAAAAAAGTTCTTGCCTTCATTTTACCTTTTTGTTCTTCCATTTTCACTAAAATTTTATCAACAGTTTTTTTAATGTCTGTTAATCTAATTTCGCAGTTGCATTTTGGTTCTTTTTCTGAAATTAAATTAAAGTAATTGAATCATTCACATATATCAACATAAACAATAAATTTTTAACTACTTACGGCACAAAGTAAATTCCATTTTCTTTATTTTTGGTGGTATTTCGGACATATTCAATTAACTTAAGGGTAAATATTTTAAATTTAGAATTGGGATTATAATACGTATGAAATAAGATTGAGGCCATTAGTTTTTGTAATGATGTAGCATAGGCAATAGCAACAAATCATTATTGTAAGGAATACCTACGGCCTTACATTCGAAATCTGACAGTGAAAAAAACTCATCTACATCACCAGGCTCAAGATCAACTAAGTAAATCCCTATATTGGTAGAATCAAGTGGCTTTGTATAAAAACTCCTAAGATTCCTAAATCTGCTACCAACTATGGTTCCACCATTTTCTTCGGTAAAAGATTTTATTAAAAAGGGTATATTGTTTTTAATATATACATAACAGTCGGGTGGTTTATCTGTCAAAACACATCCTTCAAATGCAACAGAGTTGCCTCTTAACTCTTAACTGGGGCTCATTTAAAAAAAGAGGGACTTCAATTTTTTCTTCTTCGATTTTTCTATAAATTTGTTGTAATATTTCGCTAGGTTTACGAACACTGCGCTTAAGAACCTGTAAATAATTTTCAAATGAATAACAAGACCCTTCTATTGGATCGCCTACTTGCTGAATGGTCTCCTTTAAATGAAGCAAACTATGAATGTTATAGCTTAGACTATTTTCCCCGAAAATAAGTGGAAAGTTTTCTACAAAAAGGTTTAGCAATTGTTGGCATTTATTTAAGTTTAGAGAACGTTGTTTTGGGCTACATAACATTCTATAAGCACAGTGGAGTAAGAGAAACACATAATATTGGTCGTCCGTCAGTTCGTTTTTAAAAACAATAATCCCTGTATATAATAAAAATTGCCTTAATTCTGTGGCTTTCCAATGTAATAGTTCATTTAATGATCTAGGCTTTCTAGCGAACTCTCTTGGTATATTATTTCGCATTGATATTAATTTATTGGACATATTTATTTTTTTATGATTTGACAACTTAATATTCACTTTATTTGACATAAATTTAATTAAAATTTTTCGCATAACCCCCAACTCAACTAAATGCATACAATCTAATGGGACTTGAGTAACCATAAATATGTTAATGTTTTCAAAAGGAGATTTTTTTGATAAGTATTTACTTAAGTGATGGCTCGGATATTTTCTCAGAGAAAAATCTTTGTCTGATATTAAGTTACCAGAATGGTTGCTATATGTAAGCACACCATTAAGTTTGCAAGCAACTTGAGTACATTTGGAACACCCGTGGGAAGAAGTGTGGCCAGGAATGCCAGCTACAAAGGCTCTTGCAGGCGCATCACAAACTATGGCCCTTATTCGAAATGAGAATATTTTATTTTGAAATTGAAAGTGTTTTTCTAAAACTGGTTGTAATTCAGAGATGAATTTACTTAAAAATTCATCACAACAATTGGGCTTACTTGTGCCCAAAAATATGCCCACTGGAAATACAGGTACATTTATAATATTATTAATTCTCACTAAAATTGGCCACAGTTGAACTCGTGAACTTTTAAAAAGTGGGAGTCCGTCAATATTTATATCGATGCTTAATATCAATGCATCAGCATCTAAAATATTCGAAATATTATGAAGTTGGTTAACCAATCCAATATGGAGGTAGGAGCCACCCGCTACTTTTACAATTGCTGGCTTAGACTGTGGGATATGTTTGTAAAAGGGACGCACATCCAAATTATTGTTTTTTAAAACTCTGACTAAATCAACAGCACATTCCCGCGTAGGCCTATGCTTTAAAAACCAATCTTTTAAATCCTGATTTAAATTATTTTTATTTTTTATTATTTCAATTTCATTTTCTATATTCATATTTGTTTCGCTATCAGTATTTTGTATTCCTATTTCTATAAGCCTTTCTCTTTCACACTCATGGGGCTTGTCACTAAAACTTTTTTCACTGGAATTTTTCACACTGTCAATTTTCTCCCGGCATTCTGCTGCAATACGTTTAAATACGCATCGAGTTTTTTCTCGTTCGACTTTATTTAAACGTTACGAGTGCCTTTTGCTATACATTTTGCCTCAATCTTACTTTAACGTTGTTTTAATAATATTATTGATCCACTTAATCTTGACGGCGGTAAGAAGTACGCGTGTTTTACGGCGACAAGAAACAGAATAAAGAATAAAGCAAAAGAGCGTACACAAATGGTTTGTGTAATTTGCCTTCCCGCCAAATTCATATACTAACAAAAAGAATAGCAAAAAAAACTGCGAACGTTATATTTGCATATATGTACATACTATGTATATAATATATGTATATATTTACTATCACAATAAACATATAATCCGTTTCGATCAAATTCGGCATATATCTTGGGGTCGTACGATATAATCAGCCGATTTTCATAATATATTTATATATATATTTCCGTATTAACGGCGAATTGCTTTATTTTATTTTTTTTTTTATTCGCTTTGTTCTTGTTGTTTGTCATATTTCGTTCGTCGCCCGTTTACCTCGCGCATTACCAGGGGTTTGCAATGTAGGTAGCTACCTGTAAGAAACGATGTATGTACTTACTGGAGGACAATAGCCACCAGCCGTACTAGAGGGATATGAATTGTCAAATTATAAGTTAATAAATAACTTTAAATTACAAGAAATTACAACATTATTTTATACTGAAATAATTTTTTAAATATTCTTTAATATTCTTAGATTATGTTTATGCCAACTTAAAGTTATATATTTATTGGCAATTATTTTTAGAAAATTTTTTCTGACAACCCAAAAAATAACA
The DNA here is from genome assembly GCA_949987675.1 of Chymomyza fuscimana. Lineage (NCBI taxonomy): Eukaryota > Metazoa > Arthropoda > Insecta > Diptera > Drosophilidae > Chymomyza > Chymomyza fuscimana. Next base: position 63,342,062 of record OX465088.1, read on the forward strand.
TGCACATCCAAAACGAATTTTGGATAGCTAAGTCGTGTTTAATTTCAATAAACATTGGTCCTAAAGTAATATTTTTGTGTAATTTTATTTAAAAGATAGAATAATAAAGAAACAGCTATATTTTAATTAAAATTAAATGTAAACAACATATAGTAATAAAAAGGTACAGAGCTGCGGCAAGCATTACAGCTGTTTTGTATCGAACAAAAATAGTTTATCGAAAATAAAAAGAGAAGTATCGACAGAAAAATTCGTTTTACTGAGCACGCAAAAACGAATCCCAATAAAAAAGTTTCGGATTGGTTTTTTGTTTTCCAGAGCACGGCGAATTATTATGTTTTAAAACTTTTTTGTTGGTTGTTTTTTGTCACAGTTTTATTTTCTGCTGGAAATTCAAATAAATCAGGTCAGTATAATATATTTTCTGCCTAAAAGAGTGACTTACCAGAGCACACTACACAACTACAAATTTCCTATATGTTCTATATATGTATGTCTAATCTCGCATATTTCATTGGTTTCGTTTTTGAATATGTGGTGTTGTGGGGCCAGCTCTTTGGTCCACTGGGTAACGATGGGTTGTTTAGTTTGCCGAGTTGGTTGTCACGGCATTTGTACAATTTCCCACAATGAAAAATAAATAGGTGCAGGATTCATTAGGATTACACATACGACAGCAGCTACATACATACATATATACAGATGCATTTCCTTGTACACCTTTCACATATTTACAGATCTGCTGCGTCGCCATTTTGAGTGATAGTTGTTGGAGATTTAAGCATTTGTTGCAGTTTTTGGAAAACATGATTTCCCAAAAACAAATCGTGCGCCATACTGAACACAAAAGCTTTAGGCATTGTTGGTAGTATTAGTTTTTAGTGTGTTTACTATTAGCAAATGCTATGCCATAAATACATATTTACATTTACCGTAGTGTAGTAGTTGCATTGAACAATTAAATATTTTCGAAGTGAATCCATTTGAGTGCATTTCCATATACTCATATGTATACATACTCACTAACTGACATATGCATGTATGTATGTGCATATGCATTGAATATTTCGCATGTGTGCGTGATGCTCATTAGGTAACATTTTGAGCTTTAGCTAATCAATTTATTGGAAACGTTTAAATGCCTGTTTATTAAATCTACAATTATTTAAAATATACAATATGCATACCACAAAAGATTCTTGTGTATGTATGCGTAACATTTACTTTGCACTACGGCAATTGCAGCTGGAAATGTTATCACTGTTAATTGCTGATATACTACATGACAACTATGTATATACTTTTGTATGTATATGTACACATTTATGTTAGTATGACATGGTGCAAAGTCACACACGGCTAATTATTGCTATTTGTGCAGATCCTTCTGCCTTTGCCTTTGCCGTTGCTTGGGATTCGAGGCTTGTTGCCATGTTTACGACAAAATTTAGGAATATTTTATGCAGTGCAGTCTGCTAATTATGTTGTAGTCATGTGACAGAATACATAACATGCATTTGCAATTTGCATCTATGTGAGCGTGGTGATGTGTGTGTGTGTGTGTGTGTGTGTGTGTCAGAGGGAAATATGCACTTTGAGCAAATAGAGTCAAATGCATGCAAGTCACTTGCCAAAAAATATTTGGCTAATTTATAAAATGCACTGCAACATTGGCAGCTTGGCCCTTTCTGAAACAAACAACAACAACAACAACAAACAAAACCTTTAAGAGCATGACAAACAACATGAAAAGTGTCGACAATGACACACTTTGTTTACGGTCGTCAGAGTCAGCTCCATCGTTGCCTCTACCGTTTGCGTTGGAGTTGGCTTTGTCGTTATAAGGACTACTAGTTACTCTCTGTACTCAAAGGGTCAAAGGTTCTCTTATATTTATAGGCAGTTTATGTAACAGGCAGATTTAAAAAATGCGCGCTTTCAAGAACCAATTTCGGCTAGTGATTGACCTACGTCCGTCCGTCTGTGCGTTGGTCCTTCAAGACCGTGGGCCAGTGTCTAGGGGCAGTGATAATAGATCTTCGTTTTGTTTTAAAAATTTTTCGATTTTGTCTAACAATATTCGCATTTGTGATATACCCGACCAGCTGATATGCCTTCAGCCCTAGCCAATCATCGTGCTTTCGTTATCCGACAGACCAATTCTCGTATCATTACTTGGATCGTCGACTTATGGACATCTTTTTTGTCGTCACTTGTGCTGGAGTTCAGCAAGCCACTTTTTTGCCAGATTCCTCATATTATTTTTCCTATGTCTCTGTTGTAAGTTTGACTACATTCTTTAACAGATTAGCATCGGGAATTATTTACGATTATTATTTAAAGGATAGAAAAACCCAAGTCATAAATGCGTCCTAGTATTAGCCTTAATGGCTGTAAAACATTTTGCCCAAACCACGTATGATGGTAAACTTACACTTTGGTAATTGTATGCATATTCAATGATCCGTTAAAATACATTTACTCGGAAAATTGAAAACCAAATGATATTTCTCTATCAACGTTCCATCAATTTTCATAGCATAAAAGAGTATAAAGATTCGTGTTAAGCATATTCGAATTTTCATAACCGATTTAATCGGAAATTTATGTTTCCGAATTTTTTATTATAGTGTACGTGAATTCTAATATAATAAAGTTAAGAGTTAAGGTTCTAATTTCTAATTGATAGTATTATGATATAAAGATTGTGGAAAGAATAAAAAAAAACCTGCTTAAGAAATAAACAACTCATTTTTCTGAATTTAAATTTAATAATTTTTTTGTTTAATTAAAAAATTACCATATAATTTTTTAATTGAATTACTTATTATTAAACTTTAAATTCTCTAAAGTCTAAAACTCTTAAAATAGATACTTAAAATTGTATACTAGAGGATGCGTGTGTTCATCGCTGGGTTACTTCAACTATAATATTTATCGAACCAATTTTCATGAGTTGTGTCATCAAACGGTAGGTGAGTTAGGGTGGGTCAATTTTTTTCGGTATTAGGGCTCACTCGGATTTTGATTCTTTGGGTAATTCTAAGCAAATTTGCCCAAGAAACTATGGGTCTAAAATGAATTTTCGACTTTTTCAAAATAGGTTTTTTTTTTCGCAATATTAGACATTGCATTGAAAAGGCCAAAAAACGCTATTTTTTCTCTAGCCAAATGTGAATTTTGGGGTTTTCGGGGTCGCGGAATTCATTTTTGCTTTCTATTTTTAATTTTGGGTGCCGCCAGAGGCCAGAGGGCGCTTTAGTGATTTTTTTGATTTTTTTGGTTTTTTTCTTGAAAATTGACAAAATGTTGCGAAAAACCACGAATAATTCACTTTTTCATAGTGCAATCTCAAATTTGAAGATTCCCAAAATACTTAACGCTGGAAAATTAAAGTGATGGAAGGGCGTACTCTTTTACGACGCACATTAATTATATTTAATTTAAGACAAGAAATCGATTATTTTTTATTTACTTTATAATCAAAAAAGGAATATTTTTGCTTAATTTATTTATTTATTTCTACAAATTTTATTAAAACAATATATTATTATTATTTATGTTATTATTATTAGAAAAGAATCAAATTGACTTATTTTTGAAAGTCTCTCTTGCTTTCAAGTCTAGGGGTTTGTTCACGGCTTTCTATTGTCACCACCATAACTTTTTCTCGATTCTATTCCAAAATTCGTTTCGACACCTTGGACAACAACTGAACGTGTCTCTCCGTTGCTTGTTTATGCAACGGAATTTTGGGAGCATTCATTCGTTCTACTTGTTATTTAGATTCGAATTTGAAAGAAATTGTTAATAATGTTGTAAAAAACAACGCATATTATGCTCATTCTGAAATAAATAAATAAATTAAGCAAAAATATTCCTTTTTTGATTATAAAGTAAATAAAAAATAATCGATTTCTTGTCTTAAATTAAATATAATTAATGTGCGTCGTAAAAGAGTACGCCCTTCCATCATTTTAATTTTCCAGCGTTAAGTATTTTGGGAATCTTCAAATTTGAGATTGCACTATGAAAAAGTGAATTATTCGTGGTTTTTCGCAACATTTTGTCAATTTTCAAGAAAAAAAACCAAAAAAAAATCACTAAAGCGCCCTCTGGCCTCTGGCGGCACCCAAAATTAAAAATAGAAAGCAAAAATGAATTCCTCGACCCCGAAAACCCCAAAATTCACATTTGGCTAGAGAAAAAATAGCGTTTTTTGGCCTTTTCAATGCAATGTCTAGTATTGCGAAAAAAAAACCTATTTTGAAAAAGTGGGCGACTCGAAATTCATTTTAGACCCATAGTTTCTTGGGCAAATTTGCTTAGAATTACCCAAAGAATCAAAATCCGAGTGAGCCCCATAAGGTTTTTGGGGCCCCATCCAAATTGACCCGCCCTAAGGTGAGTGGTATCAAAATGATGCATTTTTAGAACGTTTTGCAAGTAAGTAAGAGTAATGACATCTGGTTTTTGGTGAAAAACTATTTCGTGAGAATAAATAATAATGTCACGAAAAAAAAATAAAAAATTTGTATGGCCACTACAGCAGAAAAAATCTTGATTTAAGAGTTAATTGTTTCATAAAAACCGTAAGCAATCTTAAAATAAGAATGTTCAGGATTAAAAAAATGTAAACGAAACCAATATTTATATGTCAAATTTAAGGCCAGATTATGACTATGGTCTAATAATCTTTAAAAGTACCTATTAGGGATCATCCATAAACTACGTGACGTTGATTTTCGTCAAAATAGACAAAGCGAGACTGAAGCGAGGATAACTCACCTTGTTCCTGGACGAAAAACCTATGGCCCTTTAGGTATGATTTTATTAGCAGGTAGAATGGAGCAGGAAACCACGATTTTATGTTGTAGAGAAGAACCCGTGTGCCAAATCCCGTCGAAGTATTGCAGAGTAGTATTTTTTGGTTTCAAGGGTATCCGTAATAATGTTGAATAGTTCCAGAACCTCTCCTGAACCCAAACTGATGTTTCGGTACGATAGCTAGAAAAAAGAATTAAATTTAAGACCCAGCATGGGAATTGAACTTCGATACTTCAACAATCCTCAATATATTACAGGATATCCCACAGTCGGACACCACCCCGACAGTTTCACATTTTAATAGTCGTTGTTGTTGTTGCTGACGCTTGGTCGTAAAATTAAAAACAAAGCATCAGGCACTTAGCTCTTAACTGGGAAAACGCATAATAACAACAAAATGCAATATGCTACGAAAAATAACTATGTACTAGAATATGTATAGAGTGCACATAATATTCATATACAAGTATGTACTGTGTGTAAAGTATGTACATTTACTATATATGCATGTACTTATTGTGCATATTTTTAAAATCGATTTACCCACTGTGTCCAGTGTGTCCTTCACTCGAGCACTCCTCACAGCCCGTTGGACAACTGCGTTCCATCTGCAGTTTATGAGTTTATTGTTTACGTTGCTTCAGCCATAAATATTTACAAAGTGCTTTTCAAAAATATGCAAAGGTTGTGGCGCCAAAGTGGGTGTGTTCCAAGAAAGTGGGACGTAGCTGGTTATAATAGTCAATTTACAATACAATTGATGGCCAGATGGCCAGTAAGTCCTTTGGATGGATACATACTACCTACCTATGTATATCCTTCTCGGTGTCGACAATGATTCAATTGTGCTCCTGGATTTTCAAACTTCATTCAACAAGTCTGCAATCACAATACATATTAACATTATGCAGCCAAATCAACAACAATCGGCAATCAAAACCTAAAGAGCGAAAACTTCTTTGGCTGGCATTAAGTAGTCGTAAAATATTGGCTTATATCCTCCTACACCCCGTACCCTTTCTCAATCACTCTCTCCCTCAGCATCACTGGTGATGGAAAATAAGCTGCCATCATGTTGTAAGAGCACCTTTTGTGCCAGCTATAAAATTTAATTTATTTGTCTCTAATAATTTCCCATGGCAACTGTTTGTTCTGGCTCTGTATGAGTCGTGTGTGTGGGTGTACGAGCATTTGGGTATCTGAATGTTTGGATGTACAAACGGAAATTCTATTTATGGCAATAAGATGGTCATTGTTGTTGTTGCTGTTGTTTGTGTCGCTTAGTAGCTCCGGGTGCTATGGCTGCGTGCAAACATCATTCAAAGCAGTCGAAGCAACAATTGAGTGCCGCCACACACCTATGCAACATACTAGGTGGACTTTGCTTGCGTGGTATTTTGGGCTGGGTGGACAGCATTTCTCGACCCTTGGCTTCTTGGCCCACTGATGATGCCGATGATGATGATGATGGGCTGATGACCGCATTCTAACTATGTATGTATGTATGTATGTATGTGCATATCTAAAAGAATAGCTCGTAAAGTTGGGGCACTTAAGCGCAATTGTGTCCCATAAAATTTCGCCTCATCTGATGTGTCGTTGAATTTGTGAGCCACTCGGCAAAGTGGCCATAAACAATTAAACTGTTTGTGCTATTGCCACAAATTGAAACAGTATACAGTTAACACAGCTCAGGGTCTGACAAAACCCAAGGGCAAATATTTAGTAAACAAATCGCATGTTATTTGTTCCTCGATTCCTCTGTTTTTGCTTTTTTTTTGTATTCTTTTTTGTTGCTTACTATGTTAAGTTCATTATTTTACAACCATAGATAGCAACCAAGGCAGGGTAATTTTTCGCCATCTCGACATGAACAAAGACAACAAATTCAACAACAATTGACTTATCATTTGACTCTTTGCGGTTGTTTGTTGTGCGCGCATTGACAGAACTCCACCCGAACCATGGGTAGGGCCTTGCTTCCTCCGCTTCCTCCGATAACACCACCTCGCCCAACTACGTAAATCCTATAACGCTAGCTTTGTTGTAGCAGTTCCAGTAGCAATAGCAAATGGACAATGGAGAATCGCAAATTCCACGCAATCGGCTTATGCTGACATTGTTGTGGTTTGATGCCAACTACGGCTACAAACCGACCGGTTCAACTGTCATCCAGCAATAACAACAACAATGCTAACCGAATCCCAACCAGAAGTGAAACAATGAAGAGCACAGGGTACTGAATAAAATGTAGAGAGAATATAAATGGAGACTGGGAATGGTGGTGGCAGAAAGCCATGGCGCGCGACATTATGGGAGTGCCCACTAAGTGGGAGCTACTCTGCTACCAGTATATACTTAGTCTGGTTGCTAATGGTTCTTTCCTTGGTTGTTGCTCCGTCAAAGAGTCGATATAAAGATCGCAATTTGTTCTCTCACTCGCATTGTCCAAAAGTATTTGTTTTAAATTACATTCCGAAAACCTCCAAATAATATTTATTAAAGTATTTTACACTGGTGTCTTGACAAACAAAATTTTAAAATAAAAAAAGGAAAGAAATTCCACATTAAAGGCGTAAAGGCCAATGCAAACAAAATTTCCAAGCATCGGGATGGCAAAATTTTTGATTAACTGCATTTCTCCAAGAAACTACAACGACCATTGGTCGAGTTCTAAAATTATTATGATTATTGGTATTGCAAACTTAATGTTGTCAATAATAAATAGATTATTTTCCCTTTTGGAACAAATTTTAGTAAGAATGTTACACCATGGGGGTCAAAGTACGAGTTTAATTTGTTTTCCATCAACTCAATTTGCAACTTTTAATGAGCATACATGTACAAAGTATAAGTGGTTAAAAAAGTCCAATCTGGTCATCCTTGGGCTCCTATAAACGGCTAATATAAGGATGTGGAGGGCATTAATATATATTTGTTCCTTTTTGTACAAAGAAAGGTTATATAGCTAAGATAAATTACCAGTGTTGCCAGAAGTTGGCAGACAAAATAAGTTAGCTAATATGTTAAAAAAAATAGGCTAACCTAATTGGGTAATATACACTTATTCCACTGAAAAAGGTGCTATTTGCAACAATTTTTATTTTAATTAATTATGTTTAAAGATTTTGTAATTAATGTTTCAATAATAAATTTCTTAGACTGAGGGTAAGAGAGCCGTCGTTCGAAAATCAAATGCTTCATCTCAAATCAAGAAACAAAAACTTTAATTTTGTTCGTGAACGAAGGATTTGACGTAATAATAATTTTTTTGCAAGTGGTAATTATATTTCTGAACAAAAAATATTTTTGGAGGTCTTAGAAATCAGTTTTTTCAGTCCCAACAAATTATTTTTTCCAAAAAAAAATTTCTTCTTTTACGAACAAGATTTTGAGATTATAAAGTAACATATGCCTAAGTGATAAAAAAGCAGGTGATACGATCATCGAGTAATTTCAAAGTCTCTAACTGTTTACTTTGCAAATTCTATAAAACAAAATATGCATAAAATAAGCATTTTAAATTTGAAATATTATAGACCTAGCTATAAAAAACTAAAATGGCATGACAAATAACCAATATTGATTTTAGATGTATTTTTTTTTCTCTAGGTTGCTTTTTAGACTAGATAGAATTTTGTTTTAAATTTGGCAATATCCAGAAAAAAAATTTATCAAAGGACTTGTTAAATATTGCTCACTAGGCTTCATCATACGTTTTGTTTATTTTGCCGCTTTTTATTTATTTATTATCTTTTATTGGTATTTGATTTAATTTTTTTGGTTACTTTTTTAGCTCACAGTTTTACTTTGTTGCATTCTTGTTTTTTTTTTTGTTTTTGTTTCTGCACGGCCAAATAATCAAAACAAAAAATTAAGCAATTAAGCGGCAAATTACTAAGGTAGGAAAGCGATGGAGGACTTTTATTGACAATTGCAAATACTTTAAAACAATATTTGGGTATATTTGCGAAAAAAAAACATAGCGATTTTACGGTATTTGCAGATTAAGCGAAAATCACCAAAAACGATTTTCACTTTTTTAACTTTAAACAGTCAGACCTTAAATAAGTTTTATTTGATAGATAATTATAGGACCCCAAGTCCTTTATACCAAAATGCTTATCATAACCTCGGGTATCGATTGAGCCATGTCTGTCCTTCCGTCTGTTTGATCGCCTAGAGAGGTTCACTTGTTACCATAATTACGTAGTCAAATATTGACTAGGCCAGGGGAGATGAAATTTGTTCATTATACCCTTTACCTATAGGTACAAAGGGTATACAAGATTTGTGCAATGTATGTAACGGACAGAAGGAGGCTTGGCAGACCCCAAGTCCTTTATTCCAAAATGCTTATCATAACCTCGGGTAGCGATTAAGCCATATCCGTCAGTCCGAACTAGTGGCGTGCGGCTGCCAAGGCCTAAAATGGCCCTTGCATCGGGATAGGCATCGGAGGTCTCGTGCACGATGCATCGCTCTATCCCTAGCGCGTCTTTTCCTTACCCTATTCCGCAACACCTAACATAATACTTTAAAGTGCACGATAATCAGAAACTAAAATGTCAAAATAGAATCAGTGAAGCCAGTGAATGCGCTTCGGTTTGATTGCTGAATGAAAAATACTGTACCCCGACTTATTAATGTGGATCAAGATGGTAAATATCCACCTGTCTGTACCCACCCAACCTTGGCAATTGGCGGAGCGATGTTAGCAAACAAATCAGCTAAAAGCAGTTATTCTCCATATGCCCAAGTCATGACGATTTATATACTATTTATTTAATTTAACATAATAAGAATATATAAGATTTAAATCAAAATTAATATAGTAAATTCAAAATTCATTGTTTTGTTCTTTTCCATTGTTAACGTATAAAAGTATGATTTCAAAGTAAAGAATTTAAAAGAAGGAAAAAAAACAACTTAAATTTGCCAATTTAAAACTTGTTAAATTCAATATGTTTCAGTTACATTGTTAATATTCTTTTCAAATAAACATTGATTAAATTAAATAAAATGGTTCAACTCACTGTTTATCCTTGTACGTTCGTTGGGACAATGAAGTAGCTGGATGTAAATCTGTTTAAATTTTGTTATATATAGGAAGTTAAAAATAAATGTTGCTAATTCATTTAGCGTGTTGCTAATTATATTGGATTTTTCTTTTGTTTTCTTTTTCTCCTTTTTTTTTTTCTCTCTTATGCAAACTAAATATTAAAAAAACTAAATAGGTACTATTTAATAAAAGCAAACAAATATTTTTCAAAGTAAATTATGTTGAAATTCATGTGTAGTGTTGCAATCAGTTATTGTAACATATGTAATCATATGCAATCAGTTATTGCAAATAACAGGCGACCGTTTTTTCCTTTGCGGTCTACACGCAACCATAACCGAAAAAACCATGCACGCTTGCTCTCTCTCTCTGAGCATATCCAACAATTAGAAGGTCACGCAACGCGCAGGTCCGTTATTCGTGTCTCTCCCAAAAGAGAGCGGGTTCACTTTTTGTATGGTAGCTATGTGAAATAGTGGACCAATTTTGATCAAACTTCACACAAATGTAAAGACTTATACTAAATTAAACTGACATAAATTTGGTTGCGATATTCAAAAAAACAAAAAGTTTGTCCTTATATATATTTCCTTGTTTGTATGGCAGCAGCTGAGAGCAGCATGCTGTAATGCAGTGATGGGCAAAACTCATACCAACAAACATTTCTTTGTGTGAGTAAACAGCGCAGTAAGCAAAAGCGCACGAGAGAGCAAGAACCGCAATTAAGCAAAAAAGAGCGAGAGATTTCACACACTTGGACCGTACATGAGCCGACTGCGCTGCGGCAGATTTTGGTGCAATAGCCTCGCGAGTTATGTAAATTGAGAGACTGCCCATCACTGCTGTAATGAATTAACATACAAATTTTCCTTTACATTTGCTTATGCCTGCATCTGTAAATTAACATTTGTATGTTAGTTCAATAGAAACTGCTGCTGCCAGCTGCTGCCAAACAAATGTTTTGTATGAGAATAGTTATTGCTAGAAAAACTTTTTTGTTTTTTAAAATATCGCAACCAAATTTTTGTCAGTTTAATTTAGTATAAGTCTTTACATTTGTGTGAAGTTTGATCAAAATTGGTCGACTATTTCATGTAGCTACCATACAAAAAGTAAACCCGGAGCCGCCATTTTTTCCGCGCAGCCGAATAAACCGCTGCCCAAAATTACTGTATATGCTTAAAAACTATGCGCAGACACAACCTTCCTCCTGAAAATTTGCAATGAAACTAAAATTAAGAATTTTCGTGAGAATGAAGTTAGGGAATAGACTACCTGTATAATTATACCATGCTCTCGACGTTAACGTTTGTAGCTGAGTGTCGTGTTCTTGCATGTGTGTGGGAATATGTATGCGTTTTTGGTTGCGACTCCGTTGTTGTGAAATTGTCAAAAAGCCGGTGACGCTACTTAGACCTTGAGACACTGTGGACAAATACAACAACCAACGGAGCACAGAACAGCAACAATACGGGCGTAGCGGCCGATACCACTTGGGCTGCGAGAGGGCGTGACTCTGTATGTAATAATTTGTATTAATAAGCCGTAATGTCACAACCACTACCAACCATTCACCTTCAATTCACTTTTTAGCCTGGTTTATGCTTATAAACAATTAAAGTACACGAACACACACAAAATTATTAGCAAAATACACTTTGTAAATATTTTACATAAAGTTTCAACACTCAAACTCAGATAACAAAATTCAGCGCGAGCACGTCTCCACACAACAAGCTGACTTTTCAAATGCTCTTGTTGATAAGTACATATATGCAGTTTACCGTGTGTTCTCCCACACCCCTCAACATACGAACTTAAAACTTACCCTAACTTTCTAGCTTTATCAAAATCGGTACAAATTTACGGAACTTGTAGGTATAAATATAGAATTTCACAAAAAAAAAATCCAATTGAAAAGTGCTTAGAAGGAATATGCAGGAATACAGTTTTTTCGAGGCAAAAGGTACAGGGTATTCCACTGTCGGCCACCGCCTCGACTGTACCACATTTTTATACCCTGTACCTATAGGTACAAAGGGTATACTAGATTTGTACAATGTATGTAACGGACAGAAGGATGCGTTGCCGACCCCAAGTCCTTTATACCAAAATGCTTATCATAACCTCGGGTAGCGATTGAGCCAAGTCCGTCCGTCCGTCCGTATGAACGCCTAGATCTCGGAGACTATAAGAGCTAGAGACACGGAACTTTACCTGCTGCATATTTCCTAAGCAGATGAAGTTTGTTGAATCATGTCAATATCTTTCCCTGTTCCCCCGCTGTAGATTTTCGCGGTTTTTAGCCACACCGTTAAATATTTTCATTTGAAATTTAACAGAGCGATGCGTTGTGGATACATGCATCTATGTGTAAAAAATGAACAAAATCGGACAAATACAGAAAAAGTTATAGTCAAAAATGTACAAATTTTACTGGCCCTTGCCAATAAAACGCATCAATATTTGACTCCTCGTAATTATGGTTACAAGTGACCTAGAATCACAATTTTTGGTAATCTGATTGATGTGGCTCTAATGAACAAATCCACATCCAAATTTTATCGATGCGGTCCCACCACCCCCCGCAATCGATTTACCGTGTTTTCTCCCACACCCCTCAACATACCAACTTGAAACTTACCCCATATACTTTAAATAACTTCTTTGACGTAACATTCGAGTTTCATCAAAATCAAAAGCTTTATCGAAATCGGTTTTAGGGAACTTCGTTTATTTGTAAAGATATTTATACCTATATCGAATTTCACCAAAAAAAAAAAAATTCCAATTGGAAAGTTCGTAGAAGGAATATGCAGGAAAAATTGTTTGCGAGACAAAAGGTACAGGGTATTCCACTGTTGGGCACCGCCTCGACTGTACCACATTTTTATACCCTGTACCGTATGGTACAAAGGGTATATTGTGTTTGTGCAAGACGAAAATGTATGTAACGTACAGAAGGAGAAGTCGGAGACCCCCCAAAGTTACCTAAAGTATGATCAGAGTGACTAGAGAAGTCGATATACCCATGTCCGTCTGTCCGTCTGTCCGTATGAACGCCTAGATCTCAGAGATGGTAAGATCTAGAGCAACCAAACTTTCAGATAAGATCCCTTATTAATCCATAGGAGACAAGTTTATTTTATTTTTTTGATATCGGGACTACATTATATAGCTCCCATAGGGGTGTTTCAGAGGACCTCGAAAAAAAGGAAAAGTTTTAGATGGATAATTCGTTTGCTTATAAAGATATCATAACCAAATGTGGCAATCGGCAGTTTTTTAGAATCCCCAGCACTGTACCAAATTTTATCAAAATCGGTTGACTATATCATATAGGTCCCATAGGATCGATCGGTCGAAAATTTGTTTTTTGTACAAAATTCGTTGTGTTTCGTTTGTTTGTGAAGATATTATAACCAAATTTGACATTAAGAAGTTTTTTAGAGTTCCCAAGCACTATACCAAATTTGATCAAAATCGGTTGACTATATATCATATAGCTCCCATAGGACCAATCGGTCAAAAAATTGTGTTTTGTAAAAAATTCGTTGTGTTTCGTTTATTTGTGAACATACCGTAACCACATTTGGCATTAAGAAGTTTTTTAGAGTTCCCAAGCACTGTACCAAATTTGATCAAAATCGGTTGTCTATATCATATAGCTCCCATAGAAACGATCGGTCAAAAAAACATTTTGGTTCAAAATTCGTTGTGTTTCGTTTGTTTGGGAAGATATTGTAACCAAATTTGACATTCAGAAGTTTTTTGGAAATGTTCAACACTGTACCAAATTTGATCAAAATCGGTTGACTATATTATATAGCTCCCATAGGGCCAATCGGTCAAAAAAACGCTTTTTGTACAAAATTTGTTGTGTTTCGTATGTTTGTGAAGATATTGTAACCAAATTTGGCATTCAGAAGTTTTTTAGAGATTTTCAACACTGTACCAAATTTTATCAAAATCGTTTGACTATATCATATAGCTCCCATAGGACCAATCGGTCAAAAAAACGTTTTTTGTACAAAATTCGTTGTGTTTCGTTAGTTTGTGAAGATATTGTAACCAAATTTGGCATTCAGAAGTTTTTTAGAGATCTTCAATACTGTACCAAATTTTATCAAAATCGGTTGACTATATCATATAGCTCCCATAGGGCCGATCGGTCGAAAAAAAGTTTTTGATTAATAATTCGTCTGTTTTTGGTTGTTTATGAAGGTATCATAATCTAATTTGGCAATCAAATGTCTTTTGGTGTTCGTAAGCAATTTACCGGATTTTATTGCAAGCAGTGGTACAGGGTATCCCAAAGTCGTCCGCGCCCGACTTTAACGTACGCCATCTTTTATTTATTTGTTTGTTGGGATGGTTCTCGTACAGGGTGGCTCGACATTTTTCTGCTTTGACTTAGTTAGTTCCCTTTGCTATCGTTCAAATGTGATGTACTTCTGTAATTACTATAGAGTACAAAAAATCTGCCCAAATCAAACAGAACGTTGACTTAAAATAAAAGGCATTTGGAATCCAAATTGAAAAACTGGTAGAGATCTACTTTGCAAATGATAAAGGTGTGATTTATTATTTGATTTTCGTTTTTGCTTTCGCTTCCACCTTCTTAACCTTTTATTTGAACTTCATTTCTGATTGCTTTAGTTTCTAAAAACTTTTGGCATCGCTTAATGCCTTCAGCAGTTTCCTGCCCCTAACTTTTTATTTAAGCTAAAATTTGATTTAGCGATATCTGTTAGCTATTTGATGGGTCTTTAAATTCTTTTTCAGTTTGGTTTTCTTACCTTTACGGCTGTTGTATTAATTGGTTTTTACTGGGCCACTGATTAATTTCAATTAAACGCTACCTAAATGTAACAGCACTTGATTTGGAGATTAAGCATTTTTGACATTCGTCTTAGGCAATTCAATATCCGCCCGCTAAATGCACACATTTTTGATTTCCTGGTCTTCCTCGATACACAAAGCTATTTTGGATGGAAATTCATGCCCCCCAACTCCTTAACTTTAGAATTGCAAAAAACACGACTTGGGTAAATACCATGCCAAGTGTACACTGGCAAGAAAAGCAGCCAACAGCTTAGAGCCAACTTACTGCATGCGATATGATTAAATTAATTCATTGAGCAGAAGCAAAGCCGCTCTGCCGTCGAAGCTACTGAGCAATTTAAATATACCCGCAGGTTACAAATTAATTAAAAATTCAGTCTACAAGGAGTTCGCCATGTTCCATGACTAGCTGACTGCGAAGTTGCAAGGCACGAAAAATCGAAAATGCATCAAAGTAAATGAAGTGGGAGTGAGGGGATGCGAAAATACATCATTGGGGTGCCATTTAGACGAAGTCGTGCGGAAGCTTCGCCTGAAAAACTCATCAAAGTGTTCGACTTTTTTAAAAGTTGAATTCAAATAATAAATGGAAAAAGGAGCACCAAAGGCTGGACAATTGTGTAGTATACTTTGCTGCGCATTTCCGATTCTGCTCGCTCCGATAATTACCATTTTCGAGTTGCAATTTATGCACGCAGGAAGTGTTTTAATTAATTTAAGCTATTGATTAAAACGAGGAAATTAAAAACGAAGCAATGCCCCCCAAATGCCATTAATAATTGGTTTAATTAAGGAATGGCTAAACGATGTGCATTGTCTGCTTTTCAACTACATATATAAATATAAACCAAGTGCTTTAAGTGTTCGTCAAACTTTGGCCAAAAATAATTACGCAGAGCGCACAATTTGGAGCTAAAGTGTTTGCGCTTTTCGCTCCATTAAAAATATCAAAATGCTTAAACATTTACAGAAACCAAACCCACAGAATTAAATTAAATGTGAACCGGCCGGAGCAGTATGTTGTTTTATTTTATTTTATTTTTTGCTTAATTCCCTTAACACGCAAATTTTCTTAAGCTAGTATATAAACAATATTATTTACAGTGTTGAGTTGTCGCTTTATGTGGTAGTAAAACAACATTAATACCAAAACTACTTAAGAGTAGTTAAACAATTGAAAAAAAAAATAAAATATATTCTTAAATATTTTTATGTTTGTAGAATCGTTGTTTATTTGGATCAGACGAATATACATACCAAAAGGGGTGACTCTCGTCTGTTTATAAAGTATATAAAATTAAAAGTCTGTCTTGTTGTTTTTTAAAGAGAGGATATAATGGTGCTCCTCTGTTTTTTATTCCGATCACCACAAAGCCACATTCTTTTGGAGTGTGGATGTAATCCGTATGGCTGAGTATATCGACAAAAATCCGCAAACTACTGTCGGAGAAATAATGCGTATCCCCAGCGGACGGATAAATGGATGGGCAGACGAACTTTGCTTAAGCTGTCCGAGGTGATGAGAAGCATTTTGATATAAAGAATTAGTGCCCCGCTCAACCGGTTACCAACATCGTCACCCCATGAATATAAATATGCTCCGGACTATTAAAAGTTATCGTGGGTGTGCCGCACGCATAATTCATTTGCAATCTTCAAATCCTGCACCAAATCGTCATCAGTATAGAATCGATCGAATAAGATTTTCAAGACATTCCTGATTCCACTTCGGCTAGATTCCATGTTTCACAAATAAGGTGCTAGATTTTCTTCATCTTTGTTAACATAGGCGGATAATTGTTAGGATCGACTCGTTCAGTTTCGAAAGATTAAAAAATATCTTTAGGATTGTCAATTTTCATGTAGCGTTATGTACATTTTGGACTTTGTTTGTTGACTAACATTTGTTTGACCACTAGCATCTAAAATTCAGCACCAATCGCCTGCAATACCTGATACCAATAATTTCAGTCCTTGTCTGGCTAATTTGATCAACTCGATATATCCAAGAAAACTATTAAACAGGCCTTACATATTCATTTTGAGGCATTAGAGCCTGCCCGATTCCAAAATTCTCTGTTCTGATTAAGGTAGCCTCTCGAAGTCACTCCCTATTATGCAAAGTCTAATTGGTATCCAGGATACACTACAGAGTCATTACATTACATCTGCAATGTTGGTGTTGAATGTTTTAAAGTTTCTTTAGCACACATCCATATGAGTGGTGTCCCCAACAAGAATAATTTGTTTATTTTAGCTGCCTGTTTGTGGCGCGGAAGAAGATCCGGTTGATTAATTTATTTTGACAATTTTATATGGATACGCGCCACAGAGTCCGCCAAATTATGTTTCTTAACACTTTGTTCTTGACTGAGGTTTCTAAGGCAGATCAAGATTTAGTCAAATTTTATAGAATTTTTTCAATACTGCGAATTCTGATTCGTGATATGGTAATACTTTTCAACGCTCTGCATTTTGTTCATAAAATTGTTATTTAAATCTAAATCCACTCAAAAAACCGCACTAATCATGCAGATCAAAAATTTATATCTATATATAAGAACGTCAACAAAAAAATCAGTGTGGAACCAATTGTGTTCGTATGCGTGAACGTATCTAAACTAAACTATGTTATAGCCATACCTCACCTCGATACGTTGAAATCATGCTGGTGAAAACTCATACGAAAAATTAAAATGTGTCGTAAAAGGGGGAATTACAGCAACGGCAGCAATAGAAACCCTTAAACTACAATTCAGTTGACACTATTTCAATTTTGTTGTTCACATTTGTTTCAATATTTGATGTCATTAATTCTTTGTTGTTTTCAAGAATAGTTTGAAATTTTGGATAATTATATGCAAAGATCGCCTCTCAGTGAAGATTTACAGATAAGAAATGCAGAGCAGCAGAGTGATATAGGGCATAGACGGCGGAAGCTATGAACGCTACAGAGAGAAGACATAGAGTATAAGATTGCATCCCAAGAAAACTAGAAGACAGATCAGAAAAAACTTGGAGTTTAGCATTGCACAGCAGGAGAGTGATACATTGCGTAGATTAAGACTAACTCTACCTGCCAGCAAAAAGCATAACTTCAACTTCTGATCACGTTGCAACGGAATGTTGTCACGTTGTGGGAACAGAAATTTGCAGTTAGATTCGGCCAGACACAATGTCAGCAGAATCCATGGGAAAGCTTTTGCGCGCAGCGCGAACGGGGTAACCAGATACCTTAACTCCTCCCCTCGTAAGAACAATCGTCGCGATTGTCAATAGACTGGCAGGTCATTGACGCTGCGAAATTCACAACTTTTTTTGTGGCAAGAAAGTTTCTCGAGATCCAACACCTGTGGTTCTGGTCCTTCGTTAACAACAGTGGTAATGCTAAGACTTGAATTAGATTCGGTTCTTAGCCTGGAAAATACGACAGACACGCCGAAAGACAGTATTACAGAGAGGACCAAATTAAATGAGAATACCAATTTTCCTTTGGTGGAAATTGAATTTATTTCATCGATATTATTTATTTGAAGATCTTTTATCATTTCTAAAGAGAGAATTTCTTCGACATGAGATTTATTTGCTGATAACTGCAATACAGCCGGAAGGGGTTTAAAGGTTGAAAGTTCCTTTGAAATATACGTTCTGTTGTTTATTGTTATTGTTTCATTGAAAAACTGGATTAGATATGTTCCCAAAAGGTGATACGATTTGTTTTTTGAAATTTCAATAAGTCCTTCGAATTGATTTAAAAGGATGATTCCTTGGTGAAGTTCTTGTACTGAAGGTACGTGTTGATTATTTATTGCAGTGCAGCTATGATTTTTACTGGTAAGAAGTGGCTGAATACAATTCGAGTTACTTAAATCTAGTAAATTATCCTTATGGCAAATGGTTAATGTATTAACTTCATTACATATTTTTTTAATTTCAAATATATCATTATCACATTTTATTACATATTCAGAATTCATTTTTAAAATTGTATTATTTTTCTTTAAGGGTTTAATTAATAGTTTTTCACAAATAGACTGATTTATGGCTGGTAGACTAATAATCAGGCGTGCTCCGGAATGAGAAAAATTCAATCCGAACAATTTTATTCGGATTCGGTTTTGCGTGCTCCGGAATCATAATTTTTTGTCGATAATTTCCTTTTTTATTCTCGATAAATGCGTATATTTCCCTCACTTTTTTCGATAAATTGACATATGGTGTGGTGTAACCAGCTGACTGCCTTTTGTTAAGAATTTGTAAACATTGCAAAAATGTAATTTATTTTCTCAATTGCTTGTTTTAAAGCTAAAAGAAGGCGTAAAAAAATGAAAGAATCATGTCCTATATATTGTAATGTTTATTTGTATATTTTTTAGCATTAAATTCTTTTGGTTAAATATGCACCTACATTGTGTTTCTTGGCGCGAAATGTTTTTTGTTTAATACAAAACAGCTGACAAGGCTGCCGCAGTTTTGCAACTTTTTATTAGTACATGTTGTTTAGATTTAATTTTCATTAATATATTGCTAGTTCTTTATTATTTCATTTTTGTTAAATAAAATTACACAAAAATATTAATTTAGCAACAATGTTTATTAAATTTAAACACGATTTAACTATTTTTGTTACAAGGGAAATTTTTGCATGTTTGATACACACACATGCACCAACAAAACGAAAATTCGGTTTGGCTTGTATATGCTATTTTTGGGTTGTGTCAGGAAAAAAATTATTAAAAATAGTTAGCAGATAATATGCAAATTAAAGTTAGCATAAATAGAATCTAAGATATCAAGGCATATATAAAAAATGACTTCAATATAAAATTTGTGGTTTTTTAATACTATTTTGACGATTCGTTTTAATTTCACTTGCAACAAAGCAGTCGGTTTCAAAGCACATAAAAAATTCTGATTGGTGGAAATGGGAGCACCAAACATTCGGATTCAAAACGAATCCGCATAAATTATTCTGATTCGGATTCCGGAAATTCCGAAAAGTATTGGCAAAATGGTCGACATTTCTGTTATGAAGGTAAGGATATTAAAAGTGGTCAGACCTTGATATTGTCCTTATGTATAATCCTGTTTCTAGATCTAATTTTTACCTTATTCCCTAAATCTTCCACAACTATTTGTTTTTTTAACAGAGGTGACAATTTATTCCGTTGACCTATTATTTTTTTCGTAAATTATCTGCCCTGATTGATAAGATTTGACTGGTTTGGAAGTATCCCTTTGTATCATCTTTTCTTGAGCCTTTTTTAACGTGTCACTTAGATTATAGGGAATTTTGTTTAGGAAAATGTCTGAGGGTTTGCTATTCGTGACGGAGTGAATTGAATGATTGTACTGTTGAGCAGCTCGGTAAAAAGATTCGGCATCGTTGATTAAATGAAATTCTTCCTTCAAGCATCGATCTATTTCAATAATCGTTGAATGAACCCTTTCGACTTGGCTATTGGTTGTGCTATGACGTGGTGTGCAATAATAAAGTTCGATTCTGAGTCGGTGCATTAGGGATTTAAATTGAACCGTTGTAAAGCCTGGCTCGTTGTCGAGCGTGAGTTTTTTTTTTTTTTTTGCGTTAGGAAAACTTTGTAAAATATCTAAAACCTTTTCTCCCAGATTGCTTTTTTCATCAATGTTTTTTATTACGAGAAATTTCGAATATGCGTCAATACACGTTATGAATTTTAGACTTTGGGCGTAAAAAATGTCAATGTGAAGGCACTCCCCCTCCTTCTTGGGAGTCGGAGCCTCTCCGATTTTAACTTTTTGTGGGTGTCTTTTGTATTCAGTTTCGTTACAGATTTTACAACTTCTTATATATTCTTTAAAGTGATCTAACATCCTGGGCCAATAATATTGCTTATAAACTTGCTTGTAATTTTTTGGTTGGCAAAAATCCTATAGCTGAACCCTCCACGAGGGTGCCGACTGGTAATGGTACTACAGTGTCCTTTATGGACGGTACCAGCTAAGATTTGGAGCTAGCTGCTTGCAACCTAGCTCCTCCTATAGCTTGGTGGCTTGTTTGTCACTCCCTATCATGGCTATGAGGTAAAAAGGGCCGGATCAAGGTGTCAAGCGACCCGTGCCGATGATCAGCCTGGCTGGGGGCCCTTGTCCGAATGTTGAATGTTATGCGTGGCCAATTCGCGATTTAGATCAGCTTTAATTTTTAAATAAATATTTGCGAAGTTAAGACGCGCATCACCAGCAAGCTCTGCCAAATCAAGCCTTTCCAGGCTAGCCAGCGCTATGAGAAATTCAGCATTTAACTCGTCAACGAACTCCATGCGCGCTACCAGATCTGATTTATCAAAATTGTTTAACACTTCGGGCGTTAGAGAAGAACGTAATGCGTTGGTATGACGCGTTATAGATTCAACCTTTGCCTTATAAAAGGCAACATCACTTGATATTGTTGCACTAATGTCACTTCTGTCGCTGGCCATTTTTTACACTATGTTCAAACACGAGCAATCGCAAGTACGTTACAGCGAGAGCACACTGTACTTTTGAGAATAGGCAAAGACGAAAAAGTATATGCCGTTTCGAAGCAAAGCAGACACGAAAATTTGTCGTATGTTCACGTTGTGTTGCTTCATATAGAATGCACAGTTACGATCGTATGTTTGTGTGTGTATGTGTACGAAAAAATGCGCGAAACCGATGAACGTGAGGTGATGCAACTGATGTACATACGTCTGTATGTATGCACATGCGTATGAATGTATGTTGGCGAAAAGAATAATTTTTTGAATAATTATTATTATATGCTGCAAGATCGCGCAAACATTGATTTTAATTATAACAAATAAATTTGGTTTTATATACGCAACACACGCACGAATATTTGTTACACATATGTATGTACGTATATATGCAAACTTGTACGCGGTAGCGAATATGTATGAGTATGTGTTTCACACCGAATTGTGCAAAAACAGCTAAAAATAACTCAACCGATATTTTTTTTTTTTTTTTTTTTTTTTTTTTAATATTTATTTACAATCTATCCTTTAGACAATAAGTAAATGTTTTGGAAATTATAAATTAACAGGAGAAATAGTTAAACTCCAATGAGTAATAACTATTGCTTTTTTAAGTGCTGTAAGCTTAATTTGAATATGGCATGTCTAAGACATGATTGCGTTTTAATCTTCGTATTCTATCGCTATCATCCAAGAGGCCTATTGCCAAAACTCAACCGATATGAATTATTTAATTCTGTAACTACGATTTTAAAAACGAATCTCGTCGGGGTCACCAATGTTTTGAGGAGAGACACAAATTGCCCACCTTTTGCGCGAAATAAAGCAAATATGTATATATAAGTAAAAAACACTCGATGCGCTTTTGCTCTAATACGTTTATTCCACGGCGATCGTAGTTACAGAAGTGAGGTTATTACATATGCAGGCGCTAGGCTGCTGCGCTAACATAAAGCTCAGCGGAGCTTTCGTTACAATAGAGAAAAGCTTATTGACATAACATATGTTCTATTGTGACTTATGCTTAGTTACAATGTAAGATTAGTTTTAGCAAAACAAACATAAGCCGCAATGGCACTTACAATTAATATACAAGATTTTAGTTCTGCTCCGGACACGCGTCATCGCTCGAAGTTCGGCAGTCGATTTTCTTGTTTCCTGGGTTTCCACTGTTCTACGCCAGGTCGTTTTTGGTTCCACTCTAATGCCACTCATAGTTCTAGCCCTCCAAATCCGCAAAATGTTTCGCAGGTTTCGGTTAACAAATGTTTGTAATTTTCTTGTGACTATAACTGAACCATGCCAAGTCTCGCAGCCGTAAAGAATAACTGAACTGAACTTTCTGTGTTGCACGCCAAATATTATGCTGGAAGTTAATTCCAACATTTTGGATATCTGCTGATTCAAAGACTAAGTCTACGACGTTTATAATAAACAGCGGCGAAAGTTTTACTCCACTTTTGCATTCGAAGGAGTCGCTCAACTGTCCGCAGTGTAACATACGACAAGAAGATTCTTCGTAGCATGCCTTAATAACGTCAACAATTTTCGTTGGGATACCTCTGGCATTAAGAGCGAGCCATATCGAGTCTCTTTTCCGTAAGTCAAATGCTTTTAAAAAGTCAATGAAAGTTATGTATAGAGGCGCATTAAATTCCGCAGATTCACACGATCTTTCTGGTCGGAACCATGCCTGACTAGGTCTGAGAACACTGTATAAGGGCTGTGCGCAATTCGATTCAAGATGATTTGATTGAAAATTTTCTTAATAGTTGGTAGCTGTGAAATACCTCTCCAGTATCTTCTATTTCCTTTTTTAGGAAGTTTGATTAAGATTGATTCTTTCCATGCTTTAGTCACGTTTTTCAAACTTTTCTTAATATCGTCAATACTTTAGAGGCCAGTAAGTAAGCGTCTGCCGGAAAACACTCGTTTTATTATTATATTTTTATGCGATTTCTTTCTTCAACTCGCTTCTATACAATTTCTGAGATCTTTGAAAAAATCTTCTTTCGTCGAGGAGTCTCTGAGTTTACTCACGTCAAATTTGTAAGATAAGGCCGTATTCATTTTGCAAGGTATATGCCCACACCACGTATGTGTGGTTCCGATTCATTGGGCATACCAGAGAACAGAACTAGGTCACCCACATTTATTCCATCTGACCTCGCTTACTCCCAGAATAGCCCTTTTAGCCTGGTGCATTCGGCAGGGAGTATTGCAAATTTACTGGGCTCTGACATTCCATTGTCCAACTCGTATCCTTTTTCGTTTGCTAGTGATCGTCATCGTTTCATTGTTATTATCCGAGGCTTATCTTCTAGTGAATACACGAATGCAGTAAATTTGATAAATCTGATATCTAGGCGTTTATACTGACAGACGGGAATGGGTATATCGAATTCTCTCTACTTACACCCTTATCATGAGCGCAACTGAGACGTAGCTCGTCCAAGCGGAGGCTCCAATTTTCGATGACGCGTTCGAGGATAATCGACGGTACCTCGCGAATGTTGGCCTCTAATGCTTCAATCGTAGCTGGATTATCCACAAACACTTTAGACTTCACGTAGCCCCAAAGGAAAATGTCTAACGGTGTGATATCACACGATCTTGGTGGCCAATTCACCGGTTGGTTCCTCGCGGGCGTCAATTTCATGTAGCAAATAATTCGTTATCATGGTGCGATAACGGTAGCCATTGACGGTTACGGTCTGACCAGCATCATTTTTGAAGAAATATGGACCAATGATTCCACCGACCCATAAACTACGCGCTGGACGAGGTCTATTCGATCAAGTGTCATCCAATAATAAATATTAGGTAAATATAGGTAAAATTTGCACATTTTTGACTATAACTTCTGTTGTATTTGTCCGATTTTGTTCATTTTTTACACATAGATGCATGTAACTACAACGCATCGCTCTGTTGAATTTCAGGTGAAAATACTAAATGATGTGGCTAAAAACCGCGAAACTCTACTGCGGGGGAACGGGGGAAGATATTGACATGATTCAACAAACTTCATCTGCTTAGGAAATATGCGCACCAGCTGGTAAAGTTTCGTGTCTCTAGCTCTTATAGTCTCTGAGATCTAGGCGTTCATACGGACGGACAGACAGACAGACGGACAGACGGACGGACGGACATGGCTCAATCGCTACCCGAGGTTATGATAAGCATTTTGGTATAAAGGACTTGGGGTCTGCCACGCCTCCTTCTGTCCGTTACATACATTGCACAAATCTAGTATACCCTTTGTACCTATAGGTACAGGGTATAAAAACACATGGCAACTTGACAGTACTCCCGCGTGGTTTATCAAAAAAAACCTTATTGAAAAAAAACCCTCAAAATTGATAACCCTTTACAATATGGTGCCAATAATGTAATTGTAAGAGTTTGCTTAATAAAGGTATATTTAATCTATTAACTAAAATATAAAATGATCTATAAGAAAATTAATAAAAAAGAAAAATGACCGTATGGCAGTTTTCACAGGCAGCAAAGCCTCCAGATTTTGCGCTCAAATAAAAATCACTTAACATCTTCAACGTTTAGAAGCTATGATTTTAGCAAAGAATAAAGTCAGATCGGCCCACTTTTCATCGGTGTCATTGTTAGTTTGTTTTTAGGCAACCAAGATTCCAATAAAAATGTGAAAAATGGAAATCTTGAAAAAACAAACAAAATAAAGCCTTGATTAAGTTTAAATTTAATTTAAAAGCTTTCAAAATTACAATAGTTTGAAAAATTCACAAATATATTTGAGGGGTCTAAAGGCAACTGAGCATTTATTGACCCATCATTTTGGTACGGCAAGCTAGGAAAGACAAATGAATGTCAGAGATTTTCTTTATTTTTGTATGCACTTTTTTAGCTCAGTTATTTTTAAATATAAATAAATGATTGGTTTTTTTAAAAACTTATTTCCTAGTAAGCGTTTCTGTGCAACGGAAATACAATTAGATACTTCTATTGTCGAAGCTTTAGATTTTATGAATTGTTGACATTGCTGTTCATATCGATGCTTTTATTTCTAGTCTGTCCACTAAAATGCAATTCCATTTTAAATTTTTGTAAATTTTCAACAAATAATCGCCCACTGACACGCCTACCGCGTTGCGGGTATTTGTTTTCGGAACACAAAAAAAGAACACTTGGCTAATTGCTTTTCCAATGCTGTGTTTAAATGGTTTTGTTTCTAACCATCGTAGTAGTTTTTGTAAATGAATAAATGTACACAGTTTTTTTCACCGGAATTTTATAAACTTATGCACTTATGGTGTACAACACCAACAAGTATTAAAAAATGTGGTACAGTCGAGGCGGTGCCCGACAGTGGAATACCCTGTACCTTTTGTGTCAAAAAAATTTTTTCTGCATATTCCATCTAAGAACTTTCCAATTGGAATTTATTTTTTTTTTGGTGAAAATCGATATTTATACCTGTAAGTTCCCTAAATTTTTACCAATTTTGATGAAACTCGAATGTTGTAACAAAGAATTTATTAAAAGTATACGGGGTAAGTTACAAGTTGGTATGTTGAGGGGTGTGGGAGAAAACATGGTAAATGGATTGCGGGGGGTGGGGGGACCGCATTGATAAAATTTGGATGTGGATTTGTTCATTAGAGCCACATGAATGAGCTTACCAAAAATTGTGATTCTAGGTCACTTGTAGCCATAATTGCGTAGAGTCAAATATTGACGCAGTTTATAGGCAAGGGGAGGTGAAATTTGCACATTTTTGACTATAACTTCTGTTGTATTTGTCCGATTTTGTTCATTTTTTACACATAGATGCATGTAACCACAACGAATCGCTCTGTTAAATTTCAGATGAAAATATGAAAAGGTGTGGCTAAAAACCGCGGAACTCTACTGCGGGGGAACGGGGAAAGATATTGACATGATTCAACAAACTTCATCTGCTTAGGAAATATGCGCACTAGCTGGTAAAGTTTCGTGTCTCTAGCTCTTATAGTCTCTGAGATCTAGGCGTTCATACGGACGGACAGACGGACGGACGGACGGACGGACGGACGGACGGACGGACGGACGGACGGACGGACATGGCTCAATCGCTACCCGAGGTTATGATAAGCATTTTGGTATAAAGGACTTGGGGTCTGCCACGCCTCCTTCTGTCCGTTACATACATTGCACAAATCTAGTATACCCTTTGTACCTATAGGTACAGGGTATAAAAATAAATAAATTAAAAACTACAAGAATTACTGAGTTTTGTTCGGTGGCAAGGGTAAATTTAATTGAAACTCGCCAAAACTAAATATAAACGTTTATTTACAATATTATACTGGGGTGCCACAGAAAACAATTTCTTTGCAATTTCTTTACCATTCCGATTTTTGGTGCCACAGACATGATTCGCAACAGTTTCAAAATCTTCGACAAAATTGCTTGAGATTTGATTAAATTCACCAATAAAAACTAATTAATTCAAAGAAGGTATTACTTATTTGGAAAGTGTATTTTTCTGAGTTTTCTGTATCCTTATGTTGTGAAAAATTTAATGTTTTAATTGATTTATTTTTGCGAAATCTTTATTAAAATCTTTGGTTTATTTGCCATTCTGTGTCAATGTGCAAAATCTTTTCGTGGTAATGAGTTGCCACCTAGTTGCTGTGGTAAATAATAATGTTGTTGTTTTGTCCTTTATCTCTTTATGGAGCATAGGGCCTCAGTGATATATTTCTATCTGGTACGATTATGCGCTGTTCCTTTCAGCTCACTCCATCATTTTCCTATTGAGTTTATTTCGCTGTTCAGCGTTCTTCTCCATGTTGTTTTAGGCCGCCCTCTTTTCCTATTGTCTTGCGGATTCCAGTCAAACGCTTGGCGACAAACTTCTGGTTCTTTGCGAAGAGTGTGGCCGATCCAACGCCATTTGCGTATTTTAATGAAATTTGACATTGGTTCAATTTTACATCTTCTATATACCTCTTCGTTGCTTATTATATTTGGCCACCATATTGCTATAATGCGTCTTAAGCATCTTTTCACAAAGCTTTGTATTTTATTCATTAAATTTTCGGTCGTGAGCTATGTTTCACATCCATATAATGAAACTGAAATAACGTTTGTTTTAAAGATTCGAATTTTTGTGTTTTTCGTTAGTGCCGAAGTACTCCATATTTGCCTTAATTGGGCGTATACACCTTTTGCTTTATTTATTTATGCAAAAATGCCTTTTTGAGCGCTATCTTTCTCGGAGATCATACTCCCTAGATATGTGAATGAATCTAGTGCTTCGATATCTTCATTTCCGATTGTAAAGCTCTGGTAGTTCGCAGAGTTAATTTTTATTGTTTTCGTTTTGTTAGTGTTTATCTTTAATCCGACCGTTTCAGATGCCAAACATAAGTCGTTTATTTTCTGTTGCATGTCTGAATGTTTGACGGAAAGTAGGCAGACGTCGCGACGCGACGTCGCACAGTGGCACGGTAGCCAAAAAAACCTTGCAAAAATCATATTTTCTAAACCAATTGAGATATTTTTATGAATTAAATTGTAGTTGAAAGAAAACACTTTTAGCTTTAAAATAAGTACCCATACATTGTGATACGACATCTGCTGCGCAATATGTTGTGGAAGTTGGATTTTGTTGCCTGTGCAACATTTCCCATTGAAAAATTGAGATATTTTAATCAATTAAATTGTATTTGAAAGAAAAATGTTCAGGCAAAAAAACATATCATCAAAATTTCTTTATAAATGAAAAAATATGTACTTAAATATTTTCAATGGGAAATGTTGCACAGGCAACAAAATCCAACTTCCGCAACATATTGCGCAGCTCTCGGATATCATATCACCATGTATGAGTACTTATTTGAAAGCGTGAACATTTTTCTTTCAAATACAATTTAATTGATTAAAATATCTCAATTAGTTTAGAAAATATGATAAAAATATGTACATATTTTTCAATGGGAAATGTTGCACAGGCAACAAAATCCAACTTCCGCAACATATTGCGCAGCTCTCGGATATCATATCACCATGTATGAGTACTTATTTTAAAGCCTGAACATTTTTCTTTCAAAAACAATTTAATTCATTAAAATATCTCAATTGGTTTAGAAAATATGATTTTTGCAACGCTTTTTCGGCTTCCGTGCCACTGTGCGTCGGCATATGCGAGATCTTCGATGTGTTCGGTGAAATTCCACGGAACACCCCTTTTTTTGTCATCAATGAAATTTTGGAGCACGTTGTCTATTACAATGAAAAATAGTATTGGAGACAGCAGGAATCCTTGTTTGACGCCTGTTTCTGTTTCAAAGCCTTCGGAGAAAAGGCACATGGAAATTTAAAAATTTATTAAATGATTTTAATAAATGAAGTAATATTTATTGAATCTAGCGTCTTTTAAATAATTGGCGAGTACGTCGAAAATACTAAATCCAACTTCTACAAGGGCACAACAATTAGAATTACAATTTTAATTAGCATTGCTGGCCTTTTTCTACATGCTGTTGTTTTTTTTTAAGGCAATTGGCCTTTTTAAAATTATTTTCTATTTTCGTGTAAATTTGCAAATGTAAGCAAACGAATTTTGCCATTCATAACGCTGAAGACAGGGTTGTCAAACAAACTCTTGTATTGGCCGGTACAAATATTCAAACTTAATTTAAATTTATTTTGTATAAATGGAAAGAAAAATGATGCAAAATATGCTGAAAATTATCGCTTAATGTAATAAAGAATAAACTTTATTGGATCACTGTTAATAATCATTTATTTAAATGAGTGGCTAAATGTTCTAAAATAAGTTTTGGAAAGTAGCAACCCTTTGCTGCCATTCTTGCAAAAGCATTGGAAATTAATTGTTCGAAAAATGAAATCCTTGAGATTTCTGTGGCACCTTTTAAAGATTTGGTTTCAAACCGTTTCCAAAACCTTTAAAGATTTCTGTGGCACGCACGATAATCACTGATTTTAAATTTGTTATTAATACGTCAATTTGTATTGTTAGCTCTAGATGCTTAATGTGTGTAACCTATGAGTAAAAAGAGCTGCCTCCAGTTTGAGGGAATTTCTCAACTGATGTGACCGCATCGTCGCGTCGAATCGCGCAACGGGCACCTTATATAGGCGCTACTGACAAACACACCAACCACCATATCCCTCTAAGACTACTCTATCTTTCGCTGTAACTACTCTACACACGGTCTCCAGGGTGACTAACTAAGACCTATCCCATCAATTACAGTTACCACCAATACATTCTTTCACCGGACAGGCTCCAATAAACCGTGTGCAACACTTCCCAAGGGGCAGCCCGCAAGAGCTCACCTGACAATAGAGGCCTATAAAAAATATCCTCAAGCTGTTGAAGTATCCACGTTCAATTTTAAGTACAAGCGCGATATCTTCCATTTAAGATTAGTAATCAATAGCGTAGACTTTGATTCGCATGTTATTGCTTTTTCCGAAACCTGGCTTAATTCGTCTGTCTCTGATTTTGAAATTTTCGTCCATTCCTACATAACTTATAGACTTGACCGGTCGTGGTGGTGGTGTTCTCATTGCTGTAAAAGCCGACCTGGAATCGCATTAACTTTCTCTTAATTTTCCCTCAGATAGTTTATTGCGGTTAAAGTGTTTACCAATAGCTGTTTTACTTATTTTACATCAGAGCTCGCAAAAAACTGTCAACCCATTTATCCAATGCGGTCGGCTCACGAAGAAAAAATAAAACAAAAACGGTCTCTCACTGAGCCGAACACTTTTTGCGTTTCACTTTTCGGTTCTGGTCAGTGTTGTCGGTTGAGCAAAACAAATGTGTCTCTCTCACAAAAACACTTTGAGCGATCGCTCACTAAAAACCCTCGGCAAAAGACCGTTTCGCAAAAAGTTTCCGCGAAAAGTGTCTTTTGCGTGTGTATGCGTGCTTGTGTAAGTCGCCTGTGCAACAGCTTGTGTCTGCAAATTTGATCAAAGTCGGTTGAATGTATCATATAGCCCCATATGACCGCTCCTTTCGAGGATGCTACCTCCCAATCACCCACAACTGTTTTTCATAAAAATTCAACCTTACAAATCCCATCCAAGGACGTTTGGAATTTTTACTAATAAGATATAACCCATAGGAAAAAGGGTTTGTAAAGAAGCTTCAGTCACCGCAATCGTTAGACTTATTTACCATATGCTTCAGAATTCATACGCCTCAAATTCGGTCGAGCACAAACAAACAAAAGTTTGTTGCATGTTTGGATGTTTTTTAAAACCGATGAAAAAGCAACTGCGTTGATACAGGGTATTGCAGAGTCGGACATGCTGGATTGTAGCATATGCTATAGTCGGGTGTTGGCGTGTGAAAGACGCATTGAGCTGAAACCTCAAGCATTTTTTTTGAATTTGTTGCAAAATTCAAAATTATATCCCCTTTTGCCACGAAGCCACAGTCGCCATCAAAACTTTTTTGTTTTGCAATGCTCCCTTCCCACAAATGCTCAAGTCAAGTATTTTTAATATGCATATATTATAATAAATTTTGAGGATGGAAGAGACTTCCCCGAAGCTTCAACGGTTCCTCTTTCTAGACTATATCGTAGCGGACCAATGTACTGGTTCGAGTCAAAGCCGAGTTTTTAATTTTAGCTGTCCCGACAGGGCAAACAATTGAACCAACCTCTCCTTGTAGCAATCTGCTCGGCAACAACCAACAACAGACTCCGGCAGAACTAGGTCCAACAGCAGAATGTGCTGGACGTGCCGCTAAACGTGTTGCCACACCCACAATTTCACGTTTGTTCATGTTTGCTTGCCGTCGATGTGCTAATGGCCATGATTTACTATCCACACTTTGGTTTGCACTTGGGTGCAGGACGCTTGCAAGTCTTTTTTTTAGGTGGCATAGGACAGCGAATCTTCGGTTTACAGCTGCTCCTTTTCTTCCGAGGACACTTAGGCTTTTTTGGGCAACTTTTGCGTTTCTTGGAGCAGCTAAGTTTCTTTGGAGCACAGCTCTTCTTCCGCATTTTTGGACAACTCATTTCGCCACTGGTGGAGCAGTCAGATTCGGTTGAATTCACATTCCCACCAGTGGGGACAGTGTTGGAAGACTTCACAGTTTGCTTTGAGTCCTCCTTCCTCTCCACGTGGGTGCTATCCATAAGACGAAGTGTCCGTCCGAAGTGGTAGGTACCCTTTATCAAGAAGAAGCAATTTCAAAATGTAAAAAAATATACTTTGTCATATCTGTGCAACTTACCGGGGCGTATAGCATTTGCTGGCTACTACTCATGTTGCCCCAACGACTTGCAGCATTGTGGACAAAGGTGGTATTATCAAAGCGGTCCCCAAAACGGACACTATAGTCCCTCAAAAAATTGGTTTTCATAATGCCGTCTTCCTCCGCATCCATTCTATTGTCACTGTCTTCCTCCACGTCCATGCTATCGTCGCTGTCATTCTCCGCATTCATGCTATCATCGCTGTCATCCGACTCGCTACTATACTCGTTTGTTAGCCTTTCAGGTGCCTCCTCGGACATAACTACTGATTTTTAATTTGACAAAAATTTAAAAATAAATAAAACAAAATAAAATTTAAATTTAATCTTACATAAAACTTTTGTACGATATGTATGGCCAAAGCTCTTGTAAACAACTGAATTTATGGAAATACATAACTCATATGGTAAGTTTTTAAAATGTGAAGTTTTCAATCTTCGCCTACTTGATCTTTTCTTACTTATTTTTGAATGTATCACTTATTGGGCTCTACGGTTCTATTGGTGGTGAGTCCCAACCACTTGTGCGTCAACATGGTCACTGCAGAGTGAGATATCACACTGGCCACACACCAGGTTAGAGGATCAGATTGTTTTTGGAAACTATACTTTTGATGTTGCCAAGGATGTCGTCCACCTTGCCACCACAACGAACAACGAAATCAAACGTACGAAATCTTGCCAATCGATTGAGGAGTAGCATAGACCTCTGTCACCGGACAAAACTAACTAACACTGTTCAAAACGGTTTAAATTTTAAAAAAAATTAAAAAAAAAAAATTGATACAATATTAATTTCAACTTGTTTTCGAACTTTTGTACGCTATTGTAAACAACTAAATTTATGAGAAAATATAACCTGTATGGTAAATGTTTGAAATGTTAAGTTTCGAATCTACGCTAACTTGATCTTTTCTAAGCGTACATTTCATTTTTTTTTTCGGGTTACACAATTTTATAAATTAATACATTACATACTATTTACAATAATCCCTAGTTAAACAATCTAAATTTAATTTACGCAATGGACCTCAGATACCTCAAAATATGCGCCAACTACCGGGGAATCAGTCTTATTGCCATCTCATATGAGTTCCTTTCGAGCGTACTATGTGAAAAATTAAAGCCGTTTACCAACACACTAATTGGACCTTATCAGTGCGGCTTCAGACCTGGAAATCCACCACAGACCAGATCTTCACATTACGCCAGATCCTGGAAAAAACCCGCGAAAGACAAACCCACACCCATCATCTGTTTTTCGACTATAAAGCTGCTTTCGATAGCCCGATAAGGGATTGCCTATACGCCATCATGTCTGAGTTCGGTATTCCGGCGAAGCTGATTCGCCTGTGTAGGATGACGTTAAACAACACCATCAGCTCCGTCAAGGTAGGAACGAACCTCTGCGAACCTTTTAACACCGTGCGAAGTTTCAGACAATGCGACCCTCTATCGTGCGTCCTTTTCAATCTTGTGATGGAAGCACTATTTTCTACAAAAGTGTCCAGCTCCTTGCATACGCTGATGATATTGTGTGACGTTGCAAGCGAGATGTCACTGCTGAATTTGTAGCAATCGAAAAGGAGTCAGCAAAAGTGGGTTTGGCGGTGAATGAGGGCAAGACGATCCTAGGATCCCACGTTGTAGCGGACCAATATACTTTTGAAGTTGTCAAGGAATTCATATACCTTGGCACCGCCGTCATCATCGAAAATGATATCAGCCTGGAGATTAAGCGAAGGATCACAATTGCCAATAGGTGTTACTTTGGGCTCAGTAAGCAAATGTGTAGCAGAGCCATCTCTCGATAGACAATACATACACTCTACAAGACACTCATCTTACCCGTGCTTCTTTAGGGCGCAGAAGCATGGGCTGTGTCGCAGACGGATGCAGCAGCGCTTGGAGTGTTCGAGAAGAAAATTATTCGCAAAATACGGATGAACCACGAATTGTATGAGCTCTACGATGACATAGATGTTGTCCGGCGCATCACAATACAACGTCTGCGCTGGCTCGGGCATGTTGTACGTATGGATGAAGAAGCTCCAGCGAGAAAGGTGTTTGAAACGAGAGTCAACGACGGACGACGAAGAGGGAGACCGCGTCTCCGATGGAAGGACCAAGTGGAGGAGAACTTGTCTACACTTGATGTAATAAATTGGAGAAGACGCGCTAGAAGCAGAGGCTCCTGTCGAGAGCTCTTGAGTTCGGCTGTAACTCGGTAACGGGGTGTGAAGGCCACCTTAGTAAGTAAGTATTGGACCTCAGAGAATAGAGGCAAGGAGACGTTAGAAAAAAGTTAAGCCAATATGATCAAGAGGACAAAAGAAATTGATGTAGCCATGTCCGTCCGTGTGTGTGAACACCTGTCTCTGAGATGATAAGAGCTAGAGCAACCAATCTTTGGATTTAGACCTCTTGATGTTTCAGGAGAAACAAGTTATTTTTATCTATATTGTCGTTTCATAGAAAATTAAAATTATTTATAAAAACAAATGAATAATATTTAAAACAATATTTATCCCAATTATATTGTATGGTTCGAAGGTTTGGGGTGATTGTGCTGCGTGCAGTCGCACAGTGGCACGGCAGCCGCAAAACCGCTCAAAGTGGAGTACATTTTCAACTTTAAAAAATCGCAATTTTTGGAATAAAAGTTTGTGTTTAAGATTGGTTTGTAAAAAAACTACGCAACCGATACCTATTTTTTTGGTTTTTATAAAAATGTACATGATATTTAAACATAAAAGAGTAAAAAATGACTTCGTATCTTTTCTTTTCTTTTTTGGACAACTTTTTCAACTTTGGTAGAAGATAAAAAAAATATTGGAAAATTACATATTATTGTTTTAACATAAATACTTTTGTTATTAATTTATTTACCTACTCTATAAAGTTTATCACCGCCTTTATCCGCCTTTGGCTGTAAGGCCACTAGAAGTCCAGAAACCCAACTCCAAAAAATGAAGAAGAACACTCAGTAGATGCATCAACTAAATTAAGAGATGTTTGCTTATATTTGTACTTGACAATAAAAAAGTACCTACCTGTGACATTTTAAAAAAGTAAGATTAACTATTATTAAGACTATTTCGAGGAGATACTATTTTGCACCCCCTGGGTCGAATAATAAAAAGAAGTTGCGCGTAATATTTAAATCAACTTTATTTGTCGCTGACCGGAGCTGAAGTGCTCTGTCATATTTTTTGAATATCAAGTGCAACATATGAAGCTATTAGCGAAAGCTTATTGAGTGCACCTTTTATGTTTAATAGAACAGTTTTTATTTATCTAAACTTGCAAAGCTTGCACATGGTCGGAGTTCTGGGGATCATTTGTGGGCTCAGTGCCCTGCTCCAAACATCCTCCCCGCGTTGAAGGTCGCAGGCTTTCAAAAGAGTCATCGGATATTGGCAGCACCGCAACTTTAGAAACAGCTCTTTTAATCAAGCCGGTAGACGTGCGCACGATTGCGACTCTGATGACGCCGTCGTTGCCAGAAATTGTGCTGTCGACTCTTCCAAGATGCCACTTTAAAGATGGGAGATTGTCATCTTTCAGCAAAACGATGTCGCCTTTCTGCAGGTTTCGCGATGCTGAACGCCATTTGACTCGCTCCTGTAGCAAAGATAGGTAACTTGTGCTCCATCTTTTCCAAAAGGATTGCTGCATGTGGCATAGACGCTGCCAGCGGTTTAGACGACCGACATTGAGGTGCGTTATGCCAGGCTCTTCGATGGCGGTAAATGTTTTGCCTATGAGAAAGTGTGCTGGTGTAAGCACATCAAGATCGTCTGGGCTTTCTGAAATTGAACAAAGTGGACGTGAATTTAAAATTGCCGAAATTTCGCAAATAAGAGTGCGAAGCTCCTCAAATGTGAGTATGTATGACCCGACGACACGAAAGAAGTGGTATTTTGCGGCCTTGACAGCGGCCTCCCACAAGCCGCCAAAGTGTGGTGAGCGTGGAGGAATAAACTTCCAATTTATGGAAGTTGGAATTTATGGAGTCCAAATGGAATATGGCTTGCCCCTTATTGCGTTGATAGATCCTTGACTAATTCCATATGAGAAGCCTTTGTAGAAAAACAGATGAAGATTGCAATGTAGCATTTGACAGGTGGTCGGTTTCTAGTTTCAGACTTGTGATAAAAAGGTCCACAGTAATCAATGCCAGTTGTTTCAAAGGCTGGATTTGGCTGCACGCGATCAGTAGGCAATTGTCCCATTAAATGCTCATAGATTTTCGGTCTCAGTCGGAAGCATCTGACGCATTTGTTTATAACGGATCCAACTGTTTTGCGTCCTCCAATTGGCCAATAATTTTGTCGAAGAGATGCTAGTAGGCTTTGTGTTCCTGCGTGCAAATACTGGTTGTGATAATGCATTATGATTGCACTGGTGACAGGGTGTTGTTTTGGTAGTAAAATCGGGTGTTTTGCATCGTAGCTTAAATTTGAGTTTTGAAGCCTTCCTCCAACACGGATTAACCCATTGTCGTCTAGAATAAGGTTCAGTGAAGAGAGTTTGCTTTTTGATGATAACTGCCCTTTGCACTGAAGCGTTTTAAGCTCAGCTGCAAAGCAGACATTCTGTATACTCTTTAAAAGCATGTTCGTGCCCATTTTATTATCATTTGTGGTAAGAACTCCACTTGGACGCTGAGGTGGTTGGTATTTTAGACATGAGAATCTGTAAATGTAGGCAAAGACTCGTTGTAGTGAAGCAAATGAATTTTGATATTTACAATCAAATGATATATCTTGTTGTGATGAAACGACTAAAACTTCTCGGCGACGTTCTGGAAGCTGAGTAGTAAATTCTACAAGCGTTGGCCATTCGTTGGTGCTTGCTCGAAGAAACGGTGGTCCTGTGCACCACAAGTCTGAACTTAATAGCTCCATTGGCGTACATCCACGCGACAGAATGTCTGCTGGGTTCAAGTGTGTTGGTATGTGATGCCAAGTCATTTCTTTAGTTAGTTGCTGAATTTGCGAAACTCTGTTTGATACGAAAATTTTGAAATTCGAAGGCGCTAAGTTCAAGTTTGGGAATAGTAAGCGTTTTTAGAGGCGCTACCCTAGATTTTGAGCACAGAAGATGCGACGAGATGATTCCATTCGACTCTGATCGTACATACATGCAAGCTCCAAATGCTGATATACTTGCATCGCAGAACGCATGTATTTGCCAAGTTGCTGGGCTTTGTAGTACGAAACGAGGAAATTTGAAGTTGCTGACTAACGAAAGTTGTGATATAAGCTCACACCATGTTGCATGCAAAGATTGTGGCAAGCTTTCATCCCAATTGATTTTTTGTTTCCATAATATTTGCATAAATATCTTCGACTTAGTTATGATAGGCGATATTAAGCCGAGAGGATCATAGAATCTAGCTATAGTTGAGAGAATTGAACGCTTAGTGACAGATCCCTCAGGTATGATTTTGGAGAAGTTGAAGAGAAAGTCATCAGTATCTGGATT
Organism: Chymomyza fuscimana; assembly: GCA_949987675.1. Lineage (NCBI taxonomy): Eukaryota > Metazoa > Arthropoda > Insecta > Diptera > Drosophilidae > Chymomyza > Chymomyza fuscimana. Next base: position 63,379,053 of record OX465088.1, read on the forward strand.
CCAGACTAGTCCAAGTGCCTTTGCTACGTCAGTACCATCATGAAAGCGTAGAAGTGTCTCTCGATCACATAATGGCTCATCCTCTATAGCTGCTGGCTCATTCGAGCACCATTTCCGGATTGGAAGTGGCCTCTAAGAAGTAATCCTTTTACTTGACGCAAAATCTCTTTAACTTCGTCGACGCTTTCGCCTCCAGAAATAAGGTCGTCAACGTAAAAATCCTTACGAACGATTTTTGCTCCAATTGGGTATGAGGCTTCTTCATCATATGAAAGTTGCTGCATTGCACGAATTGCCAAAAATGCAGCTGGCTTGGTTCCATAAGTTACGGTGTCAAGTTTATAGACTCGGATATCATCTTCTGGGCTATCTCGCCACAGAATACACTGCAAATATTCATCTGGATGCGATACGCGTACACAGCGATACATTTTGCAGATATCGCCGCAGAGAGCCACTTTGAAAAATCTAAAACGCAGCAAAGTGTTGAACAGTTTTGGCTGTATGGTTGGCCCTGCTAGTAGAATATCATTTAAAGAAAGACCAGATGTGGTTTTGGCAGATCCATCGAAAACGACACGCAGTTTCGTACTGGTACTGTCAAGCTTGTGTACGCAATGATGAGGAAGATAATATTTGGGTATATCCTCTGAAATTGTTGCAAGTGACATATGCCCTAAATCAACATATTCTTGAAGGAATGCGGTGTACTGTGTCTTAAGAGGCAAGTTGTTTTGTAGTTTTCGCTCTAAATTCTTGAATCTCCTAAGAGCACGATTATATGAGTCGCCAAGTGAGTTAAATGAGGATTTTGCTGGCAGACGAACTTAATATTGACCAGACTTAAGACGTGTGAAGTTTTGTGTGAAAAGCATTTCACAAAGTGTATCTTCATCTGTGTTGTTGTTAGGTGTATCAGGATAATTTTCAATTTCCCAAAAACGTTTTATTAAATTGTCCAGGGAGTCATTATTTGTAGTTGGACTGGGCTCTTTGACCAATGCTACCAAAACTGAGTTGTTCTTTGGTACATTTGAAAGGCCTCCGGAAACTATCCAACCAAGTTTGGTTTTTTGAAAAGTTGGAAGGTTGTTAGCGATGTTAAATTGACCAACGCAAAGCAAATCAAAAAACAGTGAAGCGCCAATTAACAGGTCTACTCGTTGTGATTTATAAAAAAGTGGATCAGCGAGAACGAGATTTTTTGGAATGTTCCAACTTGCAGCGCTTAAGTCAAAATGTGGTTGATAGTCGGTTATTGTTTCAGTTACAACAGCATTGAATGAAGCTCGATAGCTTGCGTCTTGAGATTCAGCAGAAATGTCAACAGATCCCTTAGATATCAAAGACGATTCTCCAATACCTGATATTGAGATGTGTGAGCGATGAGGTTTAAGTTGTAGCTGATTAACAAGTTGCGAGTACGACGTAATCGTTTTGCATACATTTCGAGGCTTTAGGCGTGAGTTGAGGCAATAAGCTTGAAACCAAAGTTGAAGAGCTAGTCTGATGTGGGTATGCATCAGCTGTCGATTGTTGGCAAAGTGTTGAAGATGTTAAAGTTAAATGAAGTAGCGAATGATGTTTAGCTGAACAATGCTTGCAGTGGCCTGACCTGCACTGCTGCAAACTGTGACCTTTTCGAAGGCAATTTAGACATAAGTGCATCCTTTTGGCCTCTTTTAGCCGCAAACTGGGCACCAGATTTAAAAAACGAGAACATTTGAATATGTAGTGATCTTTCGCATCACAAAAGTTACATGATGAGTGAGAAGTGTTATTCGTTGATGCAATGAGTGAGTTTCGGTTAGTTTTATTTAGGTTTTTTCCCACCTGATGGTTAGGTGTTTGCGTTACCATAGCACTTTCCAGGTTCTCCAGCATGCGGCACCTTTTTTCCAAAAATGATGACATCGATGACCAAGCAGGCAACTTTGATGTAGGCAAATCTTCTTCCCATTTCTCCTGGGCCCGTGAATCAAGCTTGTGCGCAACAAGGTAAATCAGCATGCCGTCAAGTATTTGCTCTGATGTAGCCAGTGTTTGTAAAGCTCGTAGATGCGAGTTGATCTTGTCACTTAACTCACGCAGACTGCATGCAGATCCCTTCTCAACACCTTGTAGCCCGAAAATAGCTTTAATATGAGCCTGAAAATGTAGCAATTTGTTGTCAAAACGATTAACTAATAATTGTAGGGCCTTATCGTAATTTTCGTTTGAAGGCTCAAGTGAGCGCACGGTGTCCAGCGCAGCACCATCCAAAGAGGCACGAAGATGCTGAAATTTTTCAATCTTACTCAGCTCCATGTCTTTGTCGACGACGGTGGTGAACATTGCGTAGAAGTCAGGCCAGTCCAAATAGCTGCCACTAAAACGAGGTAGTTGTAGATCAGGAAGCCGCGACTTACGCATTGTTGAAAACGTTGTTGTAAAATCATCAGCACCAAAATTACGAGACGTAGAATTTGCCTGGTTTGCCGCCTTTAAATGAATGTTAAGCGCTCGGCTTAATTTCGTCTTCATTTCGATAAACGCCCTTGTAAACATTTGTCGCGTTTCACTAGACATCTCACTAAGGTCGAGTTTTTCGAGGTTTGACTGTGCGCTATAGAACTCTGAACTCATGCGTTCAAGTACATCTATGCGCACCTGAAGCTCGGATTCATCAAAATTAGATAGCTCATTTTGCGTAAGGTACTCATTTGTGGATCTTAGCTGCTGAATAATAGATTTACCCTTGGCTTTTAAAAATTCGATGTCGCTAGGGTCCAACGATAGGGTATATTGCGATTCGTCGGTCATCATGAAATGTGTTCACTGTACTTTGATATATGCAAGCGCAAAGAGTGGAAGATAGCGAGCTTTACAACAAATATGCGCATGCGCACCGATCTCTTTCTTTATGCTTATGTACAACAGAACCGTTGTTTGTTGTTTATGTAATTGACACGATTTAAACGAAAGTCGAATAAAAGTCAACTATGTACTTCACTTATGTATTTCACTTATGTATTTCACTTATGTATTTACACTTGCGTATAAGTATATACATATGTGTGTATGTTTTTTAGGTAGATCTTGAACCGCGCGTTTTGTAAATTGTTTTTATAAAGTTATTGAATTTAGCAATGATTTGCGCGTAAGAGTACCGAGATATATTATAGCGATTTATAATATATCAAATTGACATACAACTCCGATCACGTCGGGGTCACCAATATTTCGAGGAGATACTATTTTGCACCCCCTGGGTCGAATAATAAAAAGAAGTTGCGCGTAATATTTAAATCAACTTTATTTGTCGCTGACCGGAGCTGAAGTGCTCTGTCATATTTTTTGAATATCAAGTGCAACATATGAAGCTATTAGCGAAAGCTTATTGAGTGCACCTTTTATGTTTAATAGAACAGTTTTTATTTATCTAAACTTGCAAAGCTTGCACATGGTCGGAGTTCTGGGGATCATTTGTGGGCTCAGTGCCCTGCTCCAAACAAAGACAAATTCAAATTGTTTGCATGTTTAGGTAGTTGAGCTGAAATCAGACTGATAGGGATGTAACCTTTGCCTTTATAATGTTAGGTACCAACTAAAAAACATTTAATGTAACTAAATTTTTAACTGTAACTTCTGAAATATCATGGTCTTTTTTGACTTTCCAAGAACACATATTGCAGTGAAAGTATTTTTAAATATAATTCGCAAGCATTCATTTTATAAGTGCAACAATGTCTTTGGAAAACTTTAAACTATATGAATTGTTCAGAAACTCCAAAAACGCGAATGAATTCATTTCGGCAATCAGAAAAGAACTTAACGTTGAAGAAGCAAATATGGAGAACTTTGATACCTTAAAAGTAAAACTTAATCTAATTTACGCCCAAATAAAAAAAAAGTGGCTAGACGCTCATCACTCCTGAGAAAAATATATTAAGAAACACGAAAACTGGCTAAAAAGATTTACTCTTATCGAAAATTTCTTAGAAGAACCCTAGACGTCTACGCACCGAAACAGAGGAAGACCTACAAAATGTTTGGACGAGTTTTCAAATTTTACTCGAAAGTGAAAACTTGCCGATGCCACAGTCGATATAGCCCCGGATCTATCGGAGGCTATATCAATAAAGTACCGGAAGGACGATGAAAAAGTAAGGTCGCATATTACAAAAGCGGATGCTGATGCAACCCCTTTGCGCCTTAAAAAGATAAAACGTCTCATTAAAAGCTTACCTGAAAATAAGATGGAGACTCTTCCCAAAGTCTCACATTAATCAGCAAATGGGGCTGCGATGGATCTTCTGGCCAAAGGGCTTGCAAGCAAACAATAGCCATAGATGATGAAGGTGTTACAGATGCAAACATGTTCATGGCTTCTGCTGTCCCCTGCGACTAAAAAGTGAATCACTGGAATATTGGAAAAACCCGCGCCCTTCATCTGTTCACTATTGTCCCCCGATATTGTTTAAATACACTAAAAATTGTCGAAAATAATCAGGTCTACAGTAACCGATATTAAGAAGCTTATTAAAGACATAAGGCCTGCATTATTAGAAATCAAGGAAGGAACAACCATTGCTGTGAAATATGAATTTTTCCTAACAATGGTAGACGCAAGGTTCTCAACGAACTTACAAACACAAAATCGACCTTGGCATGCGCTTTTTGCAAAAAAAAAAACACAAAAGGATTTTCCAAATTTTGATAATTCCATAATTGAAGAGGGAAATCTAGAATTTGGTATTTCAGCATTGCATGCCAGAATTAGACGCATGGAGTTTATTTTAAAGCTTGCATATACTCTTTTGCAAGTTAACGAATCTTTTGAAGACAACACACCAGAGAACAACACACCACAAAAAGCCCAGGAATCGAGAAACAAGGATTATAAAAAATTAAGAGCTATGAATACATGTAAAATATCACGATCAAGGGAAAACGAGGATCTTTTTAATAAGTTGGCAGCCTCTTCAGATCCTCTAGTTGCATCCTTAGACAAGTGAGATCCAATACAGAATTAACAAGTAGTTATTCAAAAGAAATGTTAAGTCTTTTAGATATTCCTTCAAATGTAAATTTGGATGATTATTTTACAAAAACTTCTGATAAGACAAATTATGTAACATATTTTAATAAAAGAGCATTGCTTCATTAAATTTATTGACTGAAATATAAAATTATGAACAAAAACATATCATCAAAAATTTCTTTATAAAGATACATATATGTATTTAACAAAATCCAACTTCCACAACATATTGCCCAGCTCTCAGATGTCGTGTCACGATGCATGGGTACTTTTTTAAAGCCTGAACATTTTTCTTTCAACTGCAATTTAATTCATTAAAATATCTCAATTGGTTTAGAAAATATGATTTTTGCAACGCTTTTCGGCTTCCGTGCCACTGTGCGTCGGCTGAAGTTACAAAGAGCACAAAATAGATTGCATTCTATTTTTCAACTAGTTGTCTTCACGAAAAAGCAGATATACCGGGGTGCCACAGAAATCTTTAACGCTTTTGGCAACGGTTCGAAACCAATTCGTTAAAAGGTGCCACAGAAATCTCAAAGATTTCATTTTTAGAACAATTAATTTCGAATGTTTACGCTTTTGCAAGAATGGCAGCAAGGGGTTGCTACTTTGCAAAAATTATTTTAGAACATTTAGACACTCGTTTAAATAAATGTTTATTAACAGTGATCCAATAAAGTTTATTCTTTATTACATTAAGCGATAATTTTCAGCATGTTTTGCATCATTTTAATTTCCATTTGTACAAAATAAATTTAAATAAAGTTTGAATATTTGTACCGCCCAATACAAGAGTTTGTATGGCAACCCTACGGGTCAACAGATGTCATCAGCGTAGTGAATTGAAAATTTCGTTTGTTTACATTTGCAAATTTGCACGAAAATAGAAAATAATTTTTAAAATGCCACTTGCGGGATTGCTCAATGGCTAGCATGCCTTAATGTCGAAGAACCTCTAGATCGCTTTAAGGCTGTCAAATTTGTGAAATTTGAATACAAAACACACACACGCAAATGCTGGTGAAAATTGTAATTCTAATTGTGCCCTTGCAGTAGATGGATTTAGTATTTTCGATGCACTCGCCAATTATTTAAAACGACGCTTTTATTTATTGAATATATTACTTCATTTATTAAAATCATATGCTGTTGTGGCTTTTTTCTCCTTACGTTGCGCGGCTACCTGACATAACCGCGCCTGCAATAACCGCGAACTATTTTTGTCATAAGCGCGACTTATGAAATATTAGTGAAATAAGCGCGACTCTCTTAATTTTAATTTTGTAGTAAGTGCGACACCGAATTTTTGAAAAAATAGCAGTGCGGTAATGTCAAAAATAACATTACCGCGACTGCTATTTTTTTAAAAATGCGGTGTCGCGCTTATGACAATTTATTTTGTTATTAGCGCGACAGCTAAATTTATAAAAATTTCGAGTGAATGGAAAGCCACAACAATATCAAAATTTAAATTGGTAGTTCAATGAAGGAAAATCACAATATTCGATGTGTATTGTATGTGATTGTTTTCAAGTTTCGCTATTATAACAAATAAAAATGACATTACCGCGACAAATAAAAATCAATTTTTTTGGTGACGCGGTAATGGCAATTTGTTTTGCCATAAGCGCGACACTTGAAAACGTGATTTGTAATGTTCGCCCTTATAACAAAAAAAATTGTCATAACCACGACACCAAAAAATAATTTTTTCAGCTGTCGCGGTAATGTCATTTTTGTTTGTTATAATAGCGAATGGGCTAAGGAAATGTTCTGACACAAACGAGAATTCGCGGTTATGACAAAAATAAAAGACGTTCGCGGTATTGTCATTTTTTTTTTGTCATAACCGCGAATCCCATACAAAACTCAGTTTCGCGCTTATGACAAAAAAAAATGACAATACCGCGAACGTCTTTTATTTTTGTCATAACCGCGAATTCGCGTCTAATATTGGTATTAGAGATCAACTAGTTGTTTCAAGTGACTTCAATCTGCCTACCTTGTCCTGGACTCGATCGGTTGATTCTAATTTCATGCATAATTGCTCTAATAGAATGATCTTGCATTCGTAAGTGATTCTGCGGATTTTGAAATTTCAAGAGTCTGCCCGATTTCCTTACCTGAGGATCCGTATCATCCGACCTTGCAAGTCACAGTGGTTTGCCCCACGCTCGTGCTTCTCGGTATCGGTGCTTTCGTACGGCTAATTTTGTCGGTCTTAACCAATTTTTGGCTGATGTTAACTCGTCCTCTTTGTTGTCTGCTGAGAACTTTGAGTTATCCATTAATAATTTCTATCGGATATTATACACCGCTTGATCTCTTTTTTCCCTAGTCTGTCCTGTTTATTCTTCTTAATAGAACATGCTATAATTATTATCTTGTCCGTTGTAGGCTTAACTTCCGTAGTGATCCCAGGCAATTTTTCTCTTTTGTTAACTCAAAACGTAAATCTTCCCTTTTTCCTGCATCGCTATACTTTAAAAATACATTTTCTTCTAACAACTCTGAAATCGCGGACTTGTTTGCGAACAACTACCTACTCTGTCAACCCTAACAGCATTAACCTCAACTATCCTTTTAATCTTGCTAGCTCAAACCTTATTGCTTTTCCACAGATCTTAGAATCCGATGTTTTACAATCTCTTATGTCCATAAAATCTACCTTCTCTCCTGTCGCGTTTAGGATTTCCGCCTTGTCTTTTAAAGTGGATCTCATCCTATTTATCTCATCGTGTGCAAAAGGTAGTTTTTAAAGGCTGCGAACCTAAATTAATTAATATCTCGTCAGGGGTACCCCAAGGCAGCCATCTAGGACCCCTTCTCTTTATCTTATTCATTACTGATCTTCCACAAGTTATCCGTTCTGCTCGCATTTTTATGTATGCGGATGATGTAAAACTTTGTTTGTCCTACTCCTACAATGATTATCATATGCATTCAATTCTTCAGCAAGATTTCGATACAATGCAATATTGGTGTAATGTCAACCAACTCTTTCTAAACAAGACGAAATGTAAAATTATGACTTTTTATCGTTCTGCCCCTCATTTCGCTGCTTACTCTATAGACTCCTCTACCTTGGATCGTATCCTGAGTGTTTTAAATCTTGGCATACTGTTTGACTATCAACTTAAGTTTAAAAATCATATTTGCAATATTGTAAATAAGGCTAGAGGGGTTCTCGACTTTATTATTTCTCCTCTTCGCACTTCGGGGCTTAAATTGGGATCCACTTATTCGACTGCCTCCATATTCCGACAGACTTCGCCTTATAAAGCTGCCCTCCTTAAATAACCGTAGAACATGCCACGGTGTACTTTTCTTGCATAAGCTATTACTCGGCCTTATTGATTCTAATGAACTTCTTAATAAAGTTACTTTTGTTGTACCTACCAGAGTTACTCGTAATTATCGCCCCATAGCCTTGCAACTTTGTAGATCTAATTTTGCTCTGCATGATCCTTTCCGTGTCTTATTCTCTAATTATAATAGCCTTTTTAATTTCCTTTCTTTTGATCAGTCTATTCCTTCTATTACGTCTTCTATTCTAATCCTGCATTATGAGGCACCTGTTTGGTCATTGATGCTCTTATGGTTTTTTATACCCAAAGGGAATACTAGATTTGTGCAATGTATGTAACGGACAGAAGGAGGCGTGGCAGACCCCAAGTCCTTTATACCAAAATGCTTATCATAACCTCGGGTAGCGATTGAGCCATGTCCGTTCGTCCGTCCGTCCGTATAAACGCCTAGATCTCGGAGAATATAAGAGCTAGAGACACGAACCAGCAGGTGCGCATATTTCCTGGAAAGATGAAGTTTGTTGAATCATGTCAATATCTTCCCCCGTTCCCCCGCAGTAGAGTTTCGCGGTTTTTAGCCACACCGTTTAATATTTTTATCCTAAATTTAACAGAGCGATGCGTTGTGGTTACATGCATCTGTGTGTAAAATATAAACAAAATCGGATACATACAGCAAAAGTTTCAGTCACAAATGTACAAATTTCACCACCCTTGCCAAGCTGTGTCAATACTTGACTCTACGTAATTATGGTTACAAGTGACCTACAATCTCAATTTTTGGTAAGCTGATTCATGTGGCTCTAATGAACAAATCCACATCCATTCCCCCCACCCCCCGCAATCGATTTACCGTATTTTCTCCCACACCCCTCAACATACCAACTTGAAACTTACCCCATATACTTTAAATAACTTCTTTGACGTAACATTCGAGTTTCATCAAAATTGGTAAAAATTTAGGGTACTTATAGGTATAAATATCGATTTTCACCAAAAAAATAAATTCCAATTGCAAATTTATTAGAAGGAATATGCAGGAAAAATGTTTTCGAGACAAAAGGTACAGGGTATTCCACTGTCGGGCATCGCCTCGACTGTTCCTCATTGTTTTATGTGTATATGTAATATTTAATTTTTCTTTGAACTTCCTTTTTCCACTTGATTATTGTAAATCCAAGTCTCTCTATGCTCCTCCTAGGGGCGACTACTCGTAAATGCTAAATTAAGCTCTACAGTAGTCCAGGAATACATATATATATATAAGTCTCTGGCCAGATTTTGATGTGAGTTGGTGCATATCGTTAAAAAGTTCACCCACCGGGCTAGTGATGCGGATTAGTTCAAATCTATCTTTTTTCCTCGTTCTATTTTTCAATATTTTATTTAAATTTTTCTTATAATTTAAGGCCAACTGTACTTTGTTTTACCACCTCTAAAATAAAATAAAATAAAATAAAATAAAATAAAATAAAATAAAATAAAATAAAATAAAATAAAATAAAATAAAATAAAATAAAATAAAATAAAATAAAATAAAATAAAATAAAATAAAATAAAATAAAATAAAATAAAATAAAATAAAATAAAATAAAATAAAATAAAATAAAATAAAATAAAATAAAATAAAATAAAATAAAATAAAATAAAATAAAATAAAATAAAATAAAATAAAATAAAATAAAATAAAATAAAATAAAATAAAATAAGATAAAATAAAATAAAATAATATAAAATAAAATAAAATAAAATAAAATAAAATAAAATAAAATAAAATAAAATAAAATAAGATAAAATAAAATAAAATAAAATAAACTAAAATAAGATAAAATAAAATAATATAAAATAAAATAAAATAAAATAAAATAAAATAAAATAAAATAAAATAAAATAAAATAAAATAAAATAAAATAAAATAAAATAAAATAAAATAAGATAAAATAAAATAAAATAAAATAAAATAAAATAAAATAAAATAAAATAAAATAAAATAAAATAAAATAAAATAAAATAAAATAAAATAAAATAAAAATAAAATAAGCTGACTTGATCTTACTTTGAACCACGTGCACTTTGGACGCATATTTTCCACTCCATGGATATGCCTTAGGTGCACATGAAATACGAGTTAAGGAAATTGATGACAAACATTTCAACGTTTATTGCATAAAATTACCATAAAGTATGGTAATATTTTTTGCTCGTTATGAATTTTACCAGCGATTTCTGGCTCGCATATGGGAGGTCCTGAATGACCCCACTGAATATGAACCCGTTGTGTAATGCGGTTATGTTCAGAGAAATAAATGCATAATTGCAAGATGAGCTGGTAAAATGGTTCCTGATATAAAAAAGATATAAACGTAAAATTTACCATTGAATGGCATTAAATTTTAAAGCTATGTGGGTAATGAGCTGTGGTTCCCACAATAAAATATTTGTGTAAATCGTTAAGTAGCCAAAATCGGGTTGATAAAGTTGATCTTTTGCCAATTAAAATGAGTGTTTGTATTTTAGTCTTCATGCGTGAACACACCGATTTAAGTAACTGTACCTACTTTACATAATATTTTCGTCTTTGTTATACTACCTTGATCAAAAATTTACTTTGGCAATTTAAGAAAAAAAAAAAAATTGTTGCTTAGTGGTGGGTATCCCAACAAAGTTAAAAAAAACCGTTAATTTTTTAGTCTGTACGAGTCTTTATACCGATTTTTGGTGACTGTAGCTTTCTAAGCTTTTAAGTTAGAAAGTTAGCGCAAAAAATATTGTGTGTAACACCTTAAAAAAACGAGTAAAACCCTACAACCTTAATACCAAAATTACCACAAAGGCAAAATAAATCGATTTCGCCATGTCCGTCCATGTCTGTCTATCCAATTCTCAAAGATCTAAGTAGCTAGAAAATTGAAAGTTATGGAGTCCACTATAGGTAAATATATTTGTAAAGAAACTACTGTCACCAAAATTGCAATAAACTTATGTAGAACTCATGTGGAATATAAAAAATGTGGTACAGTCGAGGCGGTGCCCGACAGTGGAATACCCTGTACCTTTTGTGTCAAAAAAATTTTTCCTGCATATTCCATCTAAGAACTTTCCAATTGGAATTTATTTTTTTTTTGGTGCAAAACGATATTTATACCTATAAGTTCCGTAAATTTATAACGATTTTGATGAAAATCGAAAGTTACGTCAAAGAAGCTATTTTAATTATATTGGGTAAGTTTCAAGTTGATATGTTGAGGGGTGTGGGAGAAAACACGGTAAATCGATTGCGGGGGGTGGGGGGACCGCATCGATAAAATTTGGATGTGGATTTGTTCATTAGAGCCACATGAATGAGCTTACCAAAAATTGTGATTCTAGGTCACTTGTAGCCATAATTGCGTAGAGTCAAATATTGACGCAGCTTATTGGCAAGGGGAGGTGAAATTTGCACATTTTTGACTATAACTTCTGTTGTATTTGTCCGATTTTGTTCATTTTTTACACATAGATGCATGTATCCACAACGCATCGCTCTGTTAAATTTCAAATGAAAATATTAAACGGTGTGGCTAAGAACCGCGAAAATCTACAGCGGGGGAACGGGGAAAGATATTGACATGATTCAACAAACTTCATCTGCTTAGGAAATATGCGCACCAGCTGGTAAAGTTTCGTGTCTCTAGCTCTTATAGTCTCCGAGATCTAGGCGTTCATACGGACGGACAGACGGACGGACGGACGGACGGACGGACGGACGGACGGACGGACGGACATGGCTCAATCGCTACCCGAGGTTATGATAAGCATTTTGGTATAAAGGACTTGGGGTCTGCCACGCCTCCTTCTGTCCGTTACATACATTGCACAAATCTAGTATACCCTTTGTACCTTAGGTACAGGGTATAAAAATCTTTATACGAGATGCCTCGTTCCACAAAATCTTTCTTAAAGCATAAGTGATAAAAAAAATGCAAAGAGGTTAAGGGTTTCGCCAAAAACGGTAAATTTTTGCTGTTCTTTACTGAATTTTATACTATCACGTTCAAAATAGAAAACAGCATTTGTTCGCATTGTGCCTAAAATATAGCCACGAGGTCGTTCAAATATTGCTTTCAATAGAGTTCTTATATAAGAACCCATTAATAAAATCGTTTTGGAAAAAAATAAGAATTCAAATTTTGGGAGACATCTAAAACTGGTCACGTGCGACATATATGTGAAAATTTTGAGTTTGAAAAAAAAAATTGTTTCAAAAAACGAAAAGTTTTGGAAATTCTGGCAAAAACGAAAAGATAGTCAAGACAGCCAACATTGGGCCATAAAATAGTTTTACACCGGCAGTAAACTTAACGTGCAAGCGAAAGAAAGAAACTATTTTGCAGAGTGGGAGGGCTCATCTACTGTTTACCATAAAAAATATTTTGTAAGTAAAGCTGTAAGAAAGATAGCAAGTTGAATTCCTTTTGGTTCGATGGAAATAAAGTGAAAGCAGGTAGGTAGGTTTAATCAACTTATACAATTTATAAAAATAAAAATTAGTTAATAAAGAAAAATTATGTAAATTTTCATTGTTTTGCTTAAAAACTCGCTACTACTATTTTTTTTTTTTTTTGATTGGGATTAGTAAATAAAGATAAATGTTATTCTGCATATTAAGCAAAACTTCAATAATAAATCCATTTTGTTTATATAAAACCCGTTAATTAGTTACTAAATACAAAAGGATGAAACAAAATAAGTACACAAAGTCATATTTACTCATAATGAAAAAAATGTGGTTAAAATTAAATTTAAAAAGTACCCATGATTCTTTAACCAAATAAAAATCATTACAAGGTGGTTTTATTGAATAACGCTTTAAAATGTATTTCATTAATTCATGATATCAGGTTTCTACTGGCCACCGCGAAAACACCTTCTTTTTTTTCACGTGCGAATTGCTTCCTTTTTTGCCAATAACTTTTTACCAGGCCAACGTCCAACCAATTATAGTCCCCAATCGCGTTCAAATGAAAGAATATTAAAGCTTAAGTTACTCACTTTGAATTCTCACGGACACGTTTGACTTGTAAAAATGTTGTGTAAAATTGATGTAAAATTTTAACCGGATTTATGTTATAGTGATGATGTAACCGCTAATTTTGCGTGATCCCTTTGTTTACACAGACAGACCGACGACAGCTTGATCGTAGGGTCTGCCAACTTATTATGCCTTTGTACCTTCGATGCAGGGTATGCAAATTTATGTACTCGACTCTTAAAGCGTTTAAGTTTGGAATGAGAACAAAGTTTTAATTATGAAAGAATAAATATTTTTCAATTTCTTTTAAGCGAAATAATTATATAAACAAATAGTTATAATTTAAATGTGGCTGACCGTTTTTGTTTTTTTTTTTGTTGCCGTTTTGTGCAACATACAGATCTTTATCCTTTAAACTGTCAATTCAACATAATTTCATTTGACAAATTCTAAATCAATTAGTGTTGAGCTCGACAAAATTTAATCTTTTATGTTGCACACAAACATATCTGTAAGCTGCATTTGGGTTATGCAACTTCCTAAATTGAAAATAACAAATGTCAGCAGTTCTATGTAAGTATGTAAGTACATACTATATACGGTATGTATGCATTTATATACATATATATGCATATGTACTACAAACAGCAACATCACCAACAACAACAAAAGCAGGAATCCAGCACAATGTTTAAATGATGATGTGTTTGTGATGAAGCTGGTGAATGTTTGTGTGAGTCTGTGAGTATCGGTGTGAGTATCTATGTGTGACCACAGTGCAAAATGAATACTAAATTTGCATACGTTCGCTTTATAGTCAGTTTTAGTTCAGTTTGGATCACCAAATTGAGTGCTACATGTTGTCCTTGTCCATGTGTCCATGCCTCTTTTTGAAAAGGGGGCTTGTGTGCCGTCGTCACAGGCCCAGTCCAACGTTAAACCACTATTTAGTCAAACATTCGCAGCTGGACCACTTGATTGCGGAACTAAATTAAATTATGCTATAATGGTTCTAAAATGTTTGAACGTACATGTTTTTTGCTTCGGCTTCTTTTGCGTGCTACTTTGCATATAACATTTCAATAATTTGTTGTAATTTGCATGAAATCACTAAGTGGACATTTCTCTAAACATTTATTTACTGCAATTAGCAAACTCAAGCTAGCCAAGCTGACTTCGTTGCCCATTTTGGCCAACTGAGCAAATTAAATTGTCTACCTATTAATTGGTTTATTGAAGCGGGTGTTTAGTAGCTACCCATTCCTACGCATTCACAAATAAGACTCCCTTTACGGGTGATTCCGAGCTCCATGGAATTACCCAAGTGGACTCCACGGTGGCCGAAGGACAAGCCAAAAGAGAGCACTTGTACCGAAGAACGTATAATATTTTCGTGTCTATATTCCTCATCAGCCGAGACGATATAGCTGTTCACCGTTCACCCGTCTGCCCATATGAGCTCAAGGCTCTCAGAGACAATAAAAGCTAGACAGCTACAAATTATATATACCATAGGAAATATATAGACAGAGACATTGCTATACTGTCAGTCAATCCAGCCGCGATTAATGCAATGGCTGTCTTAAAGATCAATGCGAAGTTAGTTGGAAAACCAGAGCTAAACTCATAAATCTAGGACAAGGTAATAGAGTCTCGATTAGATGGATCCAAGGACACAAGGACATCCCCGGAAACGAAACAGCTGATGAACTGGCAAGGAATGGTACTGTAAAACCATAAATAAGGCCTGGACCTTATTGTGTCATTGGCAGACATACTGACAGCTGCTAAGAGAGGAAGAAAGGCCCAGACGTGAAATGGACTGGACCGGCACCGCTGGCTGACGGCAAACCAAACCACTTCTTGGTTCCTATAACTCAAATAGGTTCAAGATAATATTGGGGCTAGAATTCCCATAGGATACTGACTGGGTTACTAACGGAACACTGCAGACTCAGGAAACATCTGTGTACTATAGGCCACACCCCTCCTCAAGGAGCGCCAGGTTTTATGGACTTGACCCTCGAAAAACGGTTTATAGAGTTGTTCTATATAGCCCCCAGATTGAAAATGGTCAAACCTCAAAATCGTACCTGTTCGCTTCTCTAGAAATCGACATATATGTATCTATATATAGGTTCTGCGAAAACGAACATAACCTGTCTCTATTTTTACTCTCATTAGAGTTATATTTTGATTCAGAATATGAATATATGAACATGTATATATTATATAATAAAATATATATACATATATGTATATACATATATATTATGGAGGTATACCTATATATAATATATAGAGGGGACACACAAATTATTCGGACACCAATAAATTTTTTGGCTAAAGCGCTGTAACTTTGCACATACATAGGTATCACAACGGATATTTTTTTTTCCATATTGAAGAATTACATTTCAGGCATAAGTTTACTATCACCAGTAAAGTTTGGCAAGCCGTATATAATGTTATGGGATTGCATCTTGTCCAAACGCGTTGATGAGTTGCCTGTACACAAGTGTGTGATGAAGGAGGCGTACTATTTGGGCAATCAAGAATCAAGGGGAGCGATGAATTTTTGGGCTTGTTAGTCCTCAACACCTCAACAAGAAAATGCTGGATCGCCCAAAGCAAAGTCTTCGACACACCTTCCCAGAGTTCTGACTTAAGTCCTATTCAAAGTTCTTGGCATTATTGGACATGGGAGTGGTTAAACATATCCCAACTAACAAAACAGCTTTAATTAAGATATTAGAGAATAATTTAAAGTAAACAACGCAATCAGGCAGGGTACCATTTGTTTCGAATTTGATGCCCGTTAGCTAGTTTCAGTTCTCTTTTCGCCGTAGGTTTGCATTTTATATATAGGGTATTCACGCTTTGTGTTGACTGAGGACTTGAGGACTTTTACAAAAACAAAATGTATGGCAAAATACAACCCTGCATTTCAACTCTCAACTCAACTTTTCCTCAACCCAGACCCTAGCCTACTTTTTGCTGTTGACTTGTTGAGAAAGTGTTGCACAATATTTTAATTCGCTGCCTTTTCAGCACTGCTCGCATTTGTAATTTTTTAGCCATTTCATGATATGAAAAGCAACGAGCTACCAACGAGTATGAAATTAGATAGAGTGGAACGACTGGCCGTTAAGAACAATTTTTCAGCGAGTCTTGAGCAATTATTAGGATTTGCTCGGGTCATTTAAGCAGTTGTATTTTGCATGCGTGCAAAGAGCATGGAAGAAAAACCCGAACGCCGCCGTCTGTACTGCTCTAATGTGTTAAGTTGTTGTTGGCTGCTGTGTTGCATATTTTGTTTTGGTTCTTCATTCATATTTGATTTTCGTGCAACTAGTAAAGTGTGCTTATGCATGAATATTTTATCAAGGGGCGGGCGGATATGTGAGGTTTTTGTGTGTATTTGACCGAAAGAGATAGTAATTTTTGTTGTTGTATTTGTATATTTTTCAAAATTTATTCTTAATACAAATTTAATATTTTATTGTTGCTGAACAAAATAAATATTTTTTTTTAAGAAATAAATACATGACGAGTCAAATTTTAATTTTTTTATTTATAATAACTTTAACTTAAAATACTTTTTTTTAATGTTTCCTTTAGTAGTATTGTTAAGGTAAGAAAGATCGGCCAAAGCAAAGCGATATGAAGCATTGGCTCTGGCATTGACTTAGGAACATTGTAGTTCAATCGCCCTTGGATATGATAAGCGTTTAATCATAAAAATCTAGTATGTACATATGTATGTACATATATCTTTGACCATGACTACTATATAAATAATAAAAAGAAGCCATAAATTATTTACCTTATAATTTTTAGTTAAATCAGAATACATATTTGTATACAATTTTAAGGTAATAACTACCCAAGACAATTAATTATATGTGCATTGCTGCAACTACATAAGTTTTTTTTCTTAAGGCTAAGTTGTTTAAATACATACATACATATGTACTATATCATATCAGCGTTAAGGCCAAGACTGCCCGCCACAAAGACAATATATGTAAATTTATGTTATAAACTTTAAGAAGTGTAAGTAAGGTGCAGGCGGGCAGAGTTAAAATGAAAATCTAAAAATAGCATTTGACGAACTCTTGCAATTGAACTCGGCTCTAAACTTCGTTGTTGGCTGTCGGCAATGTTTACTAATTCAGCCGCAGCTAAATTTGTAAATTTTTCGTTTGTGAGCATTTATACCCTTTCTTAATATGTGGCTGCTATGACACTTTGCAAACGCGTTTGCTCTTACACTAACAAATGCATGCATAAATACGAAAAATACGAAGAAGAGTATTTAGCTATCGCCACACATTCTGCTGAACTGTTTTGCATAGTACGCATACAAGCACAAGTAGCTTTTAGCCGAAGCAAAACAGATACATGTAAAGACTTTTGGTCAGTGCGTTCTCTTTAATATGTAACTGCAAGTTATTAGGCCACTGTTCCCTAGTTCTTAAGTATTTTATTGTATAATATATTAAGATAGGAAATAAATAGATAATAAATAAATAAATAATAAATTGCCAAATGCGTAGGCTCATGCTATCTAACTCACTCTCGCTACCTTCTTATTTTAACATGCAAAAATGCATCTTGCTTTGTTTATGTCCAGCATGGTGCATTTACAGAGATTTTGAAGTTTTCTGTTTCTATTATTATAAATAATGTGGTGCAGTGGGGCACACAAACTAAAAAAGGTGCAATGATTTTTTACAGTCAGGCCATTTATCTGAAATTAGAAATTGCTGAAATAAGAAAACCACCTTCCCACGGAAAATAAGAATACAAATATTTATGGATGTAGTAAAAAATTTTAATTTTAATGCTTCATATCGCTTTGCTTTGGCCGATTTTTCCCATTTTTTTTAACATATTAATAGCTGATACTTACCTTAACAATACTACAAAAAAAAAACATTAAAAAAAAAAGGATTTTAAGTTAATAACTTTTTAAGTTAAAGTTATTATAAATAAAAAAATGTAAATTTGATTCGTACATGTATTTATTTCTTAAAAAAAATAAATCTTTTTTTTCAGCAACAATAAATAATATACATATGTATATTGTTACATTTTTATTAACAACAACACACAGCAGCAGGAACAATAACAACAGCCGCAGTAAAATCCAAAATTAATCCACAGCCTTTATATGTACATACATACTACATACATAGCACATACATAAATAAAAAAATAAAATTTGATTCGTATACATACATATATATGTATGTACTTATTTCTTAATTTCATAATATATATTATTACATTTTTATTAACAATAACAGCACGACAATAACAACAACAAAATACACATACTTATATATGAACCATTAACAATAAAATTAATAATTATAAAAGAAAAATGGTTTTTTAAATGTTCATATGTATGTACATACATACATATGTAAGAAAAAATATTTATTTTGTTCAGCAACAATAAAATATTAAATTTGTATTAAGAATAAATTTTGAAAAGTATACAAATACAACAACAAAAATTACTATCTCTCGGTCAAATACACACAAAAAACCTCACATATCCGCCCGCCCCTTGATAAAATATTCATGCATAAGCACACTTTACTAGTTGCACGAAAATCAAATATGAATTAAGAACCAAAACAAAATATGCAACACAGCAGCCAACAACTTAACACATTAGAGCAGTACAGACGGCGGCGTTCGGGTTTTTCTTCCATGCTCTTTGCACGCATGCAAAATACAACTGCTTAAATGACCCGAGCAAACCCTAATAATTGCTCAAAGGAGCAACTAGCGAGTAAACGCTAACGGCCAGTCGTTCCACTCTATCTAATTTCATACTCGTTGGAGCTACCTTATACTCGTTTGAAAAAAGTAAGCGCCAAATTTAAAATAATCAAATTGTAATAACGCAAGTAAAAAAAGTTGTGCGAAATTAAGAGAATTAGACATAAATACTTGTTCTTTGAGTTTACGCAAATAAAAGAGTAAAAATAAATGCGAATTGGAAAATGCTGGAACTATACTAGGCTTAATACATGCTGGAACTGTTGTGTGCCCTCAGCATTTAAACAAATCGGGTTTAGTCGAAGGAACTGAGCACTTTCAGGCGCCAGTCAATTGACCTAGGGATGTGGAAATGGTCACCACGATGCGAGAGTATACTTGCATTTATGTCCTCATGATAATAATCTAGAACTTTATCAATTTGTGCGCCGCCACGCGACCCCTTGTCCCTGTATTATAAAAAGTTAGTTTTTCCACAATGAATTTGTTTTAGCAGACGAACCTTCAATAATTTTATTTCATCCAAAGCCTTTTGAGCAACAGCTTCAATCAAAATAGACTTTACGTTTTGTCTTGGCATTTTTAAATATAAATTTTAACTTTTGATGATAATTTGCAGCAATTTACAAATGTAAACAAACACAAGGAAGAAGAAGCACAAACTCAAATACGGTTTTTCTGCAATTATTTAATTTTCGCAGCAATAAAATTATACAAATCGATGTAATACATAGCTACTTTAGCTACAGGTTCTATTAAAGTAGATTTTATGTTCTTACTCTGCATTTTTAATTCAAGTTTTTTAATTTTGATGCAATTTGTACCAATTTACGAATGTAAACAAACACATGGAAAAACAAGCACAAAGTCAAATACGGTTTTTCTGCAATTATTTCATTTTCGCAGCAATAAAATAATAAAAATCTGAGTAATCCATAGCTACTTTAGCTACAGATTCTGTAAGTAAAGATTTTACTATTCGACTTGGCAATTTTAATTCAACCTTTTGAATTTTAATCCAATTTGTACCAATTTACAAATGTAAACAAAAACAGGAAAGAAGAAGAAAAGTCAACAAGTCAACTCATAAAGTCAACAGGAGGGATTCACGCTTTGGCCTGTTGACTTTTTCAACAAGTAAAATAATTCCTGCTCCTTGGTTTTGTTCGTTTTTGCTTATTTTACATGTATTATACATATTTCGATTTTACAATTTTGTTCGTATTAATAACTAATACCAACCCCAATAATATTATAAAAAGATCGCGTACGTTAAAGTCGGGCGCAGAGGACTTTGGGATACCCTGTACCACCTCATTTCAATCAAATCCGATATATTGCTTAAGGACTCAAAAAAAAAAATTGTTGGCTCATTTAGTTACGATATTTTTATAAACAAACAAAAACTCTAAAAGACTTCATCCCTGGCACATTAAATTTGTCGACTAGTGTAATAATCCGTAACGTGCCTTTAGTGTGTTTTGTTTTTAAACTCCCAGGTAATTAACAATAATTTAATAATAATAATAATTTAAGCAGATGTAGATTTTAGTAAAACTTATTTGTCGATTCTTCACTTTAAAATTGTTTCGTATTGATAGCCACATGCATTCATATGCATATTCTATGTGAAAGATCTTAACGTAGAAATTTTAAAAGTTAGCATTTATAACATTAAGAGCATTAATTACCTAAGACTTACTAAATATATGCCCAAGAAATCACCAAACAAAATTTCGCTCGATAACTCCAAAAGTTACTATATGTACACATACTACTTTTGTGGTATTTTGTAACGCGTCTAAACTTTTTTCTTTTCGCCATTTAATGTATTTTTGCATTTTTATTACGCGGTCACACTTATTACGGTAAATCACAGCTTCTGTAACAAAAAGTCGCCGTTCACGCTTTAATGAATAAATATATTTTAAATGTTGATTTGCGCAAAATGTGCGATAAAGATAATTACGAGTGTCAAGTAATGAGCAAGCCGGAACCGCTTGGATTGTACAGTGTTTCTCCAGAAGGTTTCTTTGAACTCGGCGGCAAATGGCTTCAGTATTTTGTGGAACCACCTGCGTTTCCGCTGGCTTTAAATGCAAGAGTCACAGACGAACCTGATTGCCACGAAACCTACTTGGACAATATCTTTTATTTTATAAAAAGGCAGTCTAGCAATTTTGTTAAACCGATTGGTGCCAGCAGTTACATGATAAAGGCTGATGTCGTTTGCACCCGCGAAGTACTGCAGCTGATGATGTGTGCCCATTATGAAAAAATGCAAAATTGGACTTTGCTTGCTACCAAATTTCGAAACACCATATACATATGCCGTGATAACGAATCAGGAGTGGATGATTTCCATAAACTTATGCGTTCACAATGGCTTCGGAACCTGGGACAGTACTGTTTAAGAAGTGGTATAGATTTATTTACGACATGAAATATTTCATTTTAACCCATTTGATTTTCTTTATAAAAAATAGGCGATGAACTTAATCAAGGCGCTGCTATCACGCATTCGGAGAGGAAGGGTGAATGTTATTGTGTTTTCTCTACAGACATGAAAGGCACGCGTGTAATATTTGATGCTCCCGTAACTGCTAAACTTTGCTCCAATAAGTTGTTAGTTTTAAGCGAACAATTCGATACCATCTGGCTGTATATCATATATTTTTTATTTTAGGGACGATACTTCCAAATGCTTCGCTGCTTTGAAATTACGTGCGTCATGTATGAACCAAGAGGAGTGGATTAAACATAAACGTACCGAGGCTATCAAGTGGTGGGCTGAATGCTTTTTAACGGCCATTGACGACGTCTACGTAGGCCTCCATGACATTAACGCCAATGTTACTTCAATTGAAAATACAACGCAACGTTCGATTTATAAGGAATGTGTAAGTATTATAATTGTAAAGTGCAAAACATTAAAAAAGAGTCAAAGACGGAGAAATATAGACCTGGATGCTTCAGCCGCAACCTAAAGAGTGTTTCCCGTTCAGAAAGGCGATTCAATTTTGTAACAAATAATACATCAATTGAGATTCTTTTAAAAATCGATGTCTTATAATACCAATTTCGTTTTATAAAGTGGTAACATACAGTGGAATGTTGAAAGAATAGGTGCAACTTTTGCGCACTGAATTTAAACCTATTTAAAAATATTTTATTTGATGTACTATATTGAAATTGAATTATTTTATAGGTAATGGAATGGTCAACAGGTTTCTGCTTAAATAGTATGTCACGTATTGTAAATGCAATTCGTAATGCCATGTCCACGATGGATTGCCCCAGCACGGTTTTCTTATACGAATTTGATGCAAAAAGCTGCAGCATTACCTATAGCATATTGAAAGGGCGGAATATGTACACATTCGTACCAGACTGGTTTCGTAATATGATGAATGGCGAAATCGATTAAATCATATATTGACACAAAAATTATAATTAATTTATTATCTATAGAAACATGCTCTCTTGTAAAAATATTTATTTTGATAAATATGGCCCGAGATCAGGCTAGGTTTGTAAATATTCGAGTTTTCGATAAACGAAATATATATAATCATTTTCTATGAAACTACTACTACAACCTGCATGGCTATCATAAAATTTGCGGCAGATCGTTCCCAGTGGCGTGCATCTGAAATTTTTCAACAAGAAGCATTTCACTAGACCATTGTATTCATACTGTTATTATTGTCAACTTCTCAATATTTTTGACTACATCAATCTTTAAAATTGCTTATAGGCCAGCAGTTTTTACCACAAAGTCACGTAAATAGTCAAGAGATACTTAGATTCATGTCATTTCAACCTTATCGCCAAATGGGTATGATCATAGCCATTCAGCTCATGCTGAAATTTCTCCTAAGAACTAAAGAAACTGTTCACAGCAAACTTCTAGAGGGTCTTTGAGTATACAATTATGCCAGTAAATTTTTCCATTGTAAGCAGGATCCAAAGGATTCTTGAAGTTGCGTTCTGTTTATGACTACATTTTATAAAGTTTGGTTAAATTATACAAATTTGTCAAATGCAAATGTCATAAGAATCTGTCGAATCATGAATGTAAGTGAAATATGACTTATTGCAAAAGCTTAAAAATTATTATTACAAGAGATGGTATAAATAAGTATATTGTTTAAAAAAAAAGAATACAAGCCCAAAATCACGGATATGCTCGCATGGCAGTGTAAGATAAGTTTTGATGCAAACAATAAAATATGTACAATGATTACTTTAGCAATAAAAACATTGAAAACCTTTTTTTTGTGAACATGCATGAGAGACGGAGGGGTGGATACATGCATCTATGCATGGACGAAAAAATACTTAAACGCAGTCTCAATTGATTGAATTGTTACGCATACATAAGTACACAACTTTCGCTCTTGTACTCCATTGTCTATCCGCGCTTGACTCCCAAACTTGAGTAATTAAATTCAGCATGAGTTAAAGAGCAAAAGTCCAGGCATTCGCGAGTGTGTGGACGTGGCATTAACGCTTTGTGGTTAACATATTTGTGGTTAAATGAATTTACAACGCATTGCAGACAGGTGCAAACTTACAACAACATATTGACGTCCTATCTTACCGAATCGTTCTGCAACTGGATGCGGTAAAGGATGTGTAACCCCTTGATATGCAAATTGCGTGTCAGCCACCCACACACGTATGTAAGTCCAGTCACAATCACCCAAACCTTTGTACCATACTCACGTTAGGGTGTGCCACTATTTGGAAATTAGTTTCGAAATTAAAAAAATTAGCTCAGTAGAGGTGGGATACTATCGATAGTGCCACCACACGATAATTTAGACTTCGATAGTTAAAACTATCGAATGAATTGAAATATGGCATACAAAAAACGGCACAATCTTAAGCCTACCTAGTACGCAGCAGTGTAAAACCGTGTGAAAGAAAACAAAACTTCATATAAAAAAACGCTGTCAAAATTCTTAGCGCCAAGAACAAAATCATTCATCATTTTTTATACGAAGTTTTGTTTTCTTTTAGGCGTTTTTACGTTGCTGCGTACTGGCCTTAAAAATCCCATTCCAAAAGATATTTCTTTGGCAAATTTGGTTACAAAAAAAAAAAAGTCATATATGTATATACATATATTATATATATACATACATATATTATATATATATACATATTTTATATATATACATTAGGGTGGGTCAATTTTTTTCGGTATAAGGGCTCACTCGGATTTTGATTCTTTGGGTAATTCTAAGCAAATTTGCCCAAGAAACTATAGGTCTAAAATGAATTTCGAGTCGCCCACTTTTTCAAAATTTTCAAGAAAAAAAACCGAAAAAAATCAAAAACCAACACGAAAGCGCCCTCTGGCGGCACCCAAAATTAAAAATAGATGTCAATAATGAATTCCTCGACCCCAAAAACCCCCAAATTCACATTTGGCTAGAGAAAAAATATCGATTTTAGGCCTTTTCAATGAATTTCTAAGTCGATTTTTGAATATGTCGAAAAAAACCTATTTTGAATAAGTGGGCGACTCGAAATTCATTTTAGACCCATAGTTTCTTGAGCAAATTTGCTTAGAATTATCCAAAGAATCAAAATCCGAGTGAGCCCCATAAGGTTTTTTCGGCCCCATACAAATTGACCCGCCCTAATATACATATATCATATATTAGTAAATTTTGAATCTTCATTCATTTACAATGTTTGTCTAGTTAATGACACACCCTAATGTTCATAAGGTTTTGTATATGCAGTTTATCGAGTGCGTTTATTATTTTTCGTTTGTCCAACGTATTTTTATTGAAAATAATTCCAATTCGGGTGGCCACTACAGGCCCTGATCCTAGCCCCGCTTCTTGCCTCTGTGCCACATCTGATGAACTTAAATTGACAGTCACTGGCATTTCATTTATATTTTTATACCCTGTACCTATAGGTACAAAGGGTATACTAGATTTGTGCAATGTATGTAACGGACAGAAGGAGGCGTGGCAGACCCCAAGTCCTTTATACCAAAATGCTTATCATAACCTCGGGTAGCGATTGAGCCATGTCCGTCCGTCCGTCCGTCCGTCCGTCCGTCCGTCCGTCCGTCTGTCCGTCCGTACGAACGCCTAGATCTCGCAGACTATAAGAGCTAGAGACACGAAACTTTACCAGCTGGTGCGCATATTTCCTAAGCAGATGAAGTTTGTTGAATCATGTCAATATCTTTCCCCGTTCCCCCGCTGTAGATTTTCGCGGTTCTTAGCCACACCGTTTAATATTTTCAAATTTAACAGAGCGATGCGTTGTGGATACATGCATCTATGTGTAAAAAATGAACAAAATCGGACAAATACAACAGAAGTTATAGTCAAAAATGTGCAAATTTCACCTCCCCTTGCCAATAACCTGCGTCAATATTTGACTCTACGCAATTATGGCTACAAGTGACCTAGAATCACAATTTTTGGTAAGCTCATTCATGTGGCTCTAATGAACAAATCCACATCCAAATTTTATCGATGCGGTCCCCCTACCCCCCGCAATCGATTTACCGTGTTTTCTCCCACACCCCTCAACATATCAACTTGAAACTTACCCAATATAATTAAAATAGCTTCTTTGACGTAACTTTCGATTTTCATCAAAATCGGTATAAATTTACGGAACTTATAGGTATAAATATCGTTTTGCACCAAAAAAAAAATAAATTCCAATTGGAAAGTTCTTAGATGGAATATGCAGGAAAAATTTTTTTGACACAAAAGGTACAGGGTATTCCACTGTCGGGCACCGCCTCGACTGTACCACATTTTTTTTTTCTTTTTATTGGTGTGGCACTCGGAGTTTTTCGTTATTTTTGCACGTTGCGGTTTTTTCTACCTATTTTAATGTAATTTATTTGATGCGCATGCAGAGCTGTAATTGTTGAGTGGAACACGGAAAAACAAAAAATGAAAAAAAATGCAAATTATTTCTTTAATTGAATCATTTAAGCAAGAGCAACGGCAGCAACGTGTTTAACATTTATTTTCAATAATTTACACTCTTATCTCGAATTTGTAATTAAAAATGTGCAGAATATATATTAATAGTTTAATGGGTAATATGCAGTACAACATAATTAGGCTATTGAATTGCATCGTCAAGAATTAAAAGTATTCTTTATATAAGTACTTATTTTCAAATAAAATACCATAGTTCTGAATTTTGGTTCTAATAATGAAAATATGGACCTAAGGTTCGTAGCTAGGTGGTAATGGTCGTGAGGACATTATTAATAAATACTTAATAATATTTTTATAGTTAATAGCGGGTACCCGGCGTGCTTTGCCAAAAATATTAAAATTAAATGAAAATGAATGAAATACTCAATACGAAATTGACATTGATTAGAAAAAATTAATTATTTTATGGCCTATTTGGCCAATACGAGGACCTATGCTCCACTGGGAGTCGCGGATGACAGAATAAGAAGGAAATATGGCGAATATTTCAATCATGAAATAGATAGCATTTTCGTAATCTATTGCATCAAATTACCCTAAAACAGACCTTTTTTGTATTTTTTTCATCATCATCAACATCATTTCATTTACATATACAGGGCTTTCCAAAACTGTATATAGGACACTTTGTAGTACAGTAAATCTAGCCTCAAAACAGGCGTTTATTGGTGGGAGGCGTGGCACCGCCCCCTGACATTATATGTTACTACGGTTTTTGCATATCTTTTTTTCTATAAAACTTAGAATCATGGTTAAAAGAGAAAATAAAATTATCTATCAAACAAAACTTAAATCAAGGTTGTAGGTTAATTGGTTTAAGCACAATACTTATTTAAAGTTAAAAGCTGAAAATGGTGTTTGGTGTTTTACGAATAATTTTCAAATATTTCAAAACAGGTAGGTATTTTCGGAAATTCCACCCATATATTTTGTTAAAGTAATCGAATTTATCTACAAAATGAGTCCTCCATCACTTTTCTAAGATTAATAGTTTTCCAGCAATCGAACAAATAAGTCGCTCATAAGCGCCACAACCTTTGCATTATTGCTTCACACGATTTTTCGTAATAAATTATTCATTGACATGTGACATGCGAACCGTATTATAGCCAACACTGACATGGGGCTTAGAATGGTCCAAATTTATGAAAAAACATATAAGCCGATAACATAATTATATTTGGAATTTCTTTAAGAACATTGAGAAATAAGTAAAAAATAGACAGGGATTGTTATATGGAAAAATGGGTTCACTAAGAAACTATGGGGAATGCCTGGACATGCCTCCACGAGGCGTCGACGGCCAGACCTAATATTCACGACGCTAAAGTTATGCTCTCTATTTGGTGGAACCAGCTCGGTGTAGGATACTATGAGCTTCTGAAACTATCACGAGAGATCGGTATCCAAAGCAATTGATTCGTTTGAGCCGAGCATTGAAGAGAAAACGGCCACAGTACCGAGAGAGACACGACAAAGTCATCCTCCAACATGACTGGTCAAGGCATACCTGGACATGCTTAAATGGGATGTCTTACCTCTCCCGCCGCACTCTCCAGATATTGCTGCTTCGGATTCGGTTTCGATCCATGGGACACAGTCTAGCTGATCAGAAATTCCACTCTTATGAAGAAGTCAAAAATTGGAGCAATTCGTGGATCGCCTCAAAAGATTCATCGTTTTTTCGAGATGGTATCCTACAACTACCAGAGAGATGGGAAAAAGTAGTCCCTAACGACGGGCAGTACTTTCAATAATACATAAATATATTACCACTTTTTCACAATAAAGCCTCAAACATTGGGAAAAAACGGCGGAAGCAAAGTCGTACACCTAATAGAAGATAATAATTTTGTATATTTAAACTGGTTGGGAACTTTAGATTTGGTATGCACACGCATCTAGTATGAAAACAAGGGCTCTGCCCCCTGCGTTGTTTTAACGCAAACCTTCACCTGCACTTTTCATAATTGTTTAAGAATTTAAGAATTCTATAGTCGTGTCTGCTCGATTTTATAGTGCCCTGCGCAAAGTAGTAAACAGTCGACTGTGCAAACTCCGTTAAGAGATCATGCAAGACGGTTTGTATCAGATTCCAGCTTAGTTTGATGTTTTTCTTGTTTGAGATCTCTTCTTTTTTTAAAAGCGATTGATGTGGAGGGCTCTACGGATATCCTCGTTCCGGAGATGTCACGGTGCCCTCGTGATTGTTTTCAGGATTTTAGACGCTATTTACCTTAAGTTTCAGATACGTCACTATCACACAACACTACCTTGGGGCACTCGATCTACGCTAACGTTATCTCTTGAGGGGCGAAGATTCTCTGAAGGAGGACTTTTTTGAACAGTTTTGAAAGACAGGTTAGGAGGCTTATTGGTCTGTATGACTTTGTTCGTTTTATCTTTTCCCGGCTTAGAAATCATCACTCTGATCGACTTCTTCCATTTATCAGGGAAATACCCAAGTCTTGTTATTGCAGCATAGCAGTTTGTTACAGAAGAATCCGACTGGTATATTTTACAAGTAACATTGCCAAGGAACCTGACTGGTACAGTATACAAGTAATGACTTTAGGGACTTTGGAGCTACAGGATCCCATCGATTAATGAATTTATAGTATCAAAGATTTCCCGAGGCGAGCGTTGCCTCATTTGTCTTGCCAGTACTGCAAAACTAATAGAGATAAATCAAACACGAGATGTGATCAATAAACATTCAGATGCCAATGACAGGAGATGAGAAACTTAAAAGAGATGAAGTGAAACGTTGTTCACTCGAGGCGTCATAATCACGTGTGGCAATGCCTAAACTGATATCGATTCATCATAATATCTTTTCAGCATCGTGTGTTCATTTATTGTTAATTACCTAAATTTGAAGCTCAATTCCGGCAGATCATGGCGAAAGGGCTGAAATTTATACAGCTGCTATAGCTTAAATGCTTCGGCAGCGAATATGACGGATCCAATTTGCTATATCAGGATACATTGGGAGCTCTGTCATCTTCGTTCTAAACTATACTTAATGTTAAACTTTCTCTACTTGTGGCTTAAAACTATTTTAATTTATATCCGTGATAATGCTGTTTCTAACTAGTTAAAAAAGAGAATTAAATCAAATGTCTGTACATACTTGACTCTATGGATTGTAGATTTGTGTCATATCTTTGAAAACATCAATTTTGATTGCATCTTATATTGATGATGTGTACAACAGACGTGCGAAGTGAAACATTGTTGTAAGGCGAGAAATTTTGCTACGGGGGAACTGGATTAGATATTAAACAGATACGGCGAACTTCTCATTTATTCGAATAATGCACATTTTTCGTCTGGCGTTAATATTCTTAGCTACTATATTACAGTTTCCGCGACTAACGGACAGACGGACATAACTATACCGTTGCTGATAATTTTTGTAAAATTAACTTATGGTCTGCCACCGTTGATTCTATGGAATACTGTATAACAATATTATACAAATAAACAAACAAAGCCAATTGTGCCTCGTCTAAGAACAGAAACAACGTTGGAGGCATAAGTATTAAGATACTGCAATATGTAGCAACGCTCTCAATTAGGTCTTGCCACTGCAGGCAATGGGTTGAACACACTCATTTTGGAACAACAGAGCGAGAGCAGGCGGTACGGCCATTCAACTTTTCTTGACTCGAGTTTGCATTGTATCGTTATGTAGTGGGAGAGGGGCCGCGAACACATACGACAAATAAAGACATAGAGTACATTAAAAGCCGCATTCATCATTTGGAGTTGAAATTTAGAAGAGAAACGCAGCTAAAGCTTTTTAGAGTGAAGCGTGGCCTCCCATTCCGTATTGTAGTTGGTGCAACTGGCAAGAGCGTAGCTAGCTTCTCTCAAAGGGGGCGAGGATAAATAAAATGTTTTTATTTACGAGCGAAAATAAGTGAGATAAATCACTTTATACATCGATCTCTTCGATTTTGATTGATACTTGCGAAATTGCGAAGTAGGTATGCGGTGGCATGAAAAAATACCAGTTTTATCACAATTTAAGTTGCGGCTATACGATATCTGAGAGCTGTGCAATATGTTGTGGAAGTTGGATTTTGTTGCCTGCGCATTTGCCATTGAAAAATATGAGGGTTTTTTTTTATTTTTTGTTCATAATTTTATATTTCAGTCAATAAATTTAATGTAACAATGCTTTTTTATTACTATATATTATATAATTTGTCTTATCAGTAGTTTTTTGTAAAATAATCATCCACATTTACATTTGAAGAAAATTTCTATTGAATAACTACTTGTTAATTCTATATTAGATCTCACTTGTCTAAGGGATGCAACTAGTGGATCTGAAGAGGCTGCCAATATATGTATTAAAAAGATCCTCGTTTTCCCTTGATTGTGATATTTTACATGTATTCATAGCTCTGAATTTCCTTGTATAATCCTTGTTTCTCGATTCCTGGGCTTCTTCTGAAATCTACCCAATGGGTAGGCAATGATATTCAATTATAGTTTTGCCATGTGTCAAAATTTTGTGAAGCGTGGGAGTCAGTTTTTTTTTCTGGATATTTTTCCATTAACATATATACAAATTTTAAGCCTATATCCACCAAACTTGTAACAGGTAAAATTTAAGTTACATTAATTTTTTTTTTTTTGGTACCTAATATTTCATTATAAAGGGAAAGGTTGCATACCTACTATATAACCGTATGATTTCAGATAAACTACCTGAACATACCAAAAAAAATTTGAATTTGCTTTAATAATAATTAGTCTTACTTTTTCCAAATGTCACAGGTAAGCTTTATTTTGTTGTCATGCAAAAATATAAGCAAACAACTCTTAATTTAGTAAATGCATCTGGTGCGTGTTCTTTTTCTTATACCTGCGGCATCATTTTTTTGAGTGAGGTTTCTGCACTTTTATTGACAGCCAGCTATGGCTAGAAATGGCTATAGTCTTTATAGAGTAGGTAAATAAATTGATAATAAAAGCATTAATGTTAAAACAAAAAGGGAATGTCTGGGAATTTTCTTTTTCTTTTTTTCCAAAGTTGAAAAAGTGAGTGATGAAATTTAGTGGTTCAGGTAAACGGAAGTATTGAAAAAACCAGAAAAGATATGAAGTCATTTTTGTTTCTTTTATGTTTAAATTTCATGTACCTTTTAATAGAAACTAAGAAAATAGGGATTGGTTGCGTAGTTTTTCCACAAAACAATCTTAAACACGAGCTTTTATTCCAAAAATTGAGATTTTTTTCAAAGTTGAAAACATACTCCACTTTAAGCCGCTGTAGCAACTAAACTATTCATCCGAATTGAATAAAATTTTTATTTTCTTGATCCTTGAGAAATTCTAGATCAGATGCATGTATTACATTTAAAAAATGGGTTCATCGCAAAATCGATTTTTGCAACGCTTTTGCGGCTGCCGTGCCACTGTGCTTAGTGTCCCGCCAGTACTGGTCACTGGTGAGTATTTGGTGAGTTCACCAAATACCACTCATGACTAAATTCATTATTATTTTTTTTTAAATAATATTTATTTATATAACAATTTATTTACAATGTATTTAATTTTTTTGCATTCTCGTCGCTCTGTGATTGACATATTTAAGAAACATACTTAAAAAAAAAAATAAGAAAACTTTATATAAATTAAATAAGAAAATTTTGTTTTTTTTTAAGAAAATGTGTTGGTTAAAAAAAAATTAAATATTTTTTTTTTAAATAGCCCTATTGCCAACTTAGATTAAACAAAAAAAATTGGTTCAACAATTTTCAGTAGTTTATACACAATTAAATAAAAACGAAAAGCCCGTTTTTTTTAATTAAGCCGCAACGCGTTGTTTCAAAACTAAAATTTTGCGTACTATTTTTATTTTGCCATATGCATCGAACTGCATCATTAATTTTCAAAAATCGCTGGGGGCAGTTCCAGTACCTTATCCAGCTAGACCCTTTAAACACTTACACTTTCTTGTTAATGCTTTGCGATGGCAAATGCAACTGAGAAGTAAATCACATAAAGAAAACTGAAACAGCCTAAGCAAAATGCAAGCAACGATGCAACGGTAAATATTAGCGCTCGTCCCTTTCGCCCTTGCCTTTGACTTGCATTCCAAACATGAGGTACACACAAAAACCAAAGAGCAGCTTCTGCACAGGGCAAAAAACAACAAAAAAACACATAACTAGAATGAAAACAAATTTGCCAACTGCTTTGTTCTAAGACGAATAAACAAATTAGACGAAAATTTGAACAAAACATGGATTACCCTCTACAATACCACTGCTTGGTTAATTCACTGGTTACAATCATTGGTGATATCACCACTACTGCATACCATCCGTACTAGAGGGGAATTTAGTGTTGTAGCGCTTACGCCAACGCCAAAGTCAATTGGCATCAGGACGCTCACATTCATCATTAAATTTTGCTCCTTTGCCTTAGCTAAGATTACAAATTGCCTTTGTTATGCTTTAAATTGCATACGGCAGAAGATTCTTGAATTTCATTTTTTGGATATAATAAGTTTAATTCTTGATCTGTCGCAATGATATAGAAACGAATAAAAAATGAGATTCTCAGTGAATATAAAAAATATTTAACAATTGCGAAGTTTCCCATAGAAGGCGCATCTAAATTGTTTTTTTTTTGTATTAAATTAATAAATAATCTGCCGATAGGAGGAACTTATGTGTAAAATGCACTTATCTTCAATGCTGCTATCTTCAAATATTTCATATAATAAGGCACTTATCTTACTGATGCAAATAAGTATCGAGGCAGCCAAACAAATTGTACTGTTTATAATATGTACATACATAAGTACATACTTATATGTACCAATATTTGAATGCAAGATGAAGGGGACGTCCCTGGCTACGCCTTTGGAAATTAGTTGTTGCATCAGTGAGACAAGTGCATTCGTCTCTGTCTGCCTTTGTTGTTGCTGTTGCGGTGGCTGCTTCAGTTCGTTTTATATAAAAGTAAGAGTAGACATATTGTATGTTAAAGGGGGAGCGGGTTAAAATTGTTTCTGGCTGCGCCTTCTCAGTAACAAAGCAACAACAGCCATTCCTACACACGACTGACAATGGTTTTGTTTGTGCAGTCTATTACCGAATGTTGAAAGGACTTTAAACTGTGCGGGAAGGGCGGGATTTATTATGATCCTGAAACTACCACGGGCACCCAAATTTTTTTTTTTGTACTCTATTTTTGACAACGAACTAACACACTCAATGGTATAATACACTTAATGCTATTTAAAATACTCTAAAATGGTAAATAATTTATATCAGGAGTGCCCAAACGCTGCTTATAAAATAACCAAATTATGAAAATTTATTAAAAATGCTGTTTAATATTAAAATATCAATGTTTTTATGAGTTGATTTACAATATATCTATACATACAATGTACATACCACAGAACTGCAAGTAGTGGCACTACTAGTTACTAGTCTTAAAAATGGATATGTTTTTGGAGCACTATTAAAAAAAAGGTAGTAGTGTGCATAAGATTACTAAAAATAATAGGATAGCATTGCACACTCAAACAAATAATTTGTGGTGAAATGATACATCACAAAAACACTATTACGCAAAATTGAGCGTAGTTCGTGCTTTTGCAATTTGTTGATGATGTACTAATTGCTAAGGTTAGGTTAGGTAAGGGCGGTAGTTGGGACTAATCGTCCCAGCTAACTTAGGCCAAGAATAGGCCCGTTGTGATACCGCAACGGTGGAATGACTCCTATATGAGATATGTCACAGCCATCCGGCGGCTTGTATGAACCTTAAGAGGCAATTTGGACTCTTTTCTGAGATCTGAGATAGATTACTTAGAAAATGAGAGTTAAGGAAGCGAAACCTTGTCCTGCACAAACCAGGGCAGTGGCAGAAAAGCTGCTCCACTCTTTCCACCATATCCTCATCACCACTTCTACAGAAGTCGTGATGGGTAGCGCTAAGCCTTGCTGCATGGGTTCCCACCAGCCAGTGTCCGGTGATAGCATGGATTACGGTCGAGCATTGGGCTCTGTTTGGACAGCAAAGTTCTTTGGTTCTTTTGCTGCAGTATATCGGCCAAGTTTGCCGTGAGATCCTACATGTGTTTGTTCTCCGATTCCATGTTTGGTTTGCAACGAGAGCGAAATGGTTTCGTAATTTCAGTTTACAACTAACCATGAGTATACCCAGGCCCTCCTTGTCGCAATACAATTGCCTTCGATATCCTTCGATTGACCTGGGACCCATATGAGGTGGATTGAAAACTGCTCAGCCATCTCCTCTAGAGACGAGCGACAGTTATTCACTGACTTCGTGCACAATGTCAACGAAGCGAGGGACTTAATAGCCGCTTTGCTGTCCGAGTAGATACAGATGTTCTTATTTTCTACTAGTAAGTTTTTTTTATTGTTATCAGAGCCTCTTAGATTGCAATGACTTCTGCCTGAAAAAAACTGCAGTGATCCGGGAGTTGGAAGGCGGTTCTTACGTTGAGCTCTTCAATGTAGACGCCTCCACCTACACGGTCGTCCAGCTTGGAACCATCCGTGAAGATTTTCATTGAGCCGGCTGGGCCTGGTACAACGATACTCCACTCCTCCCTGGATGGGATGTGAGTTTTGAAGTTGGTTATGAAGTGTTCCTGAGGGGTATAGTAGTCCGTACTCTCAGGAATAAGGGGATTTCCCTTGAGAATCTTTGAGTGACCGAAGTCACGCTCAATCCATTTATTCGCTCCCTCATGCGTAGAGCAGATAGAAAGGGTGATTGTTTACCCACCTTGTCCAGAGGCGGTAGGTTTAGAATAGCATCTAGTGCTTCGCTTGGGGTCGAGCATAGTGCACCGCTTTTAGTCAATTCAGCGGTCCGCTAAACCTTGCTTAGCTTTTTGGGGTTGGCTTTCTTGTCTAGTGTGGGCCATCAAATTGAGACTCCATATAGGAAGATCGGTCTAACAATGGCGGTGTATAGCCAGTGGACTATGTTCGGGGACATGCCCCATTTAAGTCCAATATCCTTCCGGCATGTGTATAACGCGATCGTGGCCTTTTTCCTCCGATCTTCCGTATTAAGGTTCCAGTCAAATTTACTGTCGAGAATTAACCCAAGGTACCTGGCTGAGTCACTGAATGGTAAGGTCACACCATTGAACTTAGGATTAATAAGAGTATGGGTTTTGTACCTCCTGGTGAAAAGCATAAGCATCTGTTCAATGAGGCTGACTATCCGAGAGTCTACTCTAATTTCCTTTAGCGCATCGGTGATAGTTTTTGGTGTGAGATTATTAAAAGCACCCTCAATATCTAAGAAAGCCACTAGCGAGAACTCCTTATGATGAAGAGATTTCTCAACTCCTGAGATTACCGAATGAAGGTCCGTCTCCGTGGAGCTGCCTTTTTTATAAGCATGTTGTGAGTCGGACATTTGAGATTGAGGAATGGTGTTCCTTAGTTGGAGGCCAAGTAGTCTTTCCATCGTTTTAAAACGAGGATATACCGATGGTCCGAGAAGGAGTGGTCGTGAAGGACCCTCCATCTTTGGACCCTATGATATAGAGAGTTTGATGTCAAGGTAAGGTCTAGGACTTCTTTCCTATTCTTAATAATAAAGGTCGGGTCATTACCTCTGTTGCACATTAGCATATTGGTAAAAGGCAAAGAGTAACTCACCCCGTATATTTAGATCAGCGCTTCCCCACAGCCTATGAGCAGGTCTGTGTTTATGGTAGACTCCCAGCCGAAGCTGATATAGAGTGGTGAAGATTAATTTGAGAAGTCTTATGGACATCTTCAGAATAAATCTCCACCACCGTGTTGTTTGCCTCCTCCTCGTCTGAATCACCGAGGATGGAGTCGTCGTCCGTCCGGCCTAATTTCGAGAGCTCTCTAGCTAGCTCCGACGACCCCTCGAGTTTGTCACTTTTGCGATGACCGGTTCTGGATCTTCAAGCTGTGGTTCGCGTGCGGTTTGCTTTCCGCCCGTAATGTCTGTACGGTACACCCGAATCACAGCCTTTTATTAACCGTATCTAACGGTACCGTCAACTTTCGCCAATGCTTCTGACGACTCCTTGTTGACGATCAGCATCATCTGCCGAGATGGTCCCTCCGCATCTTCAACCATGACAATCCGCCAATTGTCGGTCTTCAGATTCGGATTGCACATACCCATGCGCGGGCCCTATGTCTGAACGTCTTTCCATTCTACCGCCACCAGCTTGGCTCACAGATATACTTCTCCGAGGGCTGCTATGGCTTTTTTGTAGACATCCGCCGAGCGTCTGTCATCACAGGCAATAGTTTTAACAGTGCCGAGATGCCAGCCGACGTCGCTACAGAACGGTGGGGGTCCTCCACTGGACTCGAACTCCTCCAGGAAACGATCTTGCAGCTCGTTCTCCACGTTCGCCCACAAGTTTCGAGGGATGTCTAGGACACCAAGGAGTATCTTATCCTTCGTAACCTCAGCAAAGGAGCGGTTCATGGGCTGCAGTCGTGTCCGTTTCGGTGGTCGAGCCGTTTTATTGCAGACCTCTGTCGCTTTACTTTATCCTTTGTCTTTCCCGGGGCTGCTGGCTGGAAGCCCGGGAGGATATTTTTGGACCAATCGACCAGTTTCTTACCTCCGGTGAAACTTCCGAAGTGATAAGGTTCTTCTGGAGAATCTCTCCTGCCCGTCGCCTGTCTTGGTACGACGGTTTGTTTGGTGGTGGCATCTTCGGAGTAGCCGAAACTGAAAGGTTAGCATCCAGCCCCATCTTGGACGAGGAAGCGAAACTGTCTTGTTTCGATCCTACCTCCAAGGGTGGGCTGGGCTGCCTTCCCCCAGAATCTAGGGAAGACGGTGGGTTTGCCGTCTTACCCTTACCGGCATTAATTTTTTTGCACAGAAAATCTTAAAACCGCTAGCATAAGTACCTCTTACATAAGGCTCGCACTAACTAACTGCAAAAAGCAACGTACATAACAGTATTTAGAAAAGGCATGTACAACAACATGTCAAAGTAGAGAGATCATATATTTAACACAAAAATCCAACAGGATCAGAGAATAATGTCTCTTATATTACGTTTCACCTGATGCTAAACACCATCAGCACTGTTTGTGTTTACATAAGGCGCATAGTAAAAAAAATGTGGTACAGTCGAGGCGGTGCCCGACAGTGAAATACCCTGTACCTTATGTCACGTAAAAATTTTTCCTGCATATTCCTTCTAAGAACTTTCCAATAGGAATTTTTTTATGCGTCAATCGCTACCCGAGGTTATGATAAGCATTTTGGTATAAAGGACTTGGGGTCTGCCACGCCTCCTTCTATCCGTTACATACATTGCACAAATCTAGTATACCCTTTGTACCTACAGGTACAGGGTATAAAAACTAAAGCAACAAGCTAAAAGTACAGTGTAGCACAATAATCTACTTTGTTCCATTAACTCCTAGTGGAGCATAGGGCCTCAACAATTCCTCTGAACCGTATCCTATTGGGAGCTGCCGTGCAGATGTCGTTCCATGAGTAGCGCGCAGATGTAAGTTCGGCATCAATAGTCCTTCGCCATGTTCTTGAGGAGCGCCCGGCCGGCGGCTGCCTTGTGGATTCCATTTTAGGGCTTGCTTAGCGATGTATGAGTTCGGCTTGCGCAACGTATGACCGATCCATTGCCATTTTCGTTTTTTAATTACGGTCTCGACGTTTTGCATGTTTGCCTTTCTCCATAATTCTGTACAAGAGATGCGTTCTGGCCACCAAATTCTAAAGATGCGTCTCAAACATTTGTTAATGAAAACTTGGATGCGCGACTGAATAGATCTTGTATATTTCCATGTTTCGCACCCATACAAAAGTACAGATTTGACGTTGGAGTTGAATATTCGAATTTTTGTTTTGGTGCGTAGTTGGCTGGATCTCCAAATGTTCTGTAATTGCCCAAATGTGGACTTTGCTTTATTTATGCGGGCCGATACGTCTTCATCTGCTCCGCTGACAGACATTTGTAATTACGCTGGCCAGATATGTGCAAGATTGTACAGCACTTATGTTAATATTCTCGACATCCATAAGAGGTTCTGCAACAGCACGGTATCCACTGGACATAACAACCGTCTTAGAAGTGTTTATTTCCAGACCTGCTATCCGAGCGTTACGATTAAGGCTATCTATATTATGTTGGAGATCTCTGCTGCTGTGACTCAGCAGACAAACATCATCTGCATATTCTAAATCTTCTAGTTGAAGAAAAAGCGTCCACTGGATACCATGGCGACCATCTAGCGAATTTCTTAAAATTTCATCTAGGGCCAGAATAAAGAGCACCGGTGAGAGAAGGCAGCCTTGACGAACTCCTGTGCTCACGTCGAACGCTTCAGACAGCACTCCGTCATGCAAAACTCAGCATTTAAACTCATTGTACATAGCCTCGATTATGTTTAGTATTTTTGGGGGCATGCCCCTACGACGTAAAGTAGCCCATAGGTACCGTCTGTTCAGGCTATCAAAAGCTTTTTTAAAGTCTATGAATGCTGCATAAACAGAAGATCTAAATAAGTTACATTGCTCGAACACGATTCGGACAGTATTGATCAGGTCGACGCAAGATCGATTCCGCCTAAAGCCGTATTGAGTCTCACGAAGTTGGTTTTCAATGGCCGTTGCGACACGAGATAATAATATTGAGGTGAGTATTTTACTGGGCACGGGGAGCAGCGTGATACCTCTATAATTCCCTTTCCCAAATTTTCTGCAAAATAGGGAGCCATATAGATGCCGATAGTTCTGGATCACATTTTAACAATTCGGAACTAACGTTGTCGATGCCGGGCGCCTTGTTGTTTTATGGAGTCGATAACCTCGGATCTAGTTGGTGGTTCCGTATTTATGTTCTGTAAGTAGCGCGAA
Source organism: Chymomyza fuscimana (assembly GCA_949987675.1). NCBI lineage: Eukaryota > Metazoa > Arthropoda > Insecta > Diptera > Drosophilidae > Chymomyza > Chymomyza fuscimana. The sequence goes on from OX465088.1 coordinate 63,418,095, forward strand.
ATGTCCGTTGGCGAGTTTAGCTCTACATTATCTTGTAACCCTAGGGGGTTGTTGAGCACTTCCTTGAAATGTTCAGCCCATCTCTTGAGTAGATGCTCTGAGTTGGAGAGAAGCTTACCGTTCTTATCCTTAATAGGCCTATTTTTGTAGTGACCTTTGCCGGAAAGATTCCTTGTTACATCGTATAGGTCTTTCATATTACCCAAGCTAGATGCGGATTCTGCGATCTGTGCTTGGTTTTCTGTCCAATCTCTTTTATCCTGCCTGACCGATCTCTTTATTGATGTACACAGTTGTTTGTACTGGCTTCGGAGTTGTGGAGTTGTGTCGTTATCGGTATTTTCAACGTTTAGCAACGCTTTCTTAGTTTTTATTCTCTCTTCAATCAAAAGCCAAGTTCTCTCAGTCATCCAGACCTTTTTAGCTTTATTTAGTATATTAAGACCAACATCCTTGTATATTTGTGAAACGCTTTGGACATGTACATTAATGTCGTCCTCAAAAGCAGAAGTCTGGAACTTATCCCTGAGGGCTTCTGTGTACATCGACTTACTCTCGTCGTTTCTCAGCTTTGCAACATCTATTTTTTTGCTCGCAACCTTGCCCACTCTTTTTAGCGATGAGATTTTTATACGTAACTTGCCTACCACCATATAATGATCGCTGCCGATTTCAGAACGTCTAACAAAGATGACCTCCAACGATCATTAATCAAAACGCGGTCGATTTGATTCTTGGTTCTCCCGCCCGGAGAAACCGAAGTTGCCTTGTGTGAAGTTTTGTGTGGGAAAATGGATCCACCAATAGCCAGATTAGCTTCACAACACATCTCGATAAGTCTGCTTCCGTTGTTGTTACGGGTACCAAGCCCATGTCGGCCCATGTATTTTCCCAAGTTAGTGTTGTCGTTGCCAATCTGTACGTTGAAATCTCCAAGAACCAAAAGAATATCTCCGTTAGAAGCGTATAAATTCATACACCTTTCAAGTTGGTCGTAGAAATCATTTTTGTGTTCATCATTTTGTAACTCTGTGGGAGCATAGCAGTTGATGATGGTCATGTTAGGTAGGTTAGGTTAGGGCGGCAGTTGGGACCAAAGTCCCAACTCACATAGGCCAAAATAGGCCCGTTGTGTTACCGCTACGGTGGACCATTCACCACTCTTCCCCACTCAAGAGGTTCCCTATGCGAGATGAGTCCGCCATCCGGCGGCCTGGATGAACCTAAAAAGGCATCTTGGACTCTGTTCGGAGAGCTGTGACAAATCATCAAGAAAGTATGACTTTAGAAAACGGAATCTCGTCCTACAAAGACCAGGGCAATGACAGAAAAGGTGTTGAACTGTTTCCAGCTCTTCCTCATCACCACAACTTCTGCAGAAATCGTGGTGGGGAGCATTTAACCTGGATGCATGTATCCCCACCAGCCAATGCCCTGTGATAGCACGAATGACAGTCGAGCACTGGGCTCTGTTCAGACAGCAAAGTTCCTTCGTTCGTTTACTGGTGTATACCGGCCAGGTTTGCCGTGAGATTATGCACGTGTTCGATGCCCGATTCCACGCTTGGTTTGCAGAGAGAGCGAAGTAATTTCGTATTCTCAGTTTGCAGCTGGCCATGGGTATACCCAGGCCCTCCTTGTCCTGAAGGAGGATGCTGGTAGTTCCTTGTCTAGCCAGTTCATCCGCAATACAGTTGCCCTCGATATCCCTGTGTCCTGGGACCCATATGAGGTGGATTGAAAACTGCTCAGCCATCTCCTCAAGAGACAAGCGGCAGTTATTCACTGACTTCATGCTCGAAGTAAATGAAGCAAGGGACTTAATAGCCGCCTGGCTATCCGAGTAGATACAGATGGTCTTATTCTGTACCCGTAGGTTTCTTATTATTGTCAGAGCCTCCTGGATTGCGGTTACCTCTGCTTGGAAGACACTGCAATGGTCCGGGAGTCGGAAAAATGTTCTTACGTTGAGTTCATCAACGTAGACGCCTCCACCTACACGGTCGTCCAGCTTGGAACCATCCGTGAAGATTCTTATTTAGCCAGTTGGGCCTGGAACACCTATACTCCACTCCTCCCTGGTGGGAATATGGGTTTTGAAATTGGTTCTGGAGTGTTCCTGCGGAATGCAGTAGTCTGTGCTCTCGGCAATAAGTGGATTTCCCTTGAGAATCTTTCCGTGACCAAAGTCGTGGTCATTCCATTTTTTCGCCTCTCTCATGCGTAAGGCTGATAGAGCGGCTTGTTGTTTACCCACCTTGTCCAAGGGCAGGAGGTTAAGAATAGCATCTAGTGCTTCGTTTGGTGTTGAGCGTAGAGCTCCACTGATGGTCAGATCTGCGGTCCGCTGAACCTTACTCAACTTTTTTAGGTTGGCCATCTTATCAAGAGTTGGCCACCAAATCGAGACTCCATACATGAGTATTGGTCTAACGATGGCAGTATATAGCCAGTGGACTACATTTGGAGACATACCCCATTTAAGTCCGATGGCTTTCTTGCATGTATATAGGGCGATCGTGGCCTTTTTTCTACGATCGTCCGTATTCAGGTTCCAGTCTAGTTTGCAGTCTAGGACTAAACCGAGGTATCTTGCTGAATCGCTGAATGGTAGGGTGATACCATTGAGCTTGGGGTTAATAAGAGCAGGAACTTTGTACTTCCTGGTAAAAAGCATAAGCTTTGTCTTGTCTGGATTGACTCCCAATCCGCTGGCTGTGGCCCATTCAGAGAGCGTATGGAGGGCCTTAGTCATACGCTCGCAGAGAGTTTGCGGGTATTTACCCGAGAAAACAACTGCTACATCATCGGCGTACGCAGTTATATTGCATCCGCCCCTCTCCAGGGTGTAAAGGAGACCGTTTATGGCTACGTTCCAAAGGAAGGGGGACAGGACTCCGCCTTGAGGCGTTCCCCTGCTTACATGTCTTTCGATACTGGAAGTGCCGAGAGAGGCTTGAATAATTCTGCATTTAAGCATCTGTTCAATGAGGCTGACTAGCCGAGGTTCCACCTTAAGTTCATTCAATGAGTCTGTGATGGTCTTAGGTGAGACGTTATTAAAAGCGCCCTCAATATCTAAGAAGGCCACTAGTGAAAATTCTTTGTAACGGTGGTCATGTTACGTGCACGCGTTTTGAGTTTAAGGACTATTATCCTAGAGCAGACTGGATGCCATTCTATTATCCCCTGGGCAATCTTTGATGTCATAAGAAAGCCTACTCCATTTATGTGACTAGCTAGATCCGTCTGGCTCGACTGAATAAATAAACAAATTATTTTTATCTTTGATCAAGCCATTACCATTCCACATGCATTCTTGTATTGCCAAAATGTCGACTTTATAACGTGCCATCTCGAGTCTAAGTTGTTCGAGCTTACCAGCCTCGTTTAAAGTGCGACAATTGTTTTCTCTTTCATGCCTAATAAGCATCTCCTATCGATGCGGTTCAAATTGTTTGTATTGTTGGTTTCATTCATCTGGAAACTATTGTTTATGCATGCATGGGTTTGACACCTCCAAATCCGGTGTGCCTGCTGCAGCAAGTGCAGGGGGATTGCTCGAATGCCGATTACCCCTTGGAGAGATTGTTCCGTTTTCGTTTGACTCCATGCTGTATTATTAGTTTCGTTGATTGGTCGCATGGGTTCGCATAAGCAGTGGGTGATGGGTCCATAGCCAAGCGAGACTCCGGCGTTGTACACGTTTATATAGCGATCCGCTTGTTGCAAGTCCGACAACCGCTTTCAGCCGCACCTAACATGGTGAACAGAAGCTTCTTTGTTTGATAACGAAGTTCCTATCTCCGGCCTATTTGGTCCGCGGGAGGTATTTGATTTCCCTCCTACCACCATATCTGGGAGGCATCCCCCTATCCGCCACCTGGGGACGCGCCCTCTAGGGATAATAGGCTCCCCCGAGCGGAGCAATAATAATAAAACACAGCAAATGTATTCACATATATTTTTGGTTGTTTGTGTTACAATGATGCATCATGAAAATGCCACTGCAAAAAAACAATACATACAAAAACGTACTAAGTAGTTCTGAGGTGTGTGTTCAAATGATACTGTGTTTATATATACACATCAAAACGAAACTACTGCAAAAACAAAGCACATCATTTTTTTATGTGCTTTAAAATGAGCACGTATGACAGGGGTGTCCAAAGGCTGCTTATGGAAGAGCAATCACCAATACATATGAAAGAAAAGCACTAACACATCTAAAGCAAACCGTTTTTTCATGTTATTATGTACACTGACAAAAATAGTATATACTCATATAAATGTTTTGTTTTTCGTTGTAACTCTTTTTTCTTTGCAAGCTATGCCTTATTACTCACATTTAACACATGGTGTACAAAAATTTCGTGTCTGCGATCAATCCTACAACCTTTTTATACCCTGTACCGTATGGTACAAAGGGTATATTAAGTTTGTGCAAGCCGAAAATGTATGTAACATACAGAAGGAGACGTCGGAGACCCCCCAAAGTTACCCAAAGTATGATCGGGGTGACTAGACAAGTCGATATACCCATGCCCGTCTGTCCGTCTGTCTGTCTGTATGAACGCCTAGATCTCAGAGATGGTAAGATCTAGAGCAACATAATTTTCAGATTAGATGCATTATTATGTCAGGGGATGCAAGTTTATTTTATATTTTGGATATCGGGGATATATTATATAGCTCCCATAGGGGTGTTTCAGGGGACCTTGAAAAACAACAAAAGTTTTAGATAAATAATTCGTTTGTTTATGAAGATATCGTAACCAAATTTGGTACTCAAAAGTTCTTTAGAGTTCCCAATCACTGTACCAAATTTTATCAAAATCGGTTGACTATATCATATAGCTCCCATAGGACCCATCGGTCAACAAAACGATTTTTGCATAAAATTTGTTGTGTTTCGTTTGTTTATGAAGATATTGTAACCAAATTCGGCATTTGGAAGTTTTTTAAAGATCTTCAACACTGTACCAAATTTTATCGAAATCGGATGACTATATCATATAGCTCCCATAGGATCGATCGGTCGAAAATTTGTTTTTTGTACAAAATTCGTTGTGTTTCGTTTGTTTGTGAAGATATTGTAACCAAATTTGGCATTAAGAAGTTTTTTAGAGTTCCCAAGTACTGTACCAAATTTGATCAAAATCGGTTGACTATATAATATAGATCCCATAGGACCGATCGGTCAAAAAACCGTTTTTTGAACAAAATTCGTTGTGTTTCGTTTGTTTATAAAAATATTGTAACTGAAATTGGCAAAGAAATTTTTTTTGGTGTTCGTAAGTAATATATCGGACTTGATTGCAATGTGGTACAGGGTATCCCAAAGTCGTCCGCGCCCGACTTTAACGTACGCCATCTTTTTTTTTAAATTCGGCGCTTCGCCAGCCACTTGCTTGTGCGTGTACACTGAACGAAATTTTGCAACACATTCAAAGAAACAGAAAAGTCATATGAGTTTCTATGACAATTTAAATTTTCCAAAAAATTACTCGGTCTTACAGTTGCCAAAGAAATTATATTTCTGTGCTCAGTGTACTTGTGCGAAATTTTAGTCAGCGAGCACTAATAATAAGCCCCGTTACGGTCGCCCAAGCATCCTCGAGTAGGGCCATAAAACGCGCACACTGCATGTATTTTGTTTTGTAAATTCTTGGCTTTTTGCGTGTGCGTCTGGCTGGCGCCAGTTGCCAGACATAACGGAAAGAGCACTCGGAGCGAAAAGAGCCAAGGCGTGCCCACCGCTGCTTATAAAGATCCATAATTCTGCGACTAACAGTCGAACTAACAGTTTGAAAGCCAAACTTCACCAATTGAGTTTGCCTAAGTTGCCCCACTGACCCAAAAACAAAATAACATTTTTTGACATACGCTTTTTAAAAACTCGCCGTCCGAAAATGGCTTTAAATAGGATGCTTTGACGGGTGCAGATTGAGACGAAAATATTTTGGAATATTGTTCATTTAGTTCATCTGGAAATAAATGACTTGTTTCGCATCATATTCCATAAAATAACAAATAAGTTTTTTTAAAACCGAGGCTTTAGTTTGCCATGAAACTTTTAAAAATGTCTCTTAGCATTATAAATTTTATATTCTATAATTTGCTTGCAAATTTATTATATAATATATTATTTATTTATAGAATTTATTATTGGGTGCACTTGACAAAGTTTTTTAATTTAGCGAAACAGGTAAAAAATTCAATAGAAAAATATCAATATAAGAATATAAAATTAAAAGATATTGCCTGCGCAGGTATAAATAATGGTAGGGGCGTAAACAATTGCAAAGCTACTAAAATGAATGCAAAAGGTCCTTTAGTACCTGCTCACATTCTTTACTACTAGAAAAAAGATTATATAAAAGTGCAAGTTTGTTTTATTAACATCGGATTTCCGAAAAAATATATACTCCATCCATATATTTGTTACCTAAAAGCGTCATGCACTGCGTAAATCTAGTATACCCTTTGTAGCTAAAGGTACAGGGGTATAACTACTTTTTGTTTGCAAGCAATGCCTTAAAAGTCCCATTTCCAATCTAATTTTTTTGAGTGCATGGTCAAACCAGAAACAACAACAAAATTACATTGAAAATCAGTGGCCCAACAACAAATATATGCAAGCATGATGCAACGAATTTTACAAGGTGACGCAAACAAGTGCGCGAATTTGGCTGTGCAGAAAAAATGGCGGCTCCGGGTTCACTTTTTGTATGGTAGCTACATGAAATAGTGGACAGGTTTGTATCAAACTTCACATAAATGTTAAGACTTACATTTGCGATATTTAAAAAAACAAAGTTTTTTCTAACAATAACTATTCTCATACAAAATGCTTGTTTGGCAGCAGCTGGCAGCAGCATGTTGTATTGAACTAACATACAAATGTTAATTTACAGATGCAGACATAAGCAAATGTGAAGGACGGCATTTGCACAACCTTTCACTTCGAAATATAATTCACTACTGTGTGCAAAATACACAACCACGAGAGAGCGCTATTTACCATTTCCTCACCTTGTATTATTCCAACGCTTGTAATCCCATGCCTAGACCTGTATACATAAGGGTGGCCATTTTTGCAACATCTCACGATTTTACTAACGCCGCCACCTAAAAAATTTTCTTTTTAACTGTGTATTTAGAGCTTACCAAATTTATTTAGGCCGACTCTATATTTTTTTAAAATTATGTTTTGGTAGATATGAGACTTTTTGAACCATAATTTGTTTGATTGGAAAAAAGTTTTTAAAGTTTATGTAGAACAATACAGTCAAAAACGGAAAAAGTGCAAGTTATGACCTTTGACCTATTCCCGCGACCATCAAATACATTCGGATCGTTTTTAAATTTTACAGGCTCTATATGCAGGTAAAAAGGAAACTTTTTGATATCGACGGTTTAAAAATCCTCCATAGCAGCGGCGGCCACCGTACTATACATCGTTCATAATCTTGTCAACTACTATATTGAATAGTAGTGGTGAAAGGGGGCATCCTTGCCTGACACCAGTGTTTGTTTAGAAGGTGCACTAATTTTCCATTGTGTAGTACCGCCAAGTCAGCATCATCATACATCGCTTTTATTATCGATACGATGTTGACTGGCACTCCTTTCCTCGCCAATGCTCGCCATATCGCCGCTCTGTCTACTGAATCGAAGACCTTCTTAAAGTCGATGAACAGGAGGTATAGCGGTGAGCTCCACTCCACAGCTTGTTCTGTTATCATGCGTAGTGTGTTTGCCTGGTCTACGCAGCTCCTGTTTGGTCTGAAACCTGCCTGTTCATGGCGTATTGTTGGCTCGATTTTTTCTTGAAGGCGGTTGTTCAGAAGGGTTGCTAGTATCTTGTAACTAGTATTTAGCAGCGTTGTTCTCCGCCAGTTGTTGCAGTCGCTAAGGTCCCCTTTCTTCGGTAGCTTGAAGATGAATCGGCAACTAGCTGCGTCTCCAACTGGAGCCTTTCGGCAGCTATGGTTTTTTCATTACAGTCGCCATCTCTGGATTTGTGCATCATCGTTCGTTAGGGGGTTATCATTTGAATCCCTGATCGGTTGGGTTTGCCTTCGGTGGCTGCCAGTCAGCTGAACGCATGTTATTTTCGCCTTTTTACCTGTCCGCAAAGAACACGGTATTCATTGCGGACTTGGAAATCACGATCCGCCAATGGCTTGAGGTTGTTCCTTCTGCTAATCAGGTCCCATGTCCGCTCCGAGATCCATTTGGTGCGTCTTTGTTGGCGGGTTCCGATAATCTCCTCCGCGGTGTTCCTTATTAACCTGCATGCTTGTTCCCATGAGTGTTCCTGCTGTGGTAACAGTCGAGCACGCAGATTTGTTGCCATTCTGACAGAGACATTGGTGTCAACGAGACGATGTAAGTTGAGGGGGGCGGTCTGTACGTGTTTCCATTGGTAGTGGAGAAGTTTCTCATCAGCTTGATTGCCAGCTCTCCGATTACCAACTCGTGGTCACTATCTATCCATGCTCCTCTCTTGTTTCGTACATCCGTCAATGATCGCCTCCATGTCTTGATTATGCAGATGTAATCTATTCGTGTATGCCCAGTCGGAGATGTCCATGTGTTTTTGTGGACTTCCTTATGGGGAAATACAGTTCCACCAATGACCAGCTGAAAGGTTTGACGTAGGTCCACCAGTCAGTTTCCGTTGTTGTTGCGTGTGCCAGTACCATGTTGGCCCATGACTGGTTTCAGTCCGATGTTGTTCGAGCCAACTTTCGCATTGAAATCACCCATGAGCATGGTAATATCTCCTCTCTTGCGTTGATGTGAGGGCGGCGTAGAATTCGTCCTTGACTTCCTAGCCTGTGTCTGCCTCCATCATTGTTGCGATCGTTGGTAATTCTTCTTGCTTCCGTTTAAGTAATCGTTTGTGATTGTGATGTGGTACATTCGAGGCGGTGCCCGACAGTGGAATTCCCTTCTAAGGACTTTCCAATTGGATTTTTCGATATTTGTATCTATAAGTTCCTTAAATTTTTTATCGATTTTGATGAAACTCGAATGCTACGTCAAAGAATTTATTTAAAGTATATTTACCCCATATTCAAGTTGGTATGTTGAGGGGTGTGGGAGAAAACACGGTAAATCGATTGCGAGGGGTGGGGGGACCGCATCGATAATTAGAGCCACATGCATCAGCTTACCAAAAATTGTGATTCTAGGTCACTTGTAACCATAATTACGAGGAGTCAAATATTGATGCAGTTCGCTCTGTTAAATTTCAGATGAAAATATTAAACGGTGTGGCTAAAAACCGCGAAATATGGAAAGGAAATATGCGCACCAGCAGGTAAAGTTTCGTGTCTCTAGCTCTTATAGTCTCCGAGATCTAGGCGTTCATACAGACATCGCTCTATCGCTACCCGAGGTTATGATAAGCATTTTGGTATAAAGGACTTGGGGTCTGCCACGCCTCCTTCTGTCCGTTACATACATTGCACAAATCTAGTATACCCTTTGTACCTATAGGTACAGGGTATAAAAAACTACTTGTAGTAGCAAGGTAAACATCAAAAAGACTTCTGTATCTACTCGGACAGCCAGGCAGCTATAAAGTCCCTCGCATCGTCGACATCATACATGAAGTCACTTAGTTTTAGTTTCTTAGCCCCCTTTTTTTTTTTTTTACTTTAACGGGTCTACGCAGAATGCAAAAAAATTTCGCACGGAATGACATTTTCTTATTTTCGGGTCATTCTTACAACATTTCTCTTTGTCTTTTTAGTCAAATTTTCTTTTCATATTTTAATTCAATATAACTTATTTTGAGAACTCATCGTCTCACCTGGACGGATAACTTTTCGTTCCAACTGAACTCATCGTCCCAACTGGACGGATAACTTTTCGTTCCAATCATCGTCCCACCTGGACGGATAACACATCGTCACATCTGACAGATAACTCATCGTCCCACCTGGACGGATAACACATCGTCACAACTGACGGCTTGTACAGTCGCAACTGGACTCTCTGGACTGGCAGGCACAACTCTTAATTTTCGATATCTAATTCATTGGGAATATGACTATCTGGCATTTTCCGAATATCTTCATGACAATTCGTTTATTTCCCAATGACTTCAGTGTATACCTGTCTCCATCTAAGACCTCAACAACTAAAAATGGTCCTCTAAACTTTGCATCTAACTTAGTCTGATGCCTCTCTTAATTTTTAAGCAGCACATAATCACCAACTTTATATCTCAAAACAGTTGCTTTATTCTTGTCAAATCTAGCTTTATCATAAGAAGCCATGGAATTCATACAGTTAACAAATTTTTTCAACGTGCTCATTACACGTTCGAATTGACCGTTAGCACGGCTCGCTCCAGTAGCAATTAAGTGAAGTTTTATTTTTTTGTGATGAGCAGAACTCTGAAAATCTTGAGCTAGGGAAACACCTACCCTGGTCAGCAATTACACGGTTAGGTACTCCAAACAAGGATTGCATAGCCTTCACACAGATCTCAGCATCTAATATAAGAGTATGGTGCAAGTGGACAAATTTGGTAAGGCATCGACCAAAACAATCACATACTCTTTCATGTAACTTTTACCACTCAATTTCCTTGTTATATCTACATGCACCGTATGCCAAGGCACATTAACTTTTGGAATGGGATGAAGCTCTGCTTGAACTTTTCCCGAAGAGGATTTTGCGGATTTACAAGTTATACAATTGTCAACGAATTTACGAACGTATTTACTCATCTTGTCGAACCAATAATACTGATAAACTTTATCAAGCGTTTTCTTCCATCCCAAATGCATTATTGATTCATGCACTTGATTTATTACTGGCCATTTGAATGCACGCGGCACAACCGGTAAACAACGAGTTCTACCATTAATTTGAACTTTGCGATGTAACACGCCTTTCCTCAACTAATAGGTCTTAGCCATATCTTCTGCAAGTTCATTGCAGTTTACGGAAGGGGGTTTCTGGATAAAAAGTAAACATGAGCCATGCGCTATATTGAATGTCAAAATTGAAAGATTGTAAATACGCCCACCAGCGGTGTACTCTTGGAGTCAGATCAATTTTAGTACGCGAAGCTTTTAAGGAATTACAATCAGTAAATACGACGAACTCATGACCAAGCAGATAATGTCGAAAATGCTTTATGGATGCAACAACTGCCAATGTTTCCAATTCATAATTCGAATGATATTGTTTTTCATTAACAAAAAGCCTTGATTCACAATTTCACTTCCAATTACAACGTCGTTTGCAAATGATTAGCCTGCACTACACAAAATAAGATCTCCATAACCATAACCATATCCAGACTGATATTTTATGTCCAGGTTTTTTACAGAAATGACGTACCCCGGTATATGGCTTGGCCCTTCTATGGTTAGGTCCAGTACTATCCTCACGGGTAGCATTACGTTTCTTGTCAAATGTAAACGCCTTCAATTCCTGTTGTAACTTGCTTCTAGCTTGCACATTCGAAGTAAAAATAATTCGTTGTAAACGGCTATTAAAATTTGCCATGTGCGCAAGCGCAGTTGAAACAGCAATTTCCTCGACGCTCATATTTCGCCATTTTGTTGTCAGTGACTATTCAACATGTTTTAAAATATGGCGGCTGGCGTCTCTTCGTTTTCATAGCGTTGAATAAACAATTCTTTAAATTCCTCCCATGTGATGCCGGGATACGAAATGTGTCAACCACTGCGAAGCACTGCCCTCCATTGATTTGCTTAGCGCCATAATGAGTCCACTACCTTCCAGCGGCTGCTCTGACAATATAATATCAGCAGTCACGCACCATTGCGACGCATCAACGCTCGTAACGTCAGGGTTGTATTTAGGCAGCGAGACAACTCTGCTTTGCGGCTGCGGTATGCACGTCGACGACTGCATTGCTTTCATTAAATCAATCATATTTTGATTTTGCATTTCACGAATAATTCGTCACTGCTCCGCTGAAAATATAGGTGCTGGCACAGATCCCACTTCTGATGTCGGGTCAGGATTATTTTCAAGCGAGTTTTCCATTTTCTTTGATATAAACTGTGCGTAATAACGAATTCCGCGTGCTGTAGGCTATCGTGGTCAAACTGGAACTGTCACACAGTTTCTTTGTTCTTTTTCAAAAGACCATACACGTAGCGAGCTCATACTGCCCTCTCGCTCCCTCTTCAGCAGCTACCATGGGACTACGTTCAGCAGCAGTTTACATTTGTCCTGCTCTAATAACTTTTCACTCTAATCTGCATTTGGTTTAACATTAACATATGTACATAAGTGCAAACACAAAACTCAATAAGTAACTCATAGTAGACTCCTCAGGCACCGATAATTTGTAACATCGGGGACTTACGCAAATGAAACGAGACGACATATATATATAAACATGAAGTCAGTGAAAAACTATAGAGCGGAGATGGCTCAGCAGTTTTCAATCCACCTCATCTGGGTCCCAGGACGTAGGGATATTGCGGGAAATTGTATTGCGGATGAACTGGCTAGACAGGGCATCATACCAGCATCCTCGTTCAAGACAAAGAGAGCCTGGGTAAACATATGGCCAGCTGTGAACTGAGGTTAAGAAATCACAGTTTGCTCCTCTACAGTTTTTGTGTTCAATGATTGTCGACGCGTGGCGCTTATCTATTAGCACATGATCTATCTGAATGCCAGCCCGCTTTCCAGGTATTTTCCAGGTTTGTTTGTGGGAACATTGTCCCAACATCTTAACTGGTGACAGAATGCAGCGAATGCTTGCCACCTACTTTCTTCGCACACTTTTTTTTGCCAATCTTGGCATTTAAGTCGCCAATAACTAAAATTGTGTCGTATCTTCCCGGTTTTCTGCACTCGTTAGAGAGGATTTCGTAAAAGGTGTCTTTTTCATCTTCGCTGTTGCTTTCGGTTGGAGGTACACCGATATAATAATAATTTTTTGAAATTTGCCTGTTTAGAGCTATAACACTTGTTCGGTCATTGATCGGCTTGAAGTAAAGTACGCTTTTACGTACACGATGGTTTACATAGAGCCCGACATTTCTATTTCTTACTTTCTATTTCGCCTTGTTTATCTCATCTTATTTCTTGGAGCTCAATCAGATTCAGATTATATCTGATAATTTCATCTACTACAACATTTTACCAGTTTGTAGCATAGTTCTGACATTCCATGATCCGATATCCAAATCGTTGTCCTTTATACATAGCCTGTTTCATCTTCGTTAGTTTCTGTCCATGTTCCGAGGCAGGTTTGAAGGTTCCGTGACAATTAGCTTTGAAAAGTATAGGGTCGTCAGCCCTAAGACTTCTGCGTCTTCTTCTCAGCGAACATAAATTTATCCTGGAGTTCATGAAATATTATTATTATTATTTATTTCAAACTCCTTTAGGGGCATAAGGTTTCTACAAAGCTCTTCCAATAATTCCTATTTCTAGATAGAGCTCTTAATTCGTCAAACGATTTGCCAGTTTCAGTCTGAATAGTTCTTCTTCAATTTGTTGTTGGCTTGTCACGACGTCTGGTACCTTGCGGATTCCTTACGCATCGTATGTCCAAGCCAGCGGTATTTGCGCTTTTTCACATCCATGTTCATATTTGTTTGATTGGTAGCTACCCACAAATCTTCGTTGGTGATGGTTCTTGGCCATCAGATTCTTAAAATGTTGCGGAGACATCGGTTCGTGAATGATTGCAGTTTAATTTTGATTTCATGTGCCACTAGCCACGTTTCCGAGCCGTATAATAAAACTGTCTTAACACAGGCGTTGAATATCTTAATTTTTGTTTCTTGACGTAAATCTTTTGAACGCCATATATTTCTTATACGACTTTTTACGTTCATTTTAACTCCCCCGTCCGTGGAGACAATACTGCCTAGGTACGTGAAGCTCCTAACATTAATGATACTTTGATTCTCAATTGAGAAGGTACTGGTATTGTCAGTATTAACGCGCATAGACTCAGTTTTGTTTGTATTTATTTTTAGACCAGAGCCATCGAGATGCATTCCTGCTTGATCGAGTCGAAGGCTTTTTATAGTCAACGAAGACAGCGTACAGGCTAGTATTGAATGCTGATATGGTCTACACCAAATAGAGGATAGAGGATGTCGGCGGTTTTGGAAGGGTCTGCTTTGAAGCATTTCCCCGGTATATTGTCTACTCCTGCAGCTTTCCCGTTCTTGAGAGAGGTGATAGCTTCAACAATTTCTGCTTTACTGGCATGTCTTTACAAATGTTTCTTAGCGGTTTTTTCCGTTGAATGCTTGTTGGAAAATCGGTTTTGGTTGTTATGAGATTCATAGTCTTTTCGAAATATAAATATGAATATAAGCAGATCGAATATCATTTTCTGATCCCATCTCTAATGCGAACACCGCCGAAAGAACGTTGTATTATACATTTTGTCAAGATAAATTAAAAGCAGCGACAAATCAATCAATCATTTATTTATCCAGCCTGAAGGCTACGTTGGCTACATTTTTATAACTTAGAATGAACTTCTACTTTATAATTATATAAATAAATAAATAAATAATTTATTTATCATCTACTGTGTGAGATTAGCCAACCGCAGAAACAAAACAGAAACTGAAATAAAATTAAAAACACAAAACAAACATATAATAAGATCAAATCATTACTTAATTATTCTAAATGTTGATTACACTGAGGAGCAGAAGGACATTAGAAGCCCCTGGAGCCACTGGTTCACCAGCGGAGTGTGCTGGGGGCTGCAGCACGTCGATTAAATTACAAAATAAATAACAAAATATTTGTAACTTGGCTAAATTGGTCACGTCGCTGCCACAGGTATAAAGCGGATATTGTAAAATTAAATTGATTCTCTCTTTTGTCCATGTTTTTGTGAGCATCCTCGTCCCTCAGCATCCTCTGCCATTGTTGTTGCTTCTGCTTAGCTTTTATTTTTCATTGCTTTCACAACAAAATGGGCGAAAACATAATGAAAATGGCATACAACTAAATATAATGCCTGTTCATCATTTTCATCAAGAAATTGTTACAACTTACGTGACAGATTAGAAGAGGCAATCATGGCGTTTTTATTCTATGTTTTTATTCGCTACTCCCATTGAACAATTTAAAATGCATTACAGAATCGAAAATCTAAAGCTTAAGCTTCGTACGAAATGCATCATGCACGCTTTTTCTTCAATTAAAACCAAAGCGGTTCATTTACATTCCGGACATTCTCAATTTGAATGCTTCGCGAGGTATTTTATGATTTCTTATTTTCGAAAATGCAATCGTCTCGCGCCATGGAATTCTGTTTGGACTCTGTCAACAAGCAAGAGCGCAAGAACAGCTTCAAAACTGAAAAAAAACAAGCAGGTAAACTAACGGACCAAAGCAAAACAAAAAAAAAAGAGTGAGCAGCGGATTGAGAGTGACAACAATATGTTGCAATTGTCTGATGGCAACCGTAACAAAAGTGAAAATCTAGTGCCCGAGGTACGTGGATGCAGACGATGCGATACAACAACAATAACCATATGAGAAGAATGTGCGCCGCCATGTATGAAATATTCCTTTTTCTTTCGTGTTTCAACGTACGTACAGTTAATCAAAAAAGTCTTGACACAGCATTATTTTCATAGTCTACCTATCTATAAATTCTTTTTTTTTCCAAAAAAATTACAAAATATATTTTTTGACAGCCCACATTGGGCGCAAATGCTAAAAATGTTCATTTAAAAAAATATTTTTATTCAATTGGCCGGAAGAACTTTGTTATGTGTTTTCTCGGGTGTAATATATCCGTATTATACGAGACGAGCAAAAACCTTAAATAAGGCGGAAAAAAGGAAAAATAAAGCTTCCAAAGATACTGGCCTATCTATTGCTAAGACAATCGAAATAAGCTTATTAATGCGAAAAGCGCCTTATACCAAGATATAAAACACTTTTCTTGATTTCCGCGAATGAACTCAAAACTTGGACCGATTGCATTGCAGGGATGGTGTGGGAGGCCATTTTGTATTATGGAACCAGTAAAATTAAATGTTGTGAACAGAAATGAATTTTATGCCTGTAACACCAAGCATATGAATCAGGAACTAAGTCGAACTTATCCACTTTGAGCTCTGGATAATCCAAGACATCAAATTAAATTCTTTAGCAGAAGAGTAGCTCAGCACACATTTGAATTATGTTTCTAGATAGATGTTATTATTTTTAGTTAAAATACAATATATAATATTGAGTTTTAATTTTTAAAAAAGGATTAAGACTCTACCTATGATACTTTGGGAGCAGTGGGCAATGGAGAACTTATGGGGTGTTCTATTCAATTGGCGAGGAGTGTGTTTTATGGGATCGGAGATGCTTTCTTCAGTCCCTTACATACATTTCAACAAAATTGGCATATCTTTGTACCTTCAATGCAGTAAAAATGGTTATAAAAAATGTTAAAATCAGATTTGATGAACTAAAGAGGTTGTGAAATTGACGTCACAAATTGTATGTATTTATTTTAGACCAACTCCCCTATAAACTGCACACATATGTTTGTTTCATTTAAGATTACGTTCATGAAAAATTAAGCAGTTTCGATGTTTATCGAAAATAGGCAATTCCACAACCGCATCGATTCCCCAAACCTTGTTTTAACAAACGCATGTTGGGGATGAACTAATGATATTAATAAGATACTTTAAAAAACCGATCAAAATAATTATTGTGGGATATATATATAACAAATATATATATATTTCCTGTGCGAATACTTTTTAGATTCACTATAAGTATGCATGAAAGATAAAGTGTCCGTGTGTTTGTGAGATTTTGCTGAGGGATATGATATTTGTCCCGTATACTGTTACCGTGACAATCACAATCCCAAACAACAGCAACAAGAACAACAACAGCATTGCACAAGTACTATATCACGATAATTGGTGCGCGCAAAGCACTAAGTGTACTAGTGTTGGAAAGTGGGAAACTCGGGGTGTTTTGCAATGCGCATTTTTCTGATGCGACAACAAGCAGCAATATAAAACTCCAAAGAGCAAAAAAAAGAAAATAAGTAAAAATTCGAGACCGACCAGAAACAGATACTCTTGCAGACCGATTCTATTTATGTTTGTTGCTTTTGGTGCTGGTGCTGATTCTGTGTCCCGCGGCGAATACAGAGCAGTGAAGCGAACGTTGAAAACGGCAACTTTTGATGTAGTCTGTTTTTGACTGATTTTCGGATACATTAGGCGTGACCCTGAAACAAATTTGCCTTGAGGGCAGCTTCAAGGACTATAAGGAAACGACAGGAGACAATGATAATGATGCTTCTCAACATAAGGCTTTCTCAATTATGTATCTACTCTGTACTATATTGATTATTTCAATGGGAATCGTTACATTTACTTTGCCAAAACTGAGACGGATTACTAGAGCATCATACTGCGCGATTTAAACAAACCGTACGTTTCTCTTAATCACTCTCGGTGCCAAAAGTCAACATGGCAGCATCTTAGCTTTGGTGCAGCTAAATGTTCATTTTTAATCGGCTTTACACTTCGTATCACTTGTCAAAAAAGAATTCTGTAAGTCATCAGCATTAATTTGTGCACTTGTGCCAAGTAGCTTTTACCAAAGTAACCCATGCTTACTCATGCCAGCTAGCACATTATAGGTCGCAGTCTGTGCCAAGTGTGTCTGAATAACGACTCCTTAAAGAATCTCTTTGCACATATTCGTATATGTACTCGTATTAATGTTAACCATTTTAGTCAAATTATGATACCACCTAACAACAACTCACCATGTGGTCGACGACCAGTTAAGCATCCTATTATATCATATTTTTACTTTAATTTAAAAATTTAACCTTTTCCACTCATGAGCAACAGAAAAAATATAATAAACTGAAGATAGGGTTAACCACAAACAATTTAATTGATTTCTACTTGTGCTAATTTTCCATTTCAGGTGAAAATTATGGTTTCCTTGGCCATTGTTTTCGTCAGTTTCGTTGACAACACTCCCAACATCCACCCATACAAACCTAAAAATCTTCCAGACATGTATTTTGCATTCAAAATGCGGCTTACATACATCCAGATCTGGGAACTAGTCGAAGTGCAAACTGTTTAAAAACAAAGGCAAAAGTTGTCTTTTGTTTTTCTTTTTTGCCCTAGAGATGTTTGATGGGCCTGGATGCAGCATTGAAGTTGGTCAGGTTTGCGATTTGATGTACTGTGCTGCACTTTTGAAGCATCGGCTCCCAATTAGCATGCATTTAAAACACACCCATAGCATCCAGCATTTTGTTTTTTCCCTTGTCTAATCAGAACCTTTGTTTGGGCCTCTTTACTGCCAAAGCGTAGATTCACTTTAAATTGCAAATTTTTGTCAATTTCTCGACTCAAACGATGCACTTTCAAGTCATTTCAATGACACTTGAGAATAGAAAACAAACACACACTCACACACATTCCGCATAGGGACGGCAAGGACCTTACTGCAAGGGTGGCTTCTATGTACTTTAGTTGAAATCTTCTTTGTTTCCTCGTTTTCCCAGACAACCCTTGCCTGCTCACTTTGGCTTTCGTCTATTTTACACCTTTTGCCGACCGAACACCAGACATTGTCAAAATTCATAATTGAACAACTTTACCAGATGGTGTGTGGTGTGATGGTAGGAAGGCGTAAATGCACTTACACATGTGCTGGTTGGTGGTGAATGGGCAAGTGCTTTTGTACGCATTTGCAAGCAAAATCTTCGTTAATAATTCAAGGGCTTTTAATGTCATGAATATTCATAAAATTTTAGCATGATTTGATTTTATTGCATATTTTCTGTGGCAGCTCCACGAACGGAAAAATAAATCTATAGCAATACATAGGCGTGGGGGAAACTGGGGACCCAGAAATCATGAATCAAAGAAACTGCATCTGTTTTTGAAATATTTTTAATCGTGCAGGGGCGTGAAGAGATAAGTTTAAAATGTAATTTGATTGTATGATAATGGTGTATGTGGCTCTAAAGAAAATCGTGGTAGCATAATTTAGGGTAGAACGGCTACCTGTGGTGCCACGAAATTCGGCCCGTTGCACAGTGGTCGATGTAGTGTGTAAATGGTGGCCACAAATACTTCCAGTAAAGATATCGACATACAAATTTTTGTAGTAATGTAAAAATATTATATTTACTAACTATTTATGAAATAAACATCATAATTATACAAAAAATATTCAAAAAAGATAAACAAACTGTCTTCCTTCTTGCGCTCTTACTTGCCATTGTTTAATAGGAAGTCTATAAGCCACATGTAAGAAATATTCGAAAACTCGAATGTATGCATGCATAGGAATTTTTTAAACAAGTATCGATGTCTTTCATTTCAGTTCAGAAGTTTGAGAAAGCGCATTGCAAACTTTTCCATCGACCATTGTTAGCTGCAGCAAATGTAAAATATTTATTGTTTTACTCGATGTTTTAAATTGCGTAGGCATTAGCTGATCTATTTTATCCTTAAAATATTAATGTTCATCAATGGACTGTTGAGTGGTCTCTTTTTTAAATTGAAATCTAATCGGGCGGCAGAATCGGGTAGATGATAGTCGATGATACTCGCTGTGTCCCGAACTCCATCAAAACCCCATTTTCCAATTAATTAGCTCATCATCAATTTCATCAATAACTTCGCTCTGTTACTCTATAATACGTGTAGCTGTATGAGTCAACAAGCTTTGAAATTCTACTTCGGCACTAGACTCAGTAATAGTTATATTATCAGGGTAACTTTTTGCTTTCTCTTTTAAAATGTTTTCATAGGAAGGCAAAAAGTCGGCCTGAATATTTGAGTTTATAAATAATTCTTGTAGTTTATCTATTGGATCTTCTTCATGTCCCCAAGATCTGCAATTAATTTCCCATAGCTGCAAGCCATACGTCCAGATCTGTTTTGGAACGCAGTTGAAGAGTAGGACCTTATTTAATTGAAAGAACTAAAAAGTTGCTTGTCCGCTTTTCGCTAATGTAAAGTATTAGAGTGCATGCCCAAAAACAGTGATTATCGTGTTCTCAATTGTTTGACTTGATTCTAAAGAATTTGCCGCAAAAACGATGTTAAACTGATACTTTTATTTCTTTACCTTTCTGTAAATGGGATGAAAAGATTTTTCTTGGTCTGTGGTTATTGACGACTGAACTTGACAATCTCTAATTTTGAATCGATTCGTTGTGGTGTTTGGGCTTCATAAAAGCGAAGGGATTTAATGGTAATAGCCGATAATATCAACAAATAGTGGAGTTTTTGGCTTGGTTACGCTAACATTTTAGTGCTACTCAGCTTATTATTTTTTGAAGTAAAAAAGAAATCATAAAGGGAATTAAATAATACTATAATTACCGATTTTCTAAGCATTTTTATATTATTGGTAAGCTAAAATGAAAGCGAAAGGCAGATACGTATGTCATGTTAACCTTATGAAAACGATATCGCCTATACCCGCCATTTTATTGTATTAAAAAACTTTTTATAATAAGTATTTTTTTGCGTCTGCCAACTAACTCTATTGCTAAAGAACAACAACCTTAGGGGTTATTTTTTCTAATATTTAACTGGGTAGAAAATTTTTTGTATCAAAACCTTTACGATATTGGAAAAAGCCATCTTACAAACACCGATTATGCTCAAGCGGTATCTAGGGCTTTGATCTCAACATTACCAATGGTGCTTTCATTCGTATTTATTTAAGTACCTAGCCTCTGAGAGCTGTCCCAGAATTGGACGACCTAACATACTAGTGCTGGTAAATGTTCGAAAAAAAAATTAAAAAAGGGAAGTATGTACCTTATTTTGACATCTTTAGTTCAAAGTTTGGTGATATTACTATGTGTATTTTGCTTTTGACAGCTATTACTTTGATACAAATTGGCCATAAAAATCCACTAAACGGAATGGGATGACCATTGACTAAAAATTCGTGGGCTTGCTACGTAGTTTTTGTTCCATTGTCATCAAACGCGGCGCCCATCTTAAGCTATGATTGTGCCAACCTTTCGTCGACAGTCATCCAATTATATTTTGTGAGCGAAGGATCCCCTAGAATAGAATCCAGCTCGGTTTTAATATTGGTTGCACCAAGACCTTTCAGATGAAAGTACTGCCAATTCAGTCTACAAATAGTAGTAATTACTAACACTAGCATGTTAAATCGTATCTTGGGACTAATCATTTTCTGTTTGCTTAACAACTCCGAATCAATTATACATTTGGGTTCTACAAAAACTAATATTTTTGTCTTAAAGAATGTTGGTTGTTCGTATTCAAGTGTATTACTGGAATTCAATCAATTGCCTGGTTGAATAACTTTATTCACATATTAAATGTACATACTACATATTATTATGTACTACTGGATCATGCCGCCGCCGACCTGATTGCCATATAAATAAAGACAAAGGTCTGGTCCTTCCTACGAGCAAACAAATTCGCTGTCTGAAAGCTGAAAGCGAACTAAATCCAAATGTCGCATGCAGCTTCAACTCGCAAAGCTTCGTCGCCAATGCGGAATACGACGCAGTTCTAGTCATCTGCTGAGAGCATGAGAGAGCGCTGAATAGGAAATACAGCAAGAGAGCTTTTTGGCCATCTCCTTGACGACTTGCCTAAAAAATTGAATGTTGCACAGCTACAAACCGGCACACAATTATAAGAGTCGCACTTGAAAATTGGTCTAAATTTGAACGTTACGATTTAAAAATAGACCTAAAGGGAAAGGCATAAATAATATAAGACAAACCGTAGTTCTGAACAATCATACTACTTTATATAATACTAGGGGGCTCTGCCCCCTACGTGCTTCGCGCGCAAACCCCCATCTTTTTTATACAATTCGTGATTATAATATCCCTTGTATGTTTGTTTACTTCCATAATGTAATTGCTATAGTTGGTCCGACTCGATTTTAAAATACCCTTTAACACCAAAGCTCGCTCCTTGATTTCAAAAAAATTAGAAAAAACTAACTTCAACCGCTCAATTACGTAAAATTTATTAGGCGCAAGAATAATAATAACAAAGCGGATTGTTTGCCGACACGTGAACATGCCACGTACAATTGACTATGAGAAAAACATTCATTTTCTAAGTTCCATCCACAAACACTCAAGGATTGGCCTTGTGATTTGTTTATCGTCAGGCGAATCGAAAATTGAATTATTTTAAACTCAAAGCGGACATCCGTTGGGATCATCGGAATTCTCGGAATCAGAACTTCCTCACCTTTAAATTTTCCTTTGAGTATCGTCGCATGAATCACATTCATCATCAGTTTTCTTACCACCAAACGTGTTCCATTACATAGCTTTGGTTGATTTATATTTCGAAGCATGATGATTACCGCGCCATCCTTTAGTGTTAAATTGTGTACTGGCAAGCCAAGCATATCCAAGGAGTTTAAAAATTCAGTTGGATAGTTGGTGGCTTCGTCTTCGCTTGTAACACAGTCAATAGATTTGAATAAATACAAAGTACCAACGATTTCATTCTGTATTACAATGTATAAATCATCCACATCTTTATTTTTAGCCCCTGAAATTGCTGGCTCACTCAACCATTCGTTATTTTTGTGGTTGGCAAAAATGTTCAGGAATACGTTGTTCGTCTTTCGATGAGAAAAATGTAAAAAAAATTCGGAGGAAACGAAATCAATCCACTCGATTCACCGACAGGAACACGACCATTACCGAGAGTCATTAATTTTTTTGAAAAATCTTGAGCAGATGGATCGTTTAGCAAAGCAACTCTCATGTTTGCTGTTAGCTGAAGTTTCTTCAAATAGCGCCACAGATAAGAAGATTTGAGGCATGCGCTTATTTCGTCGGCAGCAGTCGATCTTTGAATGATTGGCAGTGATTGCCAGAAATCGCCAGACAATAAAATCATCGCGCTTCAAAAACATCTCGAATCATTGGGAAGATCTTTCAATGTTCTATCAAGTGCGCGTTTGTGCGCCTTTCTGCATTCGTTCCTGATGATGCTTTTACACGCTACTTTACGTTTTGGTTTTTCAATATTTTGAAACTTTAACGGAAATTTTAACACTATATGGCCGCTATTCCAGTGGCCAAAATTAATGACATCTGAAATGTCTTCCCTGTTCCACCAGGGCCATCCAGGAAAAATAAGCCACCATTTCCATCTTCAATTGTTTTCATTAATGTGTCATAGACTTCCTTCTGTTTGAGGTTCAACAGAGGGACATTCGTTTGAACTGATTGGTTTGATTCATGACGATCATAATCATGTTCACCAGGGCCGTAGGGGGAAAATCCGGGCCAGGGTGGAAAAGGTACCGGCCCCTCTATTACACCTTATTTATTACGACAGTAATTACACCGGGCCCATGAAAAAAATTCTGCTGGCAGTCCTAACTTGACTAACAAACTGCCGCAAATGAGATAACACATGTTTTCGATCAGTAGCAAAGCTTGGTTATGAATGGTTATGTGATTGTTTTCAGATATTTTATGAGTTACTCTGTTAACCAGTGCGGAAACGAATCCAATAATCCATAGATCATCAAAATCGGCCGAGCCATTCTTGACTTATAAATGGTGTAACTAACATAACTCTCTTTTATATTTATATAGATTATATTAAGATAGGTTGGTTTATACTTTGTACCCACTTGTCATAATTTTAATTTTCCTAAATCATAAAATAATAACGCATTGTCAGTAAATTGTTGTTACACTGTGGAACAATTTCGGCGAAATTTTCTGGAGCGGTGCATTTAAAATTCAACAAGAAATTTTGTATATGGTTAAAAGATATCAAAAGCTAAATCTCGTTAATTTTATATAAATAGTAGAGGCTCTGACCGCTGCGTGCTCTCACATTAATCCCAGCCCTGCCTCTGACCCTGCTATGTGTTAAAATTGATTATCATTTCCTAACTACAAGTTTCAGATGGATTGGATGAAAAATAATATAACAAACGGTCAATATAACATCTCTTTCATCCACATACTATACACAAGTAAGTTTTAAGTCGATAAGATAAAATGGCATAGCCCCCATACAAACAAAACCCACCGACCCTTAATTTAACCAACCATTTTTTACATTTCGATATTATCCATAATACCTGTTTATTCGATAGCATAAAAAATAAGAATTCAGGGCATTTTTATTGAAATCCTGTATTATTCCTATATGGGAGCAATAACGAAAAAATAAAATAATCTTATTTCCCTTAACATAATGAGCAATCTAATTGTTTAGAGGTCTCCTTTTACATTTTTGAAACACGCACACTTAGTATTCCCTTTGTACCTTCAGGGAACAGGATATAAAATGTAATACAATGTGATTTTTTTTTGAAAATTTGAATTTGGCATAGCAGACTATAAAGTTTCTGTTCAAAATTGCTTATCATAACTTCGGTTAACGAATAAACTCTGCCCGTCTACGAGGCCACAAAATAAAACTTTATCGGCAGATGCATTTTGTCGATATCTTGTCCCGCTCTTCCTTAGTTGATTAGCGATGTTGTTTTGAAAGAAAAATAATTTTGTAATTTTACCAAAATTAGACTACATGTAAGTACATACTCTTATACGCTATCTAGAGTAGTCTTCTTCAGTAGTGTTACCAGGGGGCCGAGCACAATTTGATGCTCCCACGAATACAGCCGAACGCATACCGAAGTCGCGACCTGCTGCTTGGTGAGAGTGAACTAACGAACTCATTCGTCAAAATGCTTGCATCGAATCATGTTCACATCGCCGCTTTGCGTTGAAAAATTTATGAAGTACTACATTGAGCGAAAAAGTTCTGTTCGTTAATTGCTAGCTCTTAACATATTTCTAGCAGAGCTTTGTTTACACCAATGGCGGTTTTTTTTTTTTTTTGTGAAAAATTCTATTTCGAAGGTAAACTTAAAATTTAAAACAAATTTTACATACGGCTTCATTCATAACTCGTAAGGTTCGATCGATTACGAAAAAAATGAATGGTTGTTTATCAAAATCGGAGAAAAAATATGGAAATAACGGCAATTTTTATACCCTGTACCTTATGTTACAAAGGATATGTTAAGGTTGTGCAAGCCGAAAGTTTATGTAACATACAGAAGGAGAGGTTGGATACCTCCCAAAGTTACCTAAAGTATGATCATTGTTACTTTAGAAGTAGATATACCCATGTTGCTCAGAGATGATAAGAGCTAAAGCAACTAAACTTTCAGATTAAATCCCTTATTATTCTATAGGAGAAAAGTTTAATTTAGTTTTTGAGTATCGGGATTATATTACACTAGTTTACAAATTTAAGGGTCATCGAGTAAACCTCCCTAAAAAAGTTTTTTTTTAGGGTAATTTGTGGTCGAGAAACGCAAAAATGGCAACCTTTTTTATTTTTCTTAAGCACCGTTTTCGAGATATTTTCGAAAAACATGTTTTTGGGCAATTTTTTCAGTTATTCCTCAATATCTCGTGAAAGACGATTAGATCGAAGGGTATTGATGTGCTCTTTCCAGTGATATAAGTAAAAATTATCGAAGTTTAGAAAGTTTAATTTTTCGTGTAAACTAGTGTTATATAGCTAGGGGTGTTTTGGAGGACCTCGAAGAAACAAAAGTTTCAGATGGATAAGTTGTTTGTCTATGAAGATATATACATGTTCCTTTAACTCCTATTTGGAGCATAGGGCGTCAAATTTTTCACTCGCAAGTTTTTTATAGTTCTCAAGCAATGTAATAAATTTGATCAAAATCGATTACCTATATCATATAAATCCCATAGGACCGATTGGTCAAAAAATCTTTTTTTTGTAAAAAACTGGGTGTGTTTCGTTTGTTTATGAAGACATCGTAACTAAATTTGCCATTTGGAAGTTTTTTAACGTTTCCAAGCACTAAACCAAATTTGATCAAAATCGGTTGACCATATCATAAAACTCCTATTGGACGGATCGGTCAAAAAACGTTGTGTTTCGTTTGTTTGTGAAGATATTGTGACCAAATTTGGCGTTCCGAAGTTATATAGAATTCCCAAGCACTGTACTAAATTTTATCAAAATTGGTTGACTATATCATTTAGCTCCATAGGACCGATCGGTCAAAAAAACGTTTTTGGTGTAAAATTTGTCTGTTTTTTGTTTGTATATACTTTTGGAGTTCTTAAGCAATATTCCGCAAGACTTTAACGTCCGCCTCCTTTTTTTTTTTGTTTGCTTATGAAAGTCTCGTATACAAATTTGGCAATCAAATTTGCCAACTATCGGTATTTAAATTCAATTCAGGAATTGGCAACCTGCTGCTTTTTCAGCAACAGCCCCCACTGATTCTAATTTTTGTTCCTTAATTAATCAAAACTTAGGGGCTTTTGTATTCTGTTTACATAATTCTTTGAATGTTAGTGTCTCAGCTTTTGTGCTATTAACGAAACATTATGAATCCGTTTTCCAAGAGTAAATTTTACCCACCTCTTTGGTTACTTATTTTCGAATTCAGTTTTTTTGCGAATTAGCTTAAATAATTGTTTAAACAGTTTAAGTGGAATTCTTTCAAAATGACGTCATATCAGTATTATCCAAGAATGTTTTACAAGTTTATTAACTTTTTGCTCATCGGCGATCGTATCTTTTTTTCTATGCTCCGTAGCATGGGTTAAGAGAGCGTGAAAAAGGCGCCAGATTCAAATATTGCAAATAATTGCAATTTATTTTGTTTTATCAAGAGCTCAAAGACTACGGAAAATACTTAGATTTATGCATAGTGCTATAATCAAATCAAATATCAAATACTTCGATTTAATTTCGATTGATACAAAATATTGCCAGCTTTTTAAGCATGGGTAACTCAGTGGAATTTCGAATTGTCCACCTAAAAGGAATGCAAGCCCAAAACAAAGATGAGTTAAGAACCAACCGACCCAACGATAAAAGGTGGGCTGGTTACAGTCGATACATCGGGACTATGATATACCCTGTGCTTGCCTGAATTTTCAAAGCATTCATCTGACGTTGATGCGAGTTGAAGCATAACAAAATTGAAAACAATTATTTTATTTTAGTTTCGGACCTATTATTTGAGTGATAAGCGAGTTTCGTAAGCGACTGAGCTCTGCGGAAATTTTATTTTTTATTGTCTATCTTATGTTGAAAAAGATGCCCAAATAGAGTGTATTTTAAAACAACCGTTTACTGGATAACCCAATTTTTGAACCACTGTGAGACATCTCCAAGCGTCTTTCATTGCTATAATTGGGTTTAATGGATATCGGTAAAGGTAGCCTCATTTTATTTTTTATAACCCCCGAAGCTCCCAGTGGATTTAAATGAAATTCGCAGCCAGGGATTACCCAAAATGGAAATTTACAGCTTAACCACAAAATGTTATTGGGGTAAAAGGGAGAAGTTTTAAAAAACTAAATTATCTATTTGGCCTTCCAGAAATCAACAGAAAGATGGTGAAGACTTAATCATATATAGATATGTATATAGTTTAAAGTGCAAAACGATAAAACACTCTGGGTACAGGGTATTAAAATTGAAATGTGGCTTTTTGCGATGATTGTTGAAATGCTTTATGCTAAATAAAGTTTAGATGGATTAAAGGGATTGAAGCAAATAATATACATGTGCCAATAAATCATAAGTCTACAAGCACTACTGGTTTGATAAGAGTTTGGTCTGCAGTTGCTATATACAAGTCGGATTGAGTAGTCGCCCGGAATATGTACTATATGCTATATAAGTGAAGAAAATCAAGAACTTGTCGTATAGTGAGCCAGCCCAACTAACAGAAAGGCTTTAATCTTCTTAAGTGCGTCCTTGTTTACTGGATTCCACAATATGCTCTTGGTGTAAGCACTGCGGTTTGGAACTTGTGCTGGTGTGGCCAACGTAAAGGGAAGGACTCATAGACAGTATGGTCACACTCAGTCAGAGACAGCCGTCGCGACGCAGCAGCTGCAGACATTTTAATAAACGAAGCGTAAAGAATGCACAAAACACAGATAGTGAGAGAGAGTAAAAAGTATTCAGTGCTCAAAGTCTATTCCTTCCGGTTCTCGGAGTGTTTCTCTCGGACATCAATGGACATATTTAGAAAGATTGTCTGTGTAACAAATTGTCAATGAGAATCTGCTTGGTCTGTCTCTCCATGTTGTTTCTAATATAATCGTAGTACATATGTATATGCTTTATATAAATCTGTGGTTTAGTTCTAGAAAAATGTCGAAAAGAGAAAATATTGCTCACTGCTATTGGGTCTCTCTTTGCCATTAAATTAGCGTAAACGCGTTCTTTCTGCGACACTTCGGCTCTCGTCCTCTCAACCCGGTTCGACGTCATGCAGGAACTTTTCAATGGCAGTAAATGTAATTACTTTAATGTGACTATTTCCCGCTTTAGTTTAGCTGGCTCAGTTACTCTCCGTTGCTAAAGATAGAGATAAACTTTTGTAATTACAACGCAGTGCCAACGAAGCAGAAATACAAAGCAGCTAGAAGCAAAAACAAAATAAACAGGAAAAGAAAAGACGTTGCCAGGAGCAAGTGGAGTGAAGTGCGTTACTCGATAACACCATAACACCGGATCCGTTTATTTTTAGTGCGTACTGCCAACCTCCTATTCTTGCCCAGCTGTGCTAATTAGCCCACACAAATGAACTCAATGAGCACGCAAAATTAAAGCTGCAATTCAAAATGGCTGGTCAACTAAATTCGTGCCCACTTTAAAAACTAAAAACGGCTGGCCTTAAAAGTTTAAAAGTTTCAACCGGTAAAAATATTTAAGGACTTGGGTGCTACGACTCGTCTATATAAACTTTTGATGACTTTGTAAAAGTTTTACGGAAGTTCAACACAAATTACGGCAGCGACGATGTCGACGGCGAAGGCTGCAGCAAAAGTGACAA
This sequence comes from Chymomyza fuscimana, assembly GCA_949987675.1. NCBI lineage: Eukaryota > Metazoa > Arthropoda > Insecta > Diptera > Drosophilidae > Chymomyza > Chymomyza fuscimana. The sequence continues at coordinate 63,447,003 of OX465088.1, forward strand.
TAAAATAGCGGCAGGATAAGTACTAACAGATTGCCGAAAATTACCATGGCTCGAAGGAAAGCTCTGATGACTAACCTGCAGTTCAAGAGCTTAAGTGTAGGATCAGGGTCAGCATCAATATACGGAACTGCGCCTAATTGACAGCCTTGTGTATATGCCTGTATATTTACTGCATATGAGTACTCTGGTGATGGTCCAAACAACCAATCCTCTTCAGAAATAATATGCACAAGCTGATGCAGATGCTGCTGAAAAAAAAAACCTAGCTCCAATTGTATGCAAAAAATTGCTGCCTACTGGGATGGCTCCTAGCCGATGATCTGATGGTCCATTGGCGTGGAATGCCAAACATTTTGTTTGTGCAAAAATTTTGTGTGATTTCCCTGCGGAAATTGATGATGGTGTTTGCTGAGTTGCAAAAGTGTTGGAGGAGATAGCGGAGCGGCACACCTACAGTGAATTTGTCATTTTCAGTCTAAACGTGTGGACATACAATAGAGTGACATGGAATGCCGCATGCCGAGTGCTGACTGTCGAAATCGGACTGTCGACTGCCGTTTGTTTGTACGGATGTCAGCAGCCATAACAACAAGGATGCCGGAGCACAAGAGTGCGTTTCGCTTTAACAAACCGGAAGTTACATGCGATGTAATGAAAAACGACAGAGCGGAAGTGGCAGTGGGCGCCAATAGCAATGTAGACGAGAAGAAGCTCCAAAGAGCACAACGACCGAGTGCTCAGATTGTACGCGACTTTGGTGGCCTTTCAGGCATTCTGTCTGTATATCTCTATGTCCGCCGAAGGCCCAACTGAGTTCCAGAGCTCACTGTGAGTGTGTTTGTTTTTAACGTTGTTGGTATTTATAGACAATTTGTTCGTGATTGTTGACAATGGAGCGCGCATTGAAAACTGCGTACCATTGGCCATGTCCAATAGCTCGTTGTCCGGTTGCCTGGACTACTCAGTTGTTATTGGTTTTTGTGCTCTTATAGATGCTGTTATTGCTGCGGCTAGTTTTCGTATGTGAAGTATCGTTGTGCATAGATATTTTCTGCATGCCCCACAAAAACTACCGAAATATGGACCAAATGTCTCGTTAAAAAAGTACCCAGAGCTCTAGGGAACTTCAATCATTTATACAAAGGTTGGAATGCAGACCTCAAAAGAAGAGAGAAAGAAACATGAATTTTGATACAAATATTAGTCTAGTTGGCTTTTAAAATCTAAAAATATTTCGTTTGTTTGATTTTGCTCTAAATTTTAGTTTTGACTTTTATCATGGAAGATGCGCACTCCAGCTTATCAACGCATGATTTACACTTGGGAGGGCGAAGTGTTAAAACAGCTGCTCGTAATGCTCTTCATCAGTTGAAATCTTCAACCGATCTCAACGATGCTGATAGCGAACTGCTGCTCCAACACTTAATGCCAAAAATAGCCGACAATCTGCAAGATTTCAAACAACTGCAGGAAGAATTTTCGGAAATCAAGCAGACTCTTCACTCGCACATACAACATGCCAATGTACTCGATCAGGATATAGCTGAAATATTTCTTGACATCCATAACATCTTTAAAAAGCTGGAAAAATTGGATGGTAAAAAGCTGGCAAAAAATCAGTCTAATAAGTTGGCAGAACGGTTTCAAGAAGCGGAGCTCTTACAACACCAATCAAAGCATTACATTAATAATGAACCATAGGTGCATTGCAAAACAGATTTGGCCATCCCAAGCTTTATCAGGAAGTCATTGTAGTTGATAAGTATTTTAAATGCCTCTGAGCTTTGTGAAAAATTAAATCACCTTTTCTAGTAAATAAAATTCAAACGAAAAATATTTGAATTTGAACTTGAACTTGAATTGTAGGAATTTAGAAAATATTTGTATCTTTTCGTCATGTGGATGCTTCAAATGCTGATTTTTATATACGGAGCGCTCGCAAGCACGGCCGCAGTTTTAAGCAACTTGCACGTGTTTATTAATCGCACGCATAATTACGGTCCCGCTCGAGTCATTACAACCCTAGAAACACTAGGAGATATTTGGTTCAGCACCAAAGTTCGCATAAATCAAGTGCTTCTTGTCGACTATTTTCAAACTAATACCAGTGAAACCCGTGAGCCGTTGCTTTGGTACCGCACAGCGTCTCTTCAGCAGACTCTCGAATATTTTAGTGTCGTTACGAATAAGAAGCTGCCCTATAGGGCATGCTTCTACCATGTTTCTATACCACAGTTCTTTAGAAGTGGCTTTCGGAATGTGACTGCCGTGATTACGACGATGGGTGTGAATGTAATTGAAATATCTTCCTTTACAAATACGTATGTTAAATCTCAAAAGATAAATATTTGTGAGCCATTCTTTAGTATCCCGAATTGCCAAGACTCAAATCATCCGCTAGTCTACGAAACTTCTGAGGTGTTAATTTTGCGAGCGCAGTTTCACCGATATTGTCCCATGGATAGATACAATCAATATTACTGGACGCTACACGACAGCACCGAGTCCCGTAAGTGGTTGGCTTCTTAATGTTCTAGTCAGTAAAGAAAACTATCTATTGCCCTTGACTAGGATTTTTAGAGTTTCTGGGGGAGACGGTTATGCCTGAACTAAAGCTTGCGCGGTACCGACTAAAAGTGCGTGATCAGTCCGCGCTCAATCGTCTAGTGCTCATACGCCTAAACGTTAGAATTATTGGACGTCGCGAGCCTCTGGTGGCGAGGGTGAGATGCAAACATAATCAGTTAAGCAAATAAATCTTCTACCGACTAATCTTATTTGTCAGTGTTATGTAGCTCTTGCTTCGCAACGTCTATTTGCTGGTATATTGGGAGGTCAATACCGCCGCGTGTTTCGGGGTGTGGATGTTTTACTAAACGCCAATCCTAGCCGTGACTTTTCACTCCCACCTATAGGTCCCCAGTATCTACAGTACGAATGGTCATGTACAGCTACCAAGAAAGAGAAATTCAACATTTGCAAACAGAATATGGGAACGGGTAAGTGCGACCAAATGCTTCCGCCTCTTCTATTTTGCTAATTTGAGTCTCCTCATAGGCAAACGTCTTGTTATACCAGCGTTTAGCCAACCCTACAACCAGACATTGCGGGTCGTTTTGCATGTTCACTCAATTTATGATCCATTACGTACTGCTGCTTCCAAACAAACGATCGAATTCTCTTCCAATCGCCGGTTTTTAAATATTGATATAACCTGCGTTAGCAACTGCGATGGCAACAAATACTCGACCTTTAAACCATCCATTCATCTCAAGGGCGAGTGCTATCGATGCTCCAAAATGAGTTATATAAAGTGGAACTGGCGCATAGATGACCGTGACGTAGAAGACTCGAAGCGTCGGCTCATTTACAATCTGCAAGGACACTTGCAACGCCGACTTTTTGTTCAGCTTAACGTAAAAGCATCCCGTACCATAAAAAGTGTAACACGTTTATATTATGGCGTGACTTGGGTGACGCTTGAAAAAAACATGGGTCCATCCGACACAGAATGCACTGTGATTCCTCGCAAAGGTAATGCAATGAAGACAATTTTCAAAATATCTTGCGATGAAGGACAGGCTCGATTTATGCCACTACGTTACTGCGTAGGCATCAAAAGGTTTCTTATTCAAGACTGCAGATTGGAAAAAAATATGATGATGCGGCTGCCACCAACTAATCATATCGTTGTGAAGGTGAGTAAATTAATTAATTCATTTATTTTTGACATAACACGTTGCTAACTTTTGCTCTTTACGTTTTAATCCCAAGGTGTGCGACTACTTTTATGCCTGTGAGCTTGTCAATATAACCGTACAAGTAGATAGAGCACATATCGAAAACTCAGAGGCCGGAATCATAAGTCAGTTATCCCGTGTCCACGAGTGGCTGGCATATGCCGATTGGCATAAAGCGTTCATATTACTTTATCAACTGACAGACTTTATTAACACTAAAAACCGTCTAATTGTCTACACAGACTCGCTGGCCACGTATAAACCGCAAACTATGTTACAGCTGACCCAAATAGTCCGGCTAACGAAACGTCTGGCTTTCACTCTGGAACCACTCGACGATATGAAAGTAAGTGTGCTTGCTCGTATGCTCAGCCTTATTGGCAATGCCTTTAAGCTTATAGTTAACAACAAGGAACTAAATACCATAATGGAAGACTATTATGAGACAATGGTAAATGACCTATGTGACCTGCTGCACAATTTTAATTTGGAATGGGAGTATATACCAAAGTCTCAATGCCGTGCGGAATCAGAGTCATGTCTTAATATAGATAACTTCCGAAATAACCAAGAGCAGATGTCGGTGTTGACGCCAAATGTCCTGGAACATGTCAATAACTGGTTACATGCATATTGGAAGCTCAGCAGATGCCTCTTTTATATGGGCATGGGAGCAGCCCAAAGACTGCGACCAGAAGAGCAACCATTGGTATACTATTGAGATTCATGATGCAATATTTTGATTTTTTTTTCAAATAACTACACCTGTAGATTTTTCATCGAGGGACGTTTTCTATGCGCATGGAGAGTTTTGACCTAGACAATGAGCGTATTATTGAGCTTGATTCGGCTGACAAAATGCACACACTGATCTTTACAGACAAACTGGTAAAGGAGTTGCGCACAATATTGCATACTGACGAGGTGCTTCTATCCGTACGCAGTCACAAGCTCAGTCAATACTGGTGGTATCCTGAGCAAGACTCTCAGACACAGGTGTTGGTGGTCAACGCGTACACAACAGACGTCATCTGGGAAAAAGTACATGAATTGAAGGAACCCATCCAGTACATTTCAAAATTAAAGATGAATTTTTCTGCGGGAGGTTCAGACAAGGAAATTGAACGAATTCGTCGAAAGCGCGAAGTTGGTTTTGATGACCCTGAGGAAGATATAGAGAACGTCATCAACGACAATGTACACACTGCACAAGAGATACGCATGTATCGCACAGAGCTCTTTGGCCACTCCGTTTTGGGTGTGACCTTCACTGAAACCGACATCGATTTACGCGTTCTCATTCGTATGTCTACTATACCCAAGCTTCAAGACATTGAGAAAATTCAAAATACATGTCTGGTCAGGGCTGGAACCGTCGAGCCAACAACCGTGCTTCTGCGCAATCTTTGTGAGAAATCGAGCTATGTATTCATTTATTTACGTGCGGCAAACATTTCAGAGCCTTGGAATAACTATAAAAAGGAGGGGGCCAAATATGCCTTTTCTACGGAAATGCGTAGTTGCCGTATTTGGAGCTACAAACGGCCCGAACCACAATGGCGCAACAGTGCTTGCATTCCCGAAATGAACAAGACCGTATTTTTTGGTATTCACTGCCGTTGTAACTATATTAGTGATTTCGATGCGGATGCACAGCCCATTCTTACAGTGCCAATGAACCTCAAGTGCCACCTTCAGAAGCCTGTTGTGGGTAGCAACTATTCCATAATTGCATTCTACTTGACTGCCATCGTTTCGGCCATTCTGTTTCTGTTTCTAAAAATGCAAAACCTTTCTTTCTGGGAAAAACGAATCTATGTGGAACATATGGACACAGGCAAGGCATGTTCTCGTGGCGACATTGTCGTTAAGCTCACCTTTGGCGGCCGTGCCAACTCCGGCACCTCTGCCAATCTTATCTTTTCATTTGTTTCCTCAAGCGGCAGATGTGATCTTCTCGTATACAATGATAGCAGATTTGACCGAAACAACACCGTCAGTTTTCGACTGCATCGAGACATCGTCCAAATTCCTGCTCGTGTATCTTTAGGTCATGATGGTTCAGGTATGCATCCGAATTATTTTTGCCGATCCGTTCTTTTGTATGACATTACAACGGAACAATCGCAACATTTTCGGTTCTATCGATGGATACATCCTTCAAATAGGCGGTACGCGTCCGCCAAAATGTATCATCGCGCAGAGGTAACGCCCAAAGAGTCATACAAATGGCGCGCTCGCTTTTCATATTCCATGGAGAACTATTTTGGCAACTGGTATCTTTTTCAACCGCTTTCCGGTCCTTGGCGTATGGGCCTTAGCGGTTCAGCACCTAATTGCTGGGAACGCTCTTGTATATTTTTTTCCAAGTTATTTGTAACTCTATGCATTGTTGCAATATACTACGGTCGTGGCGTTCCAATAGCTTGCGATCCACACCCGAAAAAATACAATGATTTGGACGCTTTGGTGTGGCTATGTCTTAGTTGTTTATTTTTGGGTTCTGTGGTGCAAATTGTTATGGAGTTGATTTTGCGAATTACGACGACCTATGACTGAATGCATTGTCATCCTTTACCTTTGAAGGAATAAAATGAATTTATTCGCAAAGGCAACTAGAATATTTTTTATTTGTACCAGTATATGTTGCTCTTATGCAAAAATTTTCATATTCCTTAAAATAAGGTAAGACGTAAGTGACAAACTAATGTGTAGCAGAATCTTTGAAAACACTTGGCAAGGATCCTTCAAACGAACAATAAATAATACAAATAGACCCCTTGCAGCTCTTACCAGTTCAGTTCCATTATCAATTTTCTATTCATCCAATAGAGAATAGTTAGGAATGATTGTTCAACTTATTTTATTATTGCAAATAAACCTATTTGATTTACTCAATCTAAGTATTCTACTCGGTTTTTTAATAACCCTGAGCTAATTGTGTCCTAACGACAGAGGAACATGTTGCTTTTCCAGACTACAAGTATGTAATAAACGTCATTGCTCGTCCAAGGCTACATGCTATGAAGTCACTGCTAAATGTATAAAGTAGGCTTATATAGGTACTATTTATTTGTGTGTATATATGTTATATAAAACAGGAACACAAACAGAGTTTTTAGAAGAGGTCCACTGCTGCGGGTTTTGTTTTAATTGCTTTAAAGTAAACAAAAAATGTACGTTGGAATACATATAAAATTATGTAATAGTCAGAGACAGTCCGCTGTGGATTGTTGGTTTCGTAAAATTTTAAGCCAAATTTATGGTTCACTCCAGAAAAAACAAAAAAGACATCTGGACCAAAAAAAATAAAATCAAAGAATTTAAATAAACATTTTTTATAATTTAAATTTAGCTTTTTAAAAAATTATTATAAATGGATAAGGTACTGGAAACTGCCTCCAGAGATTTTTGAAAACTAATGACGCAATCCGATTCATAGGGCAAAAAAAAAAATAGTTCCCAAAATTTCAGTTTTTTAACTTATCGCATTACAGCTTAATTTAAAAAAACATGTTTTTAGTTTTTATTTAATTGTGACTAGCATATTCACATTGCCTTGTTGGTGGATTGATCCATAGATTTCAAGAAAAGAAAAAAAAAAACAAAACTAAGTATTTATCATCAATAACGGCTTTATTGTTTTTCAAAATACTGTACCTTAAGATCTAGACACTTTTGAATGCATTTAAACCAATTGTCACAACATTTTTATACCCTGTATCTGTAGGTACAAAAGGTAGACGAGGTTTGCGCAATGTATGTAACGAACAGAAGGAGGCGTGGCAGACCCCAAGTCCAAAATGCTTATCATAGCCTCGGATAGCGATTGAACCATGTCCGTCTCCGTCCGTCTGTATGAATCGCTGTAGATTTTCGCAGTTTTTAGCCACACCGTTTAATATTTTCATCTGAAATTTAACAGAGCGACGCGTTGTTACATGTATTTGTGTGTAAAAAATGCAACAAAATCGGACAACTACAACAAAAGTTATAGTCAAAAATGTAAAAATTTCACCTCCCCTGCGTCAATACTTGACTCTACGTAATTATAGTAACAAGTGACATAGAACCACCAATTTTTGTAAGCTGTTTCATGTGGCTCTAATGAACAAATCCACAAATTTTTATCGATACAGCCCCCCCGACTCCTCGCAATCGGTTTACGGTGGTTTCTCCCACACCCCTCAACATATGAACTTGAAACTTACCCCATATACTTTAAATAAGTCTTTGACGTAACTTTCGATTTTGTCGAAATATGTTAAAATTTACGGAACTTAAAGGTATAGACATCGATCTGCACCAAAAAAAAGGAATCCGATTATAAAGTTTTTAGAAGAAATATACAGGAATGTATTTTTTTTTGAGAAAAAAGGTACAGGGTATTTATAACACAGTGGGGCGCCGCTATGTTAGATTTTTATACCCTGTACCATATGGTACAGAGATCTGCAATAGTACCTACCTGTTTTGTGGCAATGATCATACTCGAATCAAAAGTAATGGCAGTGCCAGTTGCACTCTTAGGCTTATGGTGTGGCACCACACGCACTCTTAACCATGAGAGTGTGAGCAGTAATAGTTCACCATTCACTATATTGTTATGATTATAATCTTGTTTACACTCATACACTTCTGACACTATTGCCCAAGGTGAGGACAAGAACGAAAAATAAACAACCATGAGAAAATGTGTGAGCGAGTAAGCATAGGGGTAGGCAACAAATATTTTTTGTATCTGTCTTGCTGTGCATGTTTTGCATGTTTGTTTTGCTATTGCTGCTCGTATGTGTTGCTGAAATTTTGATCGTTTGTTGCTGGGATTTGTACATGCACTTGTTTTCTTTAATAAATAAAATACTCGGTTAGTTCAATTTAAAATTTTTTTATTTTTATTTATTATTAATTTAATTTAATTTTATTCCTTAGCATTAATATTTAGTTTTAACAGATAATAAGAAATATATACAGAGTTTAAATTATTTATTATTATTAATATTATTCTACAACAAAATTTTAAAATATTTTTTATTACAAACTAAATTATATTTTATTATAGCGAATAATTTTCATCAATATTCAATATATCATAACCCCATTTGTATCGGTTGATTGCCATTAAAAAAAAATATTAAAAAAAAAATACATTTTTTATTGCCGATTAAACTTTGTTTATTGTTTTTAATTCGTAAAAGCTTATTAAGAAATTTAATGCGTTGAAAACCCGCATTTTAAAAAAGAAATATATAACTTTTTCTTCTAAATCAAACAACCACCCACATTAGATCTTTAACAAAAACACGCGAGAACAAATACGATCAAATGCCGACGGCATTTGCACAACCTTTCACTTTGAAATGTAATTCACTACTGCAAGCAAAATAAAGACCCACGAGAGAGCGCTGTTTGGCATTTCCTCACCTTGTATTATTACACCGTGGTATAAAGGGTATAATAAGTTTGTGCAAGCCGAAAATGTATGTAACATACAGAAGGAGATGTCCAAGACCCCCAAAGTTACCTAAAGTATAATCAGGGTGACTAGAGAAGTCGATATATCCAAGTTTATCTGTCCGTCTGTCTACATCTCGGAGATGGTAAGAGCTACAGCAACGAAACTTTCAGATTAGATCCCTTATTATTCCATAGGAGACAAGTTTATTTTATTTTTTGATATTGTAGTTACTTTACCAAAAGTTTTAGATGGATAATTCGTTTGTTTATGAAGATTTCGTAACGTAATTTAGTGGTTGGTAGTTTTTTTGAGTACCCCAGCACTGTATCAAATTTTATGAAAATCGGTTGACTATATCATGTAGCCCCTATTGGACCGATCGGTCAAAAAACCGTTTCTGGTGCAAAATTCGTCTTTTTTTTGTTTGTTTATAAAAATATCGTAAGCAAGTTTGGCAAATAAATATCTTTTAGAGTTCTTATGCAATACATCGGATTTGATTGCAATGTTGTGGTACAGGGGATACCAAAGTCATCCGCGCCCGACTTTAACGTACGCCATCTTTTTTTATTTAAAATCATTTCTTGGGCATTTGGTGGGAGGGTTAACAGTTGGTCATTTTGGCAGATGTATTAGGTCATAAATTTTCCAAAAAGTAAACAGAAAATGTTTTGTAAACATTTCGCAGTTGCCAATGTTTGAAATAATTATTTACCATTTTGCATTGTTTACCGCATTCATAGAGGAGGGCCTTAAATTTATACATATTTGTATTTGCTGTAAAGATTTGTCATTTTCATATTGGCAAAACGATTCATGTTACTTGCTGCCCCAAAGGCTTTAGTTGGGCTGTTAAATTTCAATTCGATTGCAATCTTTCCTTTAAAGATGTTTATTAAAAATTGATAAATACTTGAATTCAGTTAACTAAGTATTGGCAGTCTGAGAGAGACACATGACAAAACAATATTTGTAATTGAGGGTGGCTTTTGAAACAACAAAAATAAAATGGTGAACTTCAAAGTCGAGCCCGGCTAACGTTGAGACAACCTGAACTATTTCGTTATAAGGCATACATATGACTCCATTACAATAAAAAAAGATGGCATACGTTAAGTCGGGCGCGGACGACTTTGGGATACCCTGTACCACCACATTGCAATCAAATCCGATATTTTGCTGAAGAATTCCACAAGATATTTACTTGTCAAATTTGGTTACGATATTTTTATAAACAAACAAAAAAAAAGTCGAATTTTGATCCAAACACGATTTTTGGACCGATCGGTTCTATGGGAGCTGTATGATAAAGTCAACCGATTTTGTTAAAATGTAGTATAGAGCTGGGGATCTCTAAAAAACTAGCGAGTGTCAAAATTGGTTACGATATCTTCATAAACAAACGAATTATCCATCTAAAACTTTTTGTTTTTTGTAGGTCCTCTGAAACATCCCTATGGGAGCTATATAATGTAACCCCGATATTAAAAAAATAGAATAAACTTTTCTCCTATGGAATAATATAGGATCTAATCTGAAAGTTTGTTTGCTTTAGCTCTTACCATCTCTGCGATCTAGGCGTTCAAACGGACGACAGACGGACAGACGTACATCGGTATATCGACTTCTCTAGTCACCCTGATCATACTTTAGGTAACTTTGGGGGTCTCCGACAGCTCCTTCCATATGTTACATACATTTTCAGCTTGTACAAACTTAAGGGGTTATATACACTTGTGTTTGTCAAAAAATCGAAAATTTCTTTATTGATTATCATAAAGATTTTATGGGAAAATCATAAAGAAAGTCATAAAGATCATAAAGATTTTATGGGAAAAGATTGCTCCAAAAACCGAAAGCTCAGACGTTCAAAAATCAAACTTTTTAGAAAAACTATTACAATTTTTGTAAAAACGTTTGATTTTGCAAAATCCTTCGTTTACTCAGAGCGTGAAGGTACAAACTACAGTTTTTATTAGGTTTTTTGTATTTCAGGTGGGCACGAAAAATAACGGAAAGAGCCCTACAACATCAACAAAAAAAGTCGTTACGGTCCCACAAGCAATTCTCTAGTAGGGCCATAAAACTCACACGCTGTGTGTATTTTGTTTTTGTAAGTTGCTGCGAGTCGAGCATTGGCCCACACTGTGCTCAGTGTACTCCGCGAGCACTAATAAAAAGTCCCAGTACGGTCGCCCAAACATGCTCGAGTAGGGCCATAAAACGCGCATACTGCGTGTATATTGTTTTGTAAATTCTCGGCTTTTTGCGTGTGCGTCTGGCTGGCGCCATTTGCAAGACATAACGGAAAGAGCACTCGGAGCGAAAAGAGCCAAGGCGTGCCAACCGCTGTTTATCATGCTCACCGCGAGAGAAAATTGTGTTTTGGCTCCAATTATAAATATTTTCTTTTGAAAAAATTCATGAAAGACCTTATGACATTTATAAATAAATAGACGTTCAGTTTTTTAAAAAAGTTGTGTTGTTTTTCCAGAAAAAAATCGTAAAAATGGCTTTTTGACTTTTCGACTGAGAATCGAATCTTACCCAAGGCTAATACTCTACACTTTTTTATATATTTTTGTAACCTTAAAACTGTAGAAAATATAGCGCTTTAAATTTGTTGCGGGTGCAATAGGGCGTGGCAGAAGCAAAAAAAATATACAGTATCGATTAAATTGGTCAAGTTTGGTTGTCCAAGTTCTAATAGTCTCCAAGATCTATTCATTCATAAAGAAGGGCGGATGAATAAGTCTATAAAAAATTATTTTCTTTTCCCGACAACATTGGAAGTAATCAAACTTTATATGTATACCCAGCCGTATAGAGAATATCTGGGCCCCTCTATTACAGCTTTAGCTAGAATCATTGTGTTCTATAAGTACGACAGTAATTACACCGGGCCCCTGATAAAAATCCACGAGCTGTAATTAACAAAATTACATCATTGAAGAGATGAGCGAGGGAGAGGACATCCTGGAGGGGTACGCCTCGGAGTCATCGGAGCTCGCCAGGGAGCTCGCGAAACTAGGCCAGACAGACGATGACTCCATCCTTGACGAAACAGACTAGGATGAGGCAAACAGCACGGTGGTGGAGGTTAATCTTGGGGATGTCGATAAGACTTCTTCAAATTAATCTCCATCATTCCACATCAGCCTCGGCTGCCTTACTGCTTCGCCTAAGCCAAGGCGAAGTCGATGTCGTCCTCATCCAGGAACCGTGGCTAAGCAAAGGCCAGATTTCTGGATTGAGGACAAAAGACTACAAGCTAATAGTAAACCAACATTCAGGTAAAGCTCGTACCTGCATTTTAGCAAAAAAGCACCTGCACATATTTTTGCTCTCAAATTACAGCGATGGTGACAACACTGCTGCAAGCCTGGAGCTGCCATCTGGCAATCTAAGGGTAAGCTCCTGCTACATGGCTTATGAGCAGAGCGAACCCCCACCGCAATTGGCACGGAGCCTCATAAAGGACAGTGAGGCCAAAAACATTGACCTGATTATGGGCTGCGACGCCAACGCACATCACACTCAGTGGGGAAGCACTGACATAAATGTTAGAGGTGAGTTACTTTTTGACTACATCTTGTCCACAAATATGCTTATATGTAATAGAGGTAACGACCCTACCTTTATCATAAAGAATAGAAAAGAAGTCTTAGACATCACCTTGGCATCTAGCTCTCTATACCAGAGGGTCCGAAACTGGAAGGTCCTAAACGACCACTCCTTCTCTGATCATCGGTATATCGAGACTTTGATATCCCTAACCCCACCCTCTATAGGGAGTTTCAGGAACCCTCGGTCTACGAACTGGGGGCTCTTTGCAGAGATTTTGGGTAGAACTCTCCATCCGGATCCTCCAAGAGGACCAAATTCAGTGGAGTTCAATAATACCCAAATCGATACATTAACAAGAGCATGTACCCATGCCTTCAATAAATCGTGTAGATTAAGAACATCAAGGGGGAAAGCTAAACCTCCTTGGTGGTCATCAGAAATTGGGCAACTCCGGCACAATTCCCGCAAGCTTTTCAATATTGCTAAAAGAAAGGATGACGTTATTTCATGGAATGAGTATAAAACCAGCCTTTCAGAATATAAGAGGGCGCTCCGGAAGGCTAAACGGTCTTCGTGGCAGCTCTTCTGCTCCGAAATCGAAAGTACCACTGATGCCGCAAGGCTCAGGAAGGTCCTATCAAAATGTCCATCCACACTTGGATACCTACAAGGATCCAATGGGAATTGGACCACTTCTAGCGAAGAATCGCTAAAATTATTAACTAACACTCACTTTCCGGGCTGCTCTACCGCAAAGCCAGCGGAGATCAGCCCTTTGCCAGATACGACTTGTATCTCCAAAAAACTGTTTACCCACGACAAGGTTGAATGGGCCATCCACAGTTTTAAACCATATAAATCGCCGGGGCCAGACAATATTATCCCAGCGCAATTACAACATGGGGGGAAATCCGTCGTACGATGGCTGACGGATATTTTCACCAGAACTCTGGCCACAGGGTTCGTCCCGAAAGGTTGGCTTAGATCTAGAGTAGTCTATATACCTAAGGCAGGGAAGGCTACTCACACACTTCCGAATGACTTCCGGCCCATAAGTCTTTCATCGTTTCTTCTCAAGACGATGGAAAGACTACTTGGCCTCCATTTGAGGGTTACTATTCCTCAACCCCAAATGTCAGACTCACAGCATGCTTACAAAAAAGGCAGCTCCACTGAGACGGCTCTACATTCGGTGATCTCGAGAATCGAGAAGTCACTTCATTACAAAGAATACTCACTAGTGGCTTTCCTCGATATTGAGGGAGCCTTTAATAATGTCACACCTAAGACCATCACAGACGCATTGACGGAACTTAAGGTGGAATCTCGGTTAGTCAACCTCATTGAGCAGATGCTTAAATGCAGAGTCATTCAAGCATCTCTTGGCACCTCCAGTATCGTAAGATACGTAAGCAGGGGAACACCCCAAGGCGGAGTCCTGTCCCCCTTTCTTTGGAATGTTGCCATTAACGGGCTTCTTCGCTCCATGGAGGGGGGCGGATACAATATAAATGCGTACGCCGACGACGTAGCAGTTGCCTTCTCGGGAAAATACCCACAAACTCTCTGCGAGCGCATGACCAATGCCCTCCATACGCTCTCAAAATGGGCCACAGCCAGCGGATTGGGAGTTAATCCAGACAAAACAAAGCTTATGCTTTTTACCAGGAAGTATAAAGTTCCTGCCCTTATAAATCCCAAGCTGAATGGTATTAATTTGCCATTCAGCGATTCAGCCAGATACCTCGGTTTGGTCCTAGACAGCAAACTGGACTGGAACCTGAATACAGAAGATCGAAGGAAAAAAGCCACGATCGCCCTTTACACGTGTAAGAAAGCCATTGGACTTAAATGGGGTATGTCGCCAAATATAGTTCACTGGCTATATACTGCCATTGTCAGACCGATCCTTATGTATGGAGTCTCGATCTGGTGGCCAACTCTAGATAAGATGGCCAATGTAAAAAAGTTGAGTAAGGTTCAGCGGACTGCAGAACTGACCATCAGCGGAGCTTTACGCTCCACCCCAAACGAAGCACTAGATGCTATACTAAACCTCCTGCCTCTGGACGAGGTGGGTAAACAACAAGCCGTTCTATCAGCCTTACGCATGAGAGAGGCGAAAAAATGGATTGACTATGACTTTGGTCACGCAAAGATTCTCAAGGGAAACCCACTTATTCCCAAGAGTACAGACTACTGCATCCCGCAGGAACATTTCACAACAAATTTCAAAACCCATATTCCAACCAGGGAGGAGTGGAGTATAGGGGTACCAGGCCCAGATGGCTCGATAAAGATTTACACGGATGGTTCCAAGCTGGATGATCGTGTAGGTGTAGGCGTCTACGTTGAGGAACTCGACGTAAGAACAGCTTTCCGACTCCCGGATCACTGCAGTGTCTTTCAGGCGGAAGTCACTGCAATCCAAGAGGCTCTCATAACAATAAGAAACCTACGAGTTCGAAACAAGAACATTTGTATCTACTCGGACAGCCAGGCGGCTATCAAGTCTCTAGCTTCATTGACATCGTGTATGATGTCAGTGAATAACTGCCGCTTATCTCTTGAGGAGATGGCTAAGCAGTTTTCAATCCACCTCACATGGGTCCCTGGACATAGGGATATCGAGGGCAACTGTATTGCGGATGAACTGGCTAGACATGGAACTACCAGCATCCTCCTTCAGGACAAGGAGGGCCTGGGTATACCCATGGCCAGCTGTAAACTGAGAATACGAAATTACTTCGCTCTCTCTGCAAACCAAACGTGGAAGCGGACATCGAACACGTGTAGAATATCTCGGCAAACCTGGCCGACATACAGCACGAAAAGAACTAAGGAACTTTGTCGTTTAAATAGAGCTCAGTGCTCGACAGTCATACGTGCGATCACAGGACATTGGCTGGTGGGGATCCATGCATCCAGGCTAAATGCTCCCCACCACGACTTCTGTACAAGTTGTGACGATGAAGAGGAGCTGGAGACGGTGGAGCACCTTTTCTGTTACTGTCCTGGACTGTGCAGGACTAGGTTCCGCTTTCTAAAGTCACACTTCCTTGATGATTTATCTCAGCTCTCCGAACAGAGTCCAAAATGCCTTCTAAGGTTCATCCAGGCCGCCGGATGGCGGACTCATCTTATACAGGGGACCTCTTGAGTGGGGAAGAGGGGAAATAGTCCACCGTAGCGGTATCACAACGGGCCTATTCTTGGCCTATGTGAGTTGGGACGTCAGTCCCAACTGCCGCCCTAACCTAACCTAATTAACAAAAAACTAACCATCTGCCATATAAAGGTATTAAGTCTAAATATTTGAAATGGATGTGAAAAATTGGGAAATGTAGGAAAGCTTATCTCTATTGGTTAGATCGATTTATTTTACTATTAAAATCACGATAAAATAATGTATTAGAAAAACAATAAACAAAAATCCTAATATATATTAAAGTTTTAAAATATCGATATTTTAGTATTTAATTACTAATAGTGGGGTCACCTTCAACACAACCCTGCGCGGCGAAGTCACCGTTTTCCAGTTTAAAAATGTCGGTACACGAGATTTCCGGCGTTAGTTTCTATAAAAGGACGACTTAGGCGTGTTAACTTTCTTTTCTATTTCCGATTCAAAACGAGAAAGTAAGCTGCGCTACTCATCACTTACCACCTTCTATTTTGTGGTTAAAGTTATTTTTATACTCGTCCAAGTCGAGTTAAAGTAAAATTCTACCAGCTTTTCCTTTGAGAGGAAGGAATTTTCAAACGCGCTGCGGCTACACCTGATCTATAAATGTATATTATTTATACTTTTATACCGAAACTGCATCTTTTCTGCATATTTCAATAACGAAGCAACATAATGTTTTTCTTGGCAATATTTTGCAGCCACCTTTACGGTGTAAGTATATACATAGCCACAAATTTTGTAAAAAAAACTCGATCTATTTTTTTTGGGCTTTTCTTTTGCTATTTTCAATCAGGGTAATCCAAATTAGGAATCTATATTTCTCTTGAGAGAGCATCAGAGTCAATAACTCAAGACAGCTGTTCAACTGGCACCAACCACTATAGTTTTGGCACCAGTGTACTTTTAGTACACATACGGCAGAATAAGCGAAGAAAAGGAGTGAAGAAACAAGAGGCAAAGAGAAGATCAGTACGACGTGCCGGCCGCTGCGGGTGTTGTGTGTTTCGAGCTCAATTAATAACATTTATTTAAAACCAGTGAAAAAAATAAGAAAAGACGAAAATTTTAGTCTAAGACTAAGTTAGTGATTAGAAGTCCTAATATCAAAGTGGAAAATCCACAAAATAAAAGAAAAGTGTGTGCAAAAACCTGGAAGTGCCATAAAAGTGTGGTTAGGTGCAGTTCAGGGAAAACAGCCTAAAGAAATGTGTATTTTATGACCCCCTATTCCCTAAATTTGTGCAGAATACGAGTGCAATCAGTAATTGTTTACAAAGTGTGTGGTTAATTTGTGAAAAATATTAAAAAGAACAAAGTTCTAAGCCAGAGTATGTGCCAGTATTTATACATATTCGTATAAATCTCTTCATACATAGAACCTAAACATCACGGCAGAAAAGCAGAGTAAAGAAAAACGAAAAAAAAAAAATAAAACTAAACAATTGTTTTATTTTATTTTTTTTGAGTGTCTCTCTATGTGATTAAGAAAATAAAAAAAAAAATAAAAAAAAATCCAAAAAAATTGGAAAACCAAAAATTACAGCCAGTGAAATTAAAGAAAAAATAAATCACTTTAAACAACCTCCGTCTGCGCGGGAAGGCCTTCGTCGTTGCAGCTGGAAAAGGGTGAGTTTTGGGTAGAAATTTATATCCAATATCAATATCTGTAATTTTTTTAATTAACGTAATTTAAAAAAAAAAAAATTTGTCTATCATCATTTGCTATTGCCTAGGTCATGGGCTTCAAACATGTGCTAAAAAATTTTGTTGTTCATTTTATTGCGGTGTTCGCTTTCGGTACAATTTTAATACACTGCAGGCAATAATTATTGATCACACTCGTATTTTGTTCTCGCCTTTTACATTATTTTAGTTACTTAATCTACTTTTAGTTCATATACTTTATTTTTTATACGCACACCAAGAGGTTAATGCAATTAGGAACTCTTCCTGTTTTGTTTGTATAGTTAATTAAATTTTGGGCCTTTAAAGCTAACCATGTAATCGAAAGTGAAGAAACTGGGTATAAAATATATGAAGTTTAAGTTTAATAATAATTCTCGTAGATTTCTTAGCCAATCTTATGAATTTAACCTGAATAAAAATTTATACTAGATCCTATTATGGAGTAAAAAAAGTTATGTTTCCTTAATTTGATGAACGGGTAAATTGCGTACGGGAGCTTAATGACGGCACAAGCTAGGCTCATAGGTAGGGTGGGTAAAGACACAGTACTGGAACGTCATCTAACAGTACTGCTTTGATTCATTGTAGTTGGTAAAGTTTCGAACGTAAAATTTAGATGGTATTGATTTTTTTTCTTTAGTTTCTTTTTCTTTTCTATTATATTCTTTGGTAGGGGATTCGATTCTTTGCTTATGTAATTGGTAGAGTAGGTACGAGAAGGATATTGGTAGTAGCCCTGTCAAACCCCCCACAGGCTGTTTTTGCTAGGCGTTTCTAGAGTCCCCAAACGAGGGTTTACTTCCACGGCGAAGTTCTCTCGCAATACCCGTGCTGACCTTTTAACAAAACTTAATGTTCTGTTTATGAATAGTTTTTCTTTTGACTCACATGTTCTTGCCCTTACAGAAACGTGGTTAAATTCTTCAGTTTCTGACCATGAAATTTTATCTTCCAACTTTGTAGTATACAGGCTTGATCGCTCTGTCCGCCGTGGTAGAGGTGTCCTTATTGCTGTTGATGTAAAACTTTGTTCTAGCTTAGTTAAAGTAGATACTTCGTTGGACATTGCATTCATTTGTGTCAAACTAAGTTTGCATAACTCTGCAATTAACTATGTTCATTCGCTTTTATATACTCGCGGCAATCTCTTAGTTTTAGGCGATTTTAACCTTCCAACCATTTCATGGGTTTCGTCACCATCTTCTAACTCTGTTATTTCGTCCTCTTATAACGAATTCCTGGACGGCTTGCTCGATTTGCCATTACTGCAAATAAATGTCGTCCAAAACTGTTGAAATCGAATCATTGATTTGGTTTTTGCCAATGATCCCGCTACTGTGTCAGTCTCCAGATCTTCTCCGTTATCTATTCCTGAGGATTCATATCACCCTACTTTGGATATTGAAATCCTTATTAGTGCGCCTCAACCACATTTTTCTTCTCCTGCTATTGTCCTTCGCCGCTGTTTTCGTAAGGCTAATTTTACTATGTTAAACGAACTTTTAACCTCCACTGACTGGTCCCGCTTGATGAATTGTGATGACGTCAATGAAGCTGCATCATTTTTCTATGATACGCTAAACATTATATTTGATGCGTGTGTCCCTTCGACAAATGCTTGTTTTTCGCTCAAACCTCCTTGGTTCACTCGGAATTTGTCACATTTAAAAAATTTGAAATCTAAATATTACAAGAAATTTAAAATTACAGGCTCTGATCATGATTTCTCTAATTATTTTTATGCTCGATCTGAATTTATCCTTTTAAACAGAAATTGCTATCAAAATTATTTATGCCGTTGCCGTGAGCAATTTTCTGTTGATCCGAAACAGTTCTTTAATTTTGTAAATTCAAAACGTAAATTTGATCTATTTCCTTCTGCACTCACGTATAATGGTGAAGTAGCCTCTACTGACGCAGGTATATCTAACTTATTTGCTAGTATTTTTCAATCTACTTACTCTTCAAAGTCTTACTATCCTACTTCTTATCCTTTCAATATTTCGTCTGGTAGCGGTCTATATGTTCCATTTATTAGCAATGATGACCTCAATTCTGGTATTTGTTCACTTAAAATGTCTTACTCGCCAGGCCCTGATAATGTTCCTACCTGTGTTATCAAAGCTTGTGCACTTGCGCTTCATGAACCCTTGCTGAAACTATTTAGTTTGTCACTTGAATTGGCCTCTTTCCCTACCATTTGGAAATCGTCTTTTATTGTCCCACTTCACAAAAAGGGTAATATATCCGATGTTTCCAATTATCGTGGCATCGCCAAATTGTCATCAATTCCCAAACTGTTTGAAAAAATTTTAGTAGCTCATTTGCAGCATCTTTGTGAGTCCCTTATTTCCCCGTGCCAGCATGGATTTATGAAAGGTCGATCTACCTCTACAATCCTTCTGGAGTTTACATCCTTAGCATTTAAAGGATTTTCAAATAAACTTCAAACAGATGTCATTTATACTGATTTTAGTAAGGCCTTTGACTGTGTTAATCACAAGCTCCTTATTTTCAAGCTTGGGCTCTTAGGATTTCCGACCAACTTTCTCAATTGGATTTCATCTTACCTTGCTGATAGAACCCAAAGAGTTATAGTTAGGTCTACTGTTTCCAAAATTGTTGAAGTATCTTCCGGTGTTCCGCAAGGTAGTCATCTAGGTCCTCTGTTTTTTACCCTTTTTATAAATGATCTGCCAAATGTGGTAAATCATGCCCGTGTTCTAATGTTCGCTGATGATGTTAAACTTTGTTTCTCGTTTAATGATTCCACGTCACATCTTTTAGTTCAGGATGATTTAAACTCTCTTTATAACTGGTGTACGGTTAACCATTTGAACTTAAACCTTTCCAAATGTATGTTTATGACATTTCATCGACACAAACCTCACTTGGTTAATTACTCCATAAATGGTTCTCTTTTCGTGCGTATCTCTTTATTTACTGATTTAGGTGTTACTTTTGAGCCTAAAATTACCTTCAACACCCATGTTTCTACAGTTGTGAATAAAGCCAGGTGTGTTTTAGGGTACATTAAACGCTGGTCAAAAGAATTTAGTGATCCGTATACAAGGTTCTTTATTCTGCTTTCGTTCGCCCAGGACTTGAGTACTGTTCATGTGTTTGGTGCCCTCAATACAAAAAATATCAAGCACGAATTGAATCTGTTCAGAAACAGTTTCTCCTTTTTGCTCTACGAAGCTTAAATTGGGACCTCAATATCCGTTTGCCTCCTTATGCCAGTAGACTTCTTCTAATTGATCTGCCTTCTTTGAAAAATCGTAGGAGTGCCCTTAATGCTATTTTTTTGCATAAACTCATAGCTGGTTCCATTGATTCCCCTTTCCTACTTCGGCAGCTTTTGTTTAACATGCCTAGACGCTCCCCTAGAAATTTTGTACCCTTATCTCTTAAGAGATGCACTACAAATTATGCTTTACATGTTTAGAGTTTTATGTTCGAATTTTAATGACTTGGCGCGTATCCTCTCAAGTGAACTCTCGCCCCCCCAACGGGTCAGTGGCAAACTACCTAATATTAATTATATTATATTATATTATATTATATTATATTATATTATATTATATTATATTATATTATATTATATTATATTATATTATATTATATTATATTATATTATATTATATTATATTATATTATATTATATTATATTATATATTATAAAAATTTGTTTATAAGTTTCTTTTTGTTTTTTTAATTAATCAACTGATTATATTATATGTTGATCTTAAAATAAATAAATAAATAGATGTGTGGATCTTCGGTCTATCGTAGGTTTATCCATTTGTAGGCTGACTTAGTTTCCTGGCTAAGTTAGCGAACCCAAGCCTTACAGAGCCCGTGTATACCCCTTACTTTAAGGTAGGGGTATAATAAAAATTACGTTTATAGCAATTAAAATTTTAAATGTTTTTGGAAAGAAGGAACAGAATGTCGCAGTGACATATATTTTGTATTTCAATTTTAAAGAGAAAAAATTTAATTAAAAGATTGTGTAAGATGTTATCCAAATTACAAAATTCTTTGACTTGGTGTTGCCTGTGTATAACGTATTATTTACGCATAATTCCTGTTATAGATATATTTCCATTGTTATTGATTTTAAATTTGGAAATGCATTTAAGTGGATTATAAGCCTACCTACCGCAAAGAAGGTACCCCCCCGGGCTCGGAGTTTTCTCAGGGGCCCGGTGTAATAACTGTCATACTGTCGTGATTCAAGCTAAAGTTGTAATAGAGGGACCGGTACATTTTCCCCCCCGGGCCCGTATTTTCTCTCTTACCTTTGTCGATTTGAAGCGATTGTAATGTTTGTAATGAACCAAGTATTTGGCATAAAGGAGTTTCAGTTGCTTCCAGTTGTAGTTAAACGACTTTGAAATACCTTGTACCATCATAACAAATAAATAAATAAATGCCAATTAGCCATTAGTAATACAGCCCCACAAAAAAAGTGTCCTGATCTGCGGATGAGCCATTTATTTTCGTATGTATTTTGATGTGCTGAGTCCGAATTGATTGAGAGAATCGGACCTACGGGTTTAGGTTCTACCCTAGCCTCAAAATCCTCACGACATTTTTTTTCAACCAACGGGTCCGGCGACATTTTGTGTATGCATTTGGGGTCGCTGAATCCGCATCCGAAATCAATAGGGCCCAGTACTTCTGGTTGCTGAGATAACCTCCAAAATATCACGTTGTATGGGATTTAGCAGGCCATGCTTAAAGTTAAATTCTGACTTTATTAGATAAAAGCATTAAGATTAAAACTTGAATTGAAAAACTGAAGGAAAAAGGGGAGAATAAACCAAATTAGGGCAGTTATGTTATAGGTAGGCTGGGAAGAAAGAAATAACACCGCATATGAATTTCATTGTCCGATTTTCATTTGGGTGCACTTTACTATTTTTCAATTCTATTCTCTAGATCCTCCTTTTTATTTTCTTGTAGATGCTCCCAACGCCTTTTTTTGCTACTGTTGCACGGTTGTAGTTGTTTCCGTTGCGTTGCATTGGTGTGCTTTACGTTAATTGACGAATATCGTAGTGCCACTCAGTTGTTTACACATTACAATACAAGTTTCAGTTGGCACTCGTTAGATCTTTAAATTTTTATTCGACTTAAAAGTCTGTTTTTCCATTTTCCCCAACTACAGTCTGATATAGCAATACGCAATAAGAATACAGTAAAATAATATACGTTCGTTTACGATTAATCTATGTAGTATACTATGGATGAAGATAAATATAAGCTGATTTCTCGCAATGGTGTGGCTCTCGAATATTTTAACCTTGCCGTTGCCTCTTTCTCCCCCTTTTTCCATATTTGCAGCATTTTCCGGCAATCGCGCCAGTCAGCATCAAATGCAAATTTAATGGTGTATGAAAAAGGTAGCCGGCAAATGCTTTTAACCACATCCGCTGCCATTAGAAGAACCAAGTTTTGCCAAACGAACGGTAAAAAACAACAACATCAAGATGAGTAACAATGGCGGCGCAGAGACGTGAAAATCAATGCGCATTAGTGGCGGTTATACTGTGCATCTCCACGTGAGATATACTCCGCTCTCTGCTTAACAGTATTTCCGTATTTCACTCTAGATATTTTGATGGCAGGCATCGTTAATAGTATATCAGTATACGCGTCTATTCTGAGTTCGAGTTTTACATTAGTTACTCAGGCGCATCATGCTGATGGCCATGGGTAGAACGGTATATTCACCGAATTTCATTTTGTCGATTTGACGATTTACCGATTGGCCGACCACAAACGCAATCGCTGAGCTCATCAATTTCAATGATATAACTGAAATCCTAATCAATTGCTGCTAGTTATGTGTATTGTATTTACATATTCGGACAGCACTAACAACAACAGCAAAGTACATGCTACAAGTGTATGTACGAGTATGCGTAAAGACAACAAATGCTGACAGGGCGACTACTTGAAAAACGTAGCGAAGAGAAGAGATTCCCGAGGTAAAGTGTATCTGGGAAGTTGATTTGTTTGTGTAGCTCATTCTTATGGCATTTGTACGATTCTAGGTCTCAGAGTATGCTCCTCTGCATATATGTATGTACATACTTACCCGCTCTAGTAGATACCATTTGTGAATGCATGCCATCACTCACATATATCCGCACACTAGTACACTTACAGATACGGATACACGCACACACACTCACAGAAAATGCATTCAAGCGCAAATTAAGCTTGACAAGCAAAAATTAAACTTTGTATATATATGTATACGTTTGTATTTAAATATATGTGTCTATGCAAGTATCTGTGACTCTCTGACTCTGAGTGTGAGCGCAAGTGTAAGCTTATGTACGGAAGGCTGTATTGAAATATACTTTCTTAATGCACAGTTCATTAAACGTTACTCATTGAGCAAACAAATGGAACACAGATACAGATACAGAGAGAGAAAGAGAGGGAAAAATGAGATAGCGGGGACAAAATAAGGATAAACCAGTTAGGCTGGAATTTACGATTCAAAAATATCATAAATCATTTATGGATAACTATGCATATTTTAATTACTTTACCACAGGAGTGTAAAACTGTTTCCACAAACAAACAATTCAATCAAACCGCTCTCTGCATTGTAATTAACAGTTGTATGCTCAAAGTTTGATGGCTATCGGTCTCAATCAAATAATATCAAATGATTTATTATCGAAATCAAATGCAGTAACCAAATGCCAACCAGTCAATGGCGGCGGCGTCGTCGGCTAAATCAATCGAATAGTCAATAACAACTAGTATTAATGAGTAATCGCCTGTATTTTTGTTGCATTGTTGTTGTTGTTGTGGTTCGGTATATTTACCTTGACAATGGAACTGCACAATCCTAGTAAGTGCCGCTGGTCGGCTGTTATTGAATTAGAACTAAGATGCTTTCAGTAATGTTCAAGTCTGACCCATTTATTTATATCTTTATTAATAGGAACTTTGTGCCCATAAACAATAAGCCATAAATCTGAGCTGCGAATATATTGACTTAAAATACGGCACACATATGTGGTGTGTCTATGGGTGTGTCTGTGTGTGTGTGCCATTCATAAATAAAAAGTACAGCCCCTACTAAATATTTGCTTTTTTTGTTGACCCTGCGTCAAGCGGAAATGACAAAGGCTAAGCAGCGGCAAATGCTTAGTTTGTGTGGTGCCAAGTCCCAAGGAGTCGTCAGCACTTAACCGCAATCACATGGATATATACATAGATAGATAGATAGATACTTCCCTCCCTGTCCCTATTGCCAAGCGACAATGACGGCCATAAAATGTGGACTCGTTGTCCCGGGCCATTGATACGAGTGTCCTGGTTGCGGCGAATTTTTGGGCCCTGTCAAATCAAGCAACTGGACGTGTTTCTACTCGAACGATAGATTTACTTATTTTTTGCGCTATTTGACATTGAACCAACCACATTAACTTTGACATTCGCGTGAGATTTGCAGAAGGGCCTCAGCGTTATTCCAGCTGCTTTACCCGTCGTCATCAAGATGATTATAGCTTACGAAAGTTTTTTCATGACTTTTGCACTTTGATACGATGGAGACGCGAGTGTGACGTAATGCGACGTAAAGATCGAAATTTATACCAGAAATGCAAATACTTACTTGAATAAATCGGCGATTCATGGAGCATTATCGCATTATCGAAGCTGTGCCTTTGGATAAGTGCCTATTTTTGGGCTGGTTCAATGCCACTCAATGGAGTGTCGACGAATTGTTACACTGAGTTTCAAATCAGATGGGATTCATTCATGACACATCCATTAATATTCTGAATGGCACGCGTGCAAACAGTCATTAGACAAATCTATCTATATGCAATCAGCAAATATGGCTGCAATTCATAATGCAGCCACTTTATAGAAAGTGCAAATTATGTCAAAACAAACGTCAAGCCATTTCAATTAAATGCTCCCGACCAGACCACACACTCGGAATCGCATAAGCTTCAAAAGAGAAACATTTCTTAAATAAAGCCGAGTGGAACCAAAGCATACAGCGCATGTAAGCACAAAAGTTTGCCTAATATGATATGCACTCAAAGGCAAACACGCATATAGAAACACACACACGTACACACAAGGGCATATCCTAAAGGGGATGAAGGGGGAAGTTTTCTCCTCATCGGAGATTTCCGTATAGGGCTTTCAAAACATGTCACACACATTTTTCATTAAAGTGCACGACATTAAAATAGTCCTCCTTCTACAGGTCACTTTTCGATCAATATATTCTCATCGAATATAGCTTGAATGCTAAAAAAATGTCAATCCATACTGTATTTAATTTTTTTATTCAATGGAAGATTGCAACTGTTCGCTATTAACATCGAAATTTTTCTTGGGTCCGGACTATTATAGTTTCGGACAGTATGTACACATGTATTAAAACTGTGATCGAGACGGTAGTTCCACTGGGGAATTCTTTAAGATTACGTAGTTCCCGAAATTAATGCTTTATACCGAATGACATTTTTTAAACAAATTGTTAATTTTTTTCATATTTTTTTAAAGTTGCGCTGAATTTTTTGACAATGAATTTAAATTTTGCCATTTTGTGGTATATAAAACCATAGCATACCAATAACAAATACGCCTCTGTGAGCTCACAACCCTTCTCTTTGTTGCATTGTCATTAGATCCCCTATTTACCTGCTGATACACGAATGATGTTCATGCAACACTAAGAACAATGCTGGAAAAGATTCAAAGTTGTTAGGCTAAAATAAGTAACAAAGGAAACAGATCTGCAAATGATTTAACTAATCGTTTCTTAAAAAATTAATTATTAATAATTTTTGGAATGGAAGGAAAGAGCATTTTATTTTGAGTGTAAGACTTACATCCAGCTCACGAATAATATAGGTAGTGCTGACCATAAAAGCTGTCCCTTGTTAGAAATCGGTAAAAATTTACGGAATTTATAGGTATAAATATCGAATTTCACCAAAAAAAAATCAATTCCAATTGGAAAGTTCTTAGAAGGAAAATGGAGGAATAAAATTTTTCCAGAAAAAAGGTACAGGGTATTACACTGTCGGGCACCGCCTCGACTGTATCACATTTTATTTTATTATAGTTTGTTGAATGCGCGAAAAAATGTCTTAGTAAAGTTTAACATTAAGAGAAAGCATTTACGGACAATACAACGTTATCCGTCATGGTCATCTTATTCTCGTTGCAGCTCTATGTTGTACATCAGTTTACGCTTAAATTAAATAAATTAATTTATTAAATCTTATAGCTATGTACAGATCATGTCATATAAAAAAAAACTGACTGAACTGCATTTCATAGGTACACAATGGGCGTTTCAGGACGAGCGGCATGGGATCGAATTCCAAATTTCCCGATCCTATATTTGATGGTAAAATATATACCCCTCTATAAGGACGATGACTACGCCCTAACAAATACACGCACACACACACACACACACCTACACATAGCAGCGACTCAAAGACACGAACTGCCATTTATCAGCGCCAAGCAATCTGCAAATTTCTATGCTGCACGCTTTTTATTTATACGCCATTTACAAAATTCTGTTGGTTGTGGTAGGGGCACACATACGTACATATGTACATACAATATACAATGTACATACATACATAGTGAAGAGAGGGGCGGAGGCCAACTGACGACTGCCGCTTTGTGCAATTGCAGTGGTACTGCATTTTAAGCTTTTACATATGTACATATATATACATATGTCTGACAGTCTGGCAGCGCATGCATTTGTAAGGATTTGCTTGCCATACGAGTATCCGTATTTGTATCTGTGTGTGTGTGTGTGTGTGTTTGTATTTGTAAGTTGACTTCATTCAAAAAAGTTAATTCATAAATCGCACAAAGCATGAAGATACGAATACATTCACCGAACCAGAGTGGGAAAGCAGAGATTAAAGAAGTAGTCAGTCAGAAGAGCGAAGAGACCGGTAAGGGGACCATATGCAAAATGCGTTTAGTCTAAGATATAAGCCCGCCTGCAGCGTTAACGGCAGCGACAGAGCTGCAGCTCCTCGTCTATGTGCCAGAAGCATTTGCACTCCTCTCATAGAGAACTTGTGCAAATAAAAGATTTCTATCAGGTGGCTCTTATGACTCATACAAGTGCGTACTTGTATTTGAATTTGTTTGACTCAGTCGTTTTTGGTCGCTGGCTGGGCGTTAGGTGGAACTTTGGAGGTACTCATTACAGTTAGGCAAGTGCATTATGCAAAATTGCTCAACGAGAGGCTTGTTTTCTTTTAGTAGCATCTCAAGCTCTAGCTTTACCACTCTTTTTTAATATTATGTGCAAATGTGTGTTTTAGTGGGATTATCCCAATGGATGGCAGCTGCTCCTTCGCTCACACGTGAAATTGAAGGCTTACCTAGTAGCTGTACTCTCAAATGCAAATTCAAAGTTTTTATTTCCATATTTTGTAACGCAAGTGCGTGCTTCTCGGCAAAAACGATAAGTTGTCGTAAAATCGGAGTTCAAGCTGCCTTTAGCTATAGAGCTGCAAATCGCCAACATTTAGTTGAAGACAATTTTAGCGGCTGTCAAAAGCCAATCACACAAAGCCCACATGCACGTATCCATTGACTGTCACTTATTAAGTCATAAGTAGAGAGTACTCGGCTCAAGTATGGTTGATTTTGTTGTTGCCACGCGTTACCCGACTTCCCGAGCATAAGCGTCTTTGTTTGCTTAAAAACTTAGAGTTAAAACCTTTTTTGTTCGTACGCTAGCTTACCCACTTGCTCTATTAAAAGGCTGTCAGTACGTGATTTTATCAAAGAAAAGCAAACAGAGGTCCTTGGTCCTCGGCTGACAAGTGGTCGCGTTTGAATGGCAGGCAGCATGCCTATGTTTGCGTGTGTGTGTGTGTGTGTGTGTGTGTGTGGGGACGTGCCCTAAGCCCTCGTCTAATGCGTCAAAATATTCCACAATCAGGCTGCAAAACATTTCCATTTATATTTAAATACGAAGCAAAGCAAGCGAACGCATTTTCGATTACGTTTAGTCGATTGGCAGCACCCGACGCATTTGGCCAGCTTATCGAAGTGAATATGTGTATGTGTGTGCGAGCGTACCATATTTATCGAGTGCCTTGATTTATTATAATATTATTCATGAATCTTTTTGGTGCAAAAGTGGGCGTGTCGGTAGGTAACACGATGAGCTTAGTTGGGCTTTACAACCACGGCTGGTCTGTTTGTCCGTCCTTTGGTCATTTATCGCACGTTACAGAACTTATTGCATACTTTTTTGGGCTGGCCAAATTCAATCAGTCCGAGGAGCTGATTAGACAAAAAGAAATTGCTCCTGCACAGGGACAGACAAACAGACACACATTACACATACTCATCAAACAGAAGTATAGAAGTACATTCAAACATCTCATGAAAACGTAATGGTACGGACCCAGAGGTCTCGGAGATAAATGGACCCGCGACAAAAGTGAAAGCAAAATGCCTGCGGATTATCACACTCAATAGTGCTATTGATATGTATTATGTTGCTCTTTGCTGTTGTTGCGTGTCTGTTCATTAATTTATATGATGGCACTTTTGCTTCAATGGCAGCCAGTACATACATAGTATGTATGTATATAGTAACTCCTTCCAATTTTCTCCTCCTGAATGCACCCAAAAATGAGCAACATTTAGGAACATCATGCCCTACGAGTAAAACGTCAAGTGCCAACTTGCACACGCCAGTTGCCAGTTTGATTATGCATTCATAATTGTTTATACGTGCCAAACGCACATACATACTATGTACTCACTGTATTCACATTTGTACATAAGTAGTACACACAATTTCATATGGGAATACAAACTAAGTCGGGTACAGGTACACTTGTATATGAACAAGTGTGAGTCTGTTGGCAGGTCAAATTATAATATGCAAAGATCTATAGTAAGAGAAAAGAGTTCGAAAATGTGTGTGTCCGTGTGTGTGCTACTGGAGACACTCTCGGTACACTTGAACTTTTTCGACAAGGCAGCCAAAAACTTAAATTCAAATTTGAATTTTCTTGTTTATTTACTTCACTTCAATCTTCCGGCTTGTTAACGACAATTTGCAAACTGACGTTGAAACTTTTGGCCACCCAGTATATTTTTCATTTCAAAGTGTTTATGCGGCTACAAAATGAAGCAAGTCCAAAAAAGTTTGTCATATAAAAAAACTTTTGCCGGAACGGAACTTCTGCGCTTGGCAGTGCCCAGTCGGCAAACAGAAAATGGTTGATGGTAAATAGTTAATAGTAAATAGCAATCGTCACATCTGACTTTTTCATAAATTGAAAATTGCATATTTCAAAAATTCTTATTCGAAGAGCAAGTTTTTACGCTTAGATTAAATCAATACAACGACAACAACTAACTACAAATAGGTACAATACCTAAATACCGAAAATGAACTTAAGAAAAAGACGAACAATGAGATTTCCGGCTTTTTCGCATTTACTTTTGCCTCGGGCCGACTCAATAAAGCGCAAGACAATTGAGTCGTCCTAGCTTTGTGTGTGTGTGTGTGTGTGAATGAATGAGTGTGTTCCAACCGACCTGGTCAGGCAACCCCCGGTAGCCAAAGGGCAATAGACAAATAGGCTCCAAGCACGAATGTGGCATAAATACGCAGAGATGGTGGCAAGCGGTTGAACCCCAGTCTTAATCCTAAAACTTACGTCCTACGTCCGGATTGCTTTAGACAAAACGAGCGAGAGAGAGAAGGGTAAACGTAGTAATAGGGTAGGGGAGAGTACGGCAATGTCTTAATTGATTTAACACGAAATCAGTCAAACGATAATCGAAAATTGCTACGCAAACTGTTTGATTACATGCAACGTGTTCGTGGTTGTAGTCCCAGAATGTGTGTGGGTGTTGTCTGTCCATTTGCCGACGTCTTGGGTTAACTACGCTTCGCTGCGCCTTACAAATAATGACCGTTGACAAAGTTGTCGTCTTGGAGGCACAGCGGCAGTTCCTTGACATAATTGAATTTTCCCAAATTACAGCCTAACCCAGCCAGGAGAAATTGTGGTCAGAGTTAAGCGGTGCGATAAGATAAATATATACGTCAGTATGCACTATAGACAATTGATATAATTAGATGTTTGTGCATCGCTCATAAATGCAGTGAACTACAGAATGTTGGCAATTGATTAAACCGACGCCTTGTGCCCTACTCCTGAATTAAATCTCCTCCGATATTAATTGAAATCTTATCGTGCTTTTCATTCAATTTGCACCCAATGCTACCCGCCCCATCTATAGAACTTTTTGACTAATGTCTGTTAATTAGTCAATGCCTGGGTTTGTTTTGTGGCCGGTCAATCCAATGAAATTGTTTTGCATTTTTCTATTGTCTTTCGCAAACTACTCTCTAGATCCTCCACTCCACTCTTCCAGTTAATGCCCACCATTTATTTTTATTTGGTCTGTTTTGCTGTTTTTGCACACTGTGTTTGTACAGCTGCTGCCCGCATCTGTTTTATTTGAATGCACAGTGGGCCACAGACACTTAATTTTGTGTCAATCGTTTGGTTGGGAATAAATGGGTGGGTAGCTTAGTTAATAATGTGTGGATAGCTCCTATCT
Source organism: Chymomyza fuscimana (assembly GCA_949987675.1). Taxonomy (NCBI): domain Eukaryota; kingdom Metazoa; phylum Arthropoda; class Insecta; order Diptera; family Drosophilidae; genus Chymomyza; species Chymomyza fuscimana. Next base: position 63,478,279 of record OX465088.1, read on the forward strand.
ACATTCATACTGCTGTTGAACTAATAAATATTAATTAATTATGACTTACATTCTCAGCAATGATTATTGGTTTTTTTTTTTTTTTGTGGTGGGGGGTCTTCCAATTAAGTTAATATAGTAGATTATGGGAGAAGACGACACTTTTTATTGATTAAAAATTTATGGATGGTGCTACTATATACATATGTTTAAAGCGGTTTGGTGTTTTTTTTTTTCACTAATCATTAAAATTAAATAAACCCGCGTTCGTCCGCACAATACTAACCAATTCATAAAAAGTTAATCGGAAAAAAAGAGGAAAACAATTAAACAAACATTTATTATAATATAACGATTTCACAAACGCCGTCCAACCGCAAGTTTGAAATGTTCGACACATTTTGCACATAATTCACAAGCAATTTAAATGCATACCCGCCGAATGGATTCATACACAAACGTCATTTCGGTCTATGTCCTGCTATCGCCCATGTGTATTTGTTCGCGGACAACCGCAGAAACACGCACTCAAACACACTCTTATACATTCGAATGCGACTGAGAGCCCCTGTGGGTGGCTGTGGGTGTCCTGTCAACCGATTTGCAATACAAACTCGCAATGGCAACCGCCGTTAACAATTGCATTTTATTTTTTGTGTCCATTTTTTATATCGACTTGTCGTTGTTTTGCGCGTTAAATTTAATTACTCAGTCACAGGAGCGTTCAATACCAGTGCATAAAAAATCAACTATGTAGGCAGAAATATGAACATCTGCTGCATATGAGCAAACAAAAAGCGTAGAGAGATAGAAAAATCAAAAGTAAATATACATGTTTAAATAAAACAATAATCCTGTGCGTAAAAAAATAATAGATAATTCAATTATTTTTCACATTTTACTATGCAATGCGAAAATATAGTAAATAAAACTTTATTATAGCAACAATTTGAGTACAAAATAAAAGTATTCAAGTGTATAAAACAAAGTAAAGTAAAGTCGTTTCCACTGCCGCTGTAAAAGACACATCCTTGTACCTGACAGACGAAATAACAAAAAAAGCTGCAGCTGCCTACAACCAAATTAGATTATGGTTCAAATAAAGACAATCGGTGGCGTTCCGGTAAACGAATCCGAGTATTTTATGCGGATTCGTTTAGAAACTAATTTTTCACCTGCGCTTCCCTTAATTTCTATGACTTTGAGAATGCAACAATCGCGCCTGCATAGGCTCGTCCCGGAGTTTCCAGTCGAGTTTAAAAAAATGTTTATTATACCCTGTACCTATAGGTACAAAGGGTATACTAGGTTTGTGCAATGTATGTAACGGACAGAAGGAGGCGTGGCAGACCCCAAGTCCTTTATACCAAAATGCTTATCATAACCTCGGGTAGCGATTGAGCCATGTCCGTCCGTCCGTCCGTCCGTCCGTATGAACGCCTAGATCTCAGAGACTATAAGAGCTAGAGACACGAAACTTTACCAGCTGGTGCGCATATTTCCTAAGCAGATGAAGACCGTTAAGTATTTTCACCTGAAATTTAACAGAGCGATGCGTTGTAGCTACATGCATCTATGTGTAAAAAATGAATAAAATCGGACAAATACAACAGAAGTTATAGTCAAAAATGTGAAAATTTCACCACCCCTTGCCTATAAGCTGCGTCAATATTTGACTCTACGCAATTATGGCTACAACTGACCTAGAATCACAATTTTTGGTAAGCTCATTCATGTGGCTCTAATGAACAAATCCACATCCAAATTTTATCGATGCGGTCCCCCCACCCCCCGCAATCCATTTACCGTGTTTTCTCCCACACCCCTCAACATACCAACTTGAAACTTACCCCGTATACTTGAAATAAGTTCTTTGTTGTAACATTCGAGTTTCATCAAAATGGGTAAAAATTTAGGGAACTTATAGGTATAAATATCGATTTTCACCAAAAAAAAATAAATTCCAATTGGAAAGTTCTTAGATGGAATATGCAGGAAAAATTTTTTTGACACAAAAGGTACAGGGTATTCCACTGTCGGGCACCGCCTCGACTGTACCACATTTTATATTCATTATAACATTTTCATCCAATTCTAAATTAATGCGGCACACAATTTATTCAAGAATATATATAGAAAATGGAGTCTGCCACGCCGACTTTCTACCTTAACTACTTGTAAAGTTAATCTTTCTCTACTGGACCCCGATGACATTCCACTGACATAGCATTGCGCCGGCTCGCTCTCCATTCCATTATGTACTTATTCCCCTCCAGAATCCCTATTCATAAAAACTACTCCAAGTCTAATTTTAGTAGTTAATTTTATTTTAAATATCGGTTTCCCAACATAACTTAGTAAAAAGTCGCACAGTGGCACGGCAGCCAAAAAAGCGTTGCAAAAATCGATTTTGTAAAGGTAATACAGGCATCTGATTTAGAATTTCCCAAGGATCAAGAAAATAAAAATTGTATTCAATTTGTATGAACAGTTTATTTGCTACAGCGCACTATGGGCCTAGATTCTCATATATTTTGATGAAATTTTACACTCGTGTTCCTAAAGGATTGAGCTATTTTTTATTATTTAAGTTTGAGACTCCTCAGATTTTTTTAAGATATAGAAAATGTAAACCAAAATTGGAAAAAATTTAAAAAAAATGTTTAACTTAAATAAAAAATAAAGCGGTTTCTTGGAATTGGACCATATTTCACACAGAGGTAGATATAAGCTCTTCATACATTGAAAAAATAGCCTATACCCAAAATATTGAATGGTTTTGAAGTTATAGCCCCAAATAGTTTCAGCTTTCAAAGCCAATTACTAAAAGACGAGATCACTAATCCATATGTTTTTTAACTGTTATAATTTTGTTTTACAAAAAAAAAATTTCTAAAATCAATATTTACATTTTTACGTTTTTTCCTCAAAATTGATTAATTTTACAATTTTTTATTTGCGCCTTTGTAAGTATGCTATAAAATTTTCAAATTGTACATATTTCTTACATTTAAGCACAACTTTTGAAATGAAAAAAATTAAAGCATACTTTTAGGCAGCTAAGAAATTCAAAAAATAGTACAATTTCCTGGAGGTAAATTTTTAATATTCAACTTTTATATATTTAAAGGGAATAAAGCACAAATAAATAATAATAATAATAAATAAAACTTTTAGATACAAAATTCAATTTCCGAAAAGCGGGAGGAATTACATTTTGTTGTAAAACATTTGAAGAATTTGTTATAAATTTTTTCGATCAAATATCGAGTGGTAGTCGGAGGTACCCTTAAAGCAAAGTAGCCAAATGATGAAAAACTTACAAAATCTTTATAACTACTCGAATATATTTGTTTTATTTATTATTATTTATGAATAACAAAGTGAATGAAGATTTCGTAGCTGCATGTATCATGGTAAATGCAAGTTTTTTTTCTGTAAATGATCGCGAAAGTTAAAATAATACAAAATGCCAGTAAAAGCTCAGAAACCCAACTTCAAAATATGCTGAGGCAGGTATAAGAAGATGAACACGCAGTAGATGCAGCCACTAAATTTAGAGTTGTTTGTTTATATTTTTACTTGACAATAAAATAAAACCTACCTGTGACATTTGAAAAAAGTAAGATAGGTAGTTTAACTGAAATCATTCGGATATACGTAGGTATGCAACCGTTTCCTTTATAATAAAATGTTAGGTATCAACTAAAAACATTTAGTGTAATTTAATTTTTACCTGTTACAAGTTTTGTGGATATAGGCTTAAGATTTGTATATATTTTCCTGAATCCTGGCTAAAAAAGTGGCAAGACTCTCCTCACTGCCGAGAAAAATTTATTAAGAAACACGAAAACTGGCTAAAAGGACTTACTCTATTGAAAATTTCTCAGAAGATCCTCAGACGTCTACGCACCAAAACAGAGGAAGACCCACAAAATGTTTGGATGAGTGTTCAAATTTAACAAATGCAAGCACTTTTTGACTTAAAATGATAAAGGAAAGAATCCCCACACCACCAAAATCAGCTTCAGTAACTGATATTAAGAATCAGATTAAAGATATAAGGGCTGTACTATTAGAAATCAAGGAAGATATGATTGTTTCCTAACAATTGTAGACGGCAAGGTTCTCAACGAACTGACAAAAACGAAATCGAAAAAATTCAGAGCTACGAATACATGGAAAATATCACGATCAAGGGAAAACGAGGATCTTTTTAATGTGTTAGCAGCATCTTCAGATCCACTAGCTTCATCCTTTAGACATGTGAGATCCAATACAAAATTAACAAGTAGTTATTCAATAGAAATGTTAAGTCTTTTACATATTCTTTCAAATGTAAATGTGGATGATTATTTTACAAAAAACTATTGATGAGACACATTATGTAACATTATAATAAAAAAGCATTGTTATATTAAATTTATTTACTGAAATATAAAATTATGATTTTTTGTTCATAATATATCATCAAAATTTCTTTATAAATGTAAAAAATATGTACATATTTTTCAATGGCAAATATTGCACAGGCAACAAAATCCAACTTCCACAACATATTGCGCAGCTCTCAGATATCGTATCACCATGTATGGTACTTATTTTAAAGCCTGAACGTTTTTCTTTCAACTTTAGTAAGGCATATGTTTATCTAACCGTGTGCAGAAGGGTATTTTTAAAGGCTGCAAGTCTAAAGTAATTAAAGTCACGTGAGGGGCACCATAAGGCAAACTGTTTCCCAACAAGAAAATATTCCATTTCATCGTTTTGTGCCTAATTTGGCTATTTACTCTATAGACTCCTCTACCTTAGAAAGCATGGTGAGGGTTGCGGACCGGTTTGATCATAAGCTTAAATTTGATAATCATATTTCAATCATTGTAAACAAATCGTAGAGTTCTTGCATTTACCAAGCGTTAGTCTGAAGAGCTCTTTTTCGTCCTATTTTAGAATACTGCTCTAGCGTTTGGAGCCTTTGTCAGAAAAGGATAGAGTCGGTACAAAAGCGATTCTTGCTTTTTACGCATTCGTGGTTTGAATTGGCATCCAAATATTCGTCCGTCACCTCAAAAACTTCGCATTAAAAAATTTCCTTCCTTATGTAAGCATAGAACATACCAAAGAATACCGTGCTATTCTTAGATAAACTTTTACTTGTTCCACCGAAGTTCACCCTTTTAGCTTTACAATTTTGTAGTTCCAAATTTTCCAGCATGATCCTCTTTGTGCCATTCGCTTTAACTACAATTGCAATACAAATTTATCTTTTTCGAACGGTCTGTTTCCTTTAACCCTTCTTCTGTTTTAAGTCATCTTGACCAATGCTGAACTGTTAGTCGCCCATTTTTGGACGCTCGTGACAATGAGAGAAAGAGCAATGAATTTGCTAATGCATTGGGACACGAGATCCTTGAAGCGAGTGAAGTGTACTCTATTTCAAACAAAATTTACTAATTTCTTTCAATAAACGTTTATAAACATATAACATAATTTCCTTATAACGAATTTTCTTTATTCTCCCATACTCATTCCCTTCAGGGAATTTCGACTGTAATAACTTTGTATACCCTAAACCGAAGGGTACACCATCTTTAGGTAATTTTTGTAACAGGAAAAGCAAAGACCGTCTGTCCGACCGTATAAACACCTTGATTATGTGAGACTACAACAGCTAGAGAGCCAAATTACAAGATACATATGCACTCAAACCCCTTCTCATGTCCAGAGTGTGTAGAGTTGAATCGACATCTAAATAAATAAATATAGTCATTATACCTATTATTTTGAAAGATATGGTATATCAATCACCCAATCAGTTACAAAAAATTTTTCAGCAAATACTGGTAGAATAAATGGGCGATCATCTTTTCATTTTACTGAGCAGTACGCAAGCTGGATTTTGTCCTGGAAAATCTTGCGTTGATCATATTAACACCAGGGTCACCATCGTGCAATCAGCTGAACTTAATTCACCGTTATATAGCTGTATTCTGTCCCCACCTATTTATAACAGCGCTAGATGTAGTGTTTGAAAATATAAACCCACAACCAATAGGTATTAATTGGCACCTAAGCAAAAAACTTTGTGAACTGAACTAGCTTTATTAGCTAGATCGTACCAGGATATGCAGAGAAAAGTAAGCGCGTTATCCGAGGCCGCTCTTAAAATTGGATTAAAAATTAATATATATACAAAACTAAATCCACAAATAATAATAGGGAAAACATCCATTGAAAATGTCGACGAGTTCGAATACCTTGATAGTATGTTAACGAGTAATGGAGGTGCTTCAGCTGATATCGACAGTCAAATTCGCAAAGCGCGCGTTGCATTTAGCAAATTGTGTCGAGTGTGGCAAAGTCATAGCCTGAACCAAACAAATAAATTAACCATCTTTAATTCGTGTGTTAAATCAGTTTATGGTAGTGACACCTAGTACGTTATACGAGCCCCCACGCAAAACATTCTAACATTTGTAAATAGAAGCCTACGAATTATCCTTAGAATATGGTGGCCAAGAACAATATCAAACGAACGAATCGGGCGTGCGACAAGACAAACCACCATGGAAAGTGAAATAAAACGACGTAAATGTAATTGGATTGGTCATATACTAGGCAAGGATACGATGGATCCAACACATGTTGCACTGTCATGGAGCCTACAAGGAAATAGAGTAATAGAACGTCCACGAACTAAATAGCGCAGAACATTTTTAAATGAAACGTACAAATCTATAAATGAGCTTTGAAGTATTGCAAGAAATAGACAACAATGGAAATCTTTGGTTAAAATTCTATGTGAATAGTCTAAGTTTGTACAATCAAACATTGTCATAAACATAGGTTATAAATATAAAATAAATATATATTTTATAATGGGAAACTGCTTAAAAGCTGTATGGATGTTTGAAAACTAGAGGGCTCCGTCCCCCCGTTCGAGTTTGCTTTGACAAAAAGCATACCAAGCGCAGCAATGTTGCAAAAATGAACACGTGTTCGTGCTTTGATTGCTATTTTTAGAAAGTCCCGTTAGATTTCCAGACAAAACTGGTATGCCATTAAAAAGTTTGGACATTTTAGAGTCAATTGGTTTCTTTTTTTTCAAAATATTTTGTGGTAATTTTTTTGATTTTTGGCCTATGGACGGAACCACTGTGCGTACCCGTGCCCTCGTTGCTGGGAGCTCATTGCTACCATATTTTCATTGCTTTCATCTCGTTCATCTCTTCGTGAACGGTTACCTTGGACCTTGGTGAACGTTCCCTTTCAATGTTTAAACAACGCTCCCGGTCTTCATCAGACTCCACTGATCTAGATGCTCTAGTTGCCTATTTTGGCGTGTCGTACGGCCAATAATGCTGCGTCTACTCGCCATTATAAAAAAAAATAATATTCTGATCTGAAAATAAAACCACATTAGTTAATACAATTTTTGTCTTCAAAAAAAAAATAATAAATCGTTTTAAAAAAATTATCACGCATAAATAAAATTTAAAAAACATATATTTATTTCGATTAATCGTTCGACGGTCCAAATGGGCCCCCTTACGTCTTCTTGACTTTGTTCACTGTAACACATACAATTAAGAGCAAGGTGTTCTTTTAGTATTTTACCAACCTTTCACAATCACAAAACACGTAAAATTCAAATTTTGCACGCACCTCGTTGTGATTATTAACAAATGAATAATTAAATGTCATTCGCCAGATTTTGAGTTCGGGAAATCCATTTTTGACATTTATTTTGATTTTGGAAAGTCACCAGAGGGCGAGTATTTTTTTATATTTTTTCCGTAAAGAAACGTGTTTTTGTGTAAAATTCGATTGTTTTCTCAAAAACCTAAAGAATAAAAAGACCTTTAATTTAAAAGTGGTTCGGATAAGATCTGTAGAAGCATTGTCAACTTATGCTCTTACAAACTATTTTTGAGGCTACTCTTTTATATATATAGATAGATAGATTGATAATACAGAATACAGGGTTTTCCGCCCGCCATTGCCGACGCGTTCGGGTGTTACAAAAAAGGATATCCATATAATTTGTGAATTTCAAACTGTGGTTCACATTTATTCTTACAACCATAAAAATTTAAAACATATTAATATCGTAGATAAACTTGTATTATTCCAAAGGCAATAACATTAGATCACAAACCTGATCTAATGAAACGCGTCTATTCCGGTCCTGTCCTACCGAGGGCACCAACACAACTGAACAAACATCTGGTTCTTTATGCCCATTGACTATCGATAACCGATATCATACTAATGGTGCTACTCTGCCTGTTACATTATACAAATAAAAACTTTGGCTTTATGGAAACACGTGGACTCGAATTAACCAAACACTAGATTTTAATCAATAGATCAATAGCTATTGCATTAACGTTACTGGAATGCATATTTTACAGAATCACAACTACCGTAGATTTATAAATTAGTTAGATATTTAAATACAAAAGCACACAGATACACACTTACACCCAAACAATTTGGATCCAAAAAAAAGTTGTCCAAGTGATTTGTGTCGTTTTGTTACTCTATTGGTTGTTCAAACGGTGGCTCAACACGCAATGGATTTAATTAATTTAACACGAAAATCATTCAGACGATTTTTGCAAAATTAGCCGAATGGTCAAAACGACTTGTTGGCATGCCATGCGGGTGGGTAGTCGGTCGGGGCAGGAAGTTGGGAACAAAGTAACAAAGGAAAAACATAAATCTTAGTTCCGATATTTTGATAAAGTACACCTACCTACCGCCCTGAACCACTTTATCACTCTACTAGCACATTTGTGTCTCTAGGTGGGTGCGGCATGATCGATCAGTAGTCCGATTAATGTGTATCTTGCTAATGAACTAACAAGTGCAACGCATGTCAGCAAACCTGGGCCAAGCATTTATTGCCCTTTGCCGTTTTTATTTATCAAGGTATTGTGGTGCCAATTTGCGATTTTATTGCAATACATAAAAGTCATTAATTACAGCATCTACCCTCACATATGTACATAGATATGAAGGTACATACATATATACTCGTATGTACATACTCACAAAGGACAGAAGGGGTACGAAGGCATGAAATTTAAATGCTCACCGGTACATTGCATAAATGGAGAAAAAAGACATTCAAACGACGAGTGCAAATATTGAAAAGCAAATTGAATTTTCATATGCGTACGGCAACGAGGAAAATCCCGTTGACGCAAAGGGTGGGCACACTAGGGAGCTTGTACTCGGGTCGGACTCCAAATTGATGGCGCGATGGACAACTTTGTACATGACGCAGGACACACGTTGCCGCCTTTTGACCAGCACAGCACTTTGCGAGCAACAGCCCTACGTATAGAGACACTCCCACGCAAAAGGTATACAGCAATACTACATATCGTGGATATAGGTGGTACGAGTACGTACTCGTACAGCCCATACACGTGGATGACGCACCTACACAGCTTTATTTTACGAGCGTAGTTGTGGCAGTCGTGCAACATTTTTGCTTTTTATGTTCGACAGATTCTCATGTTGGTATGTGAAACATGCTGATTCTCAGTGATTACAATTGTTGTGCCGTCATCTTGCCAACACTGTACCATCGTTCGTACACCCGTTAAAAGGCACAACTGAGTGGGTGCGGAGTTGGCAAGGTTTGTCCAGAAATATTCGCGCAGGACATTCTAGAACAAAAAGAAATGAAAACTTTTTGCCCTGCTCGTTACAATTTTCGTGATGGTTCTGCTGACAACTCAACAGAGATCAAGTTATTATGCGTGTGTGTGTGCATGTGAATTAAATTTTTTTTTTTTTTTGGGTGTGTGTGAATGTTTGTGTTATGAGGTTTTGGCGCGTTGTAGCGATCTGAGTTCGCCCGTTGACAATTAAGGTGAATGAATATTTTAGTATTGGCAAACAGATTACATGTGGACAATGTGCGAGCCAGGACTCATGTATATGTGTACATGCATTCATGCATACATACGTACATATATACAAATTTATGTGAGCGTTTGTGTTGGTGTTTGTATGAGAATGTGCTGGTGTGCGGCATAAAATTTAATTCAATTGAATTGTTGGCACAATGCATCAAGCGAGCAAGCGACCTCTCCGGAAAAGGTTGATGATGGGCATTTTTCCACCTCGATTAAAAATAATAAATTAAATACAAAAATATAATGAAATAAATTATTGCATATTTTTTGTTCGCCCCCGATTGCTGTTCGCCCAATCGCAAAACTTATCTGTGAAATGTATTGAAATATTCGACTATAGCTTTGACAGATAACTCCTTTCAGCATTTAAAGTTCATACTATATAAAAAGACGGAGTCTATTTCTCGGTAGTAACGTTAGAAACTACCCGGGCTATGCCGCGGGTGACTCTCCCCTTCCCGCCTACTCGTGGGTCCAAACTATGATTTCAAACTTTTCAAACAAAAACAAAAACAAAAATGAGTCCGTAACTCGCCAAAATACGGAAGGGACGAAGCTCCCGTCGAAAGTAGCTACAAGCGAGGTGAGAAAGGAACCTTCGGGTGTCCTTTCCGTCTTGGACTGTGCCGGCAAGGGAAGGGCGGCAAACCCACCGTCCTCCCTAGATTCTGTGGGAAGGCAGTGCATCCCCTCCTTGGATGCAAAGGCGAAGCAGACTTGCTATGCCTCTACATCCAAGGCGGGGCTAGCTGCTAACTCTTCAGAGTCGGCTACTCCGAAGATGCCACCACCAAACAAGCCGTCGTACCAAGACAGGCGACGTGCAGGAGAAATTCTCCAAAAAAACCTTACCTCTCCGGAGGAATCACCGGAGGGTAAGAGGCTGGTCGAATGGGCCAGAGAAATATTGCCAGGCTTCCAGCCAGCAGGCCCAGGCAAGTCAAAAGGAAAGGCAAAGCGGCAAAGGTCTGCAGAAGATACTGCGCCTCCGCCAAAAAGAACGCGGCCTCAGCCCCTCAACCGCTCTTTCGCTGAGGTTACGAGAGGCAAGATCCTCCTTGGCGTCCTAGACAAGGGCAACAAGGATGGTCTTGTCCCCCGTAACCTGTGGGCGAAGGTGGAAAATGAGCTGCAAGACCGGTTCTTGGAAGAATTGGAGAGTAGTGGACGACCCCCACCTCTCTGCAGCGATGCCGGGTGGCACCTCGGCACGGTGAAGGCCATCGTCTGCGAGGATTCACGCTCGGCTGAGGCCTACAAAAGAGCTATCTCAGCTCTAGGTGAGGTCTACCCAGGCGCAAAGCTTGTGGCCGTAGACTGGAAGGATGTTCCCTTCAGACCGAGGGCTCGGGCTTGGGTGTCGGCTAAGCCAGAGGATCCAGGGAAGATCCTGAAACTGTTTCAGGTGTGTAACCCGCACCTGAAAACGGATGATTGGCGGATCGCCAAAGTGGAAGAAGCAGCTGGTCCATCACGGCAGGTGATGCTGACCATAAATAAAGAATCTGCGGAAGCCCTAGCCAAAGTGGATGGCGTGGTTAGATATGGGTATAAGAAAGCTGTGATTCGGGTGTACCGCACAGACACTACGGGTGGCAAGCAAGCCGCGCCCGAACCACAGCTGGAAGACCCAGAGCCTGTCATCCCGGAGGTGATGAGTGAAGGAGAGGATATCCTGGAGGGATATGCCTCGGAATCGTCAGACCTAGCAAGGGAGCTCTCCAAGCTAGGTCAGAGGGACGATGACTCCATTCTCGGGGATACCGATGAAGAAGAGGCCAACATAACAGTGGTGGAGGTTAATATGGAAAATGTCGATAAGACTTCTCCAAATTAACCTCCATCACTGCATATCAGCTTCAGCAGCTCTAACGCTTCGCCTCAGCCAAGGCGAAGTCGATATAGTCCTCATCCAGGAACCCTGGCTCAGCAAAGGTCAGATTTCTGGGTTAAGGACAAATGACTACAAGCTCTTAGTAGCGCAAAACTCAGGTAAAGCTGGTACCTGCATTCTAGCAAAAAAGCACTTGCATGTATTTTTGCTTCCTAATTACAGTGATGAAGACAACACCGCTGTAAGCCTAGAGCTGGAATCCTGCAGCCTGAGACTAAGCTCGTGTTATATGGCTCACGACCAGAGCAATCCTCCTCCACAAGGGGTACGTCGCCTTGTGAAGGATAGCGTGGACGAAAAAATCGACCTTTTAATAGGGTGCGACGCCAATGCACATCACACTCAGTGGGGAAGCACGTATATTAACATAAGGGGTGAGTTGCTTCTTGACTACATCCTGTCTACTAATTTATTGATATGCAATAGAGGTAATGACCCTACCTTTATTATAAGAAATAGAAGTGAAGTCCTAGACCTTACTTTGGCGTCAAACTCTCTGTACCATATGGTCCAAAATTGGAGAGTCCTGAGCGACCACTCCTTTTCGGATCATAGGTATATTGAGACGTTGATATCCCTAGCCCCGTCCATTAAAGGGAAATTTAGAAACCCCCGCTCGGCAAACTGTGGGCTTTTTGAGGAGATTATGGGTAGAACGCTTCCTAAGGACCCGCCAAGAGGTCCTAACTCGGAAGACTTCAATAACACCCTGATCAAAACGCTCACAAATGCATGCAATAATGCTTTTAAAAAATCGTGCAAATTAAGAACACCAAGGGGGAAAGACAAACCTCCTTGGTGGTCGTCGGAAATTGGGCAATTACGTCGCAATTGTCGCAAACTGTTCAATAGTGCTAGAACTAGGGATGACGAAAATTCATGGAATGAATATAAAGTCAGCCTGTCAAAATACAAGAAGGCAGTCCGTCAAGCCAAACGGTCATCATGGCAGCTCTTCTGCTCCGAGATTGAAAGTACCACTGACGCTGCAAGGCTAAGAATGGTGCTGTCTAAATGCGCATCGACACCTGGATACTTGCGAGAATCCAGCGGTAGATGGACAGCTTCAAGCGAGGAATCGCTAAAACTGCTCACCAACACCCACTTTCCAGGTTGCTCCTCCAACAAGCCAGTGGAGATCAATCCTAGGGTGGACTGGTCACAGGTCCCTGCCAACTTGGTTAGTTATGATAAGGTTAAATGGGCTCTAAGCACGTTCAAGCCATATAAATCGCCGGGACCAGACAATATTATCCCGGCGCAATTGCAGGGGAATCTGTCATAAGATGGCTGACAGATATTTTCCGAAGAACTTTAGCCACTGGAACTATTCCGGAACCATGGCTTATATCAAAAGTAGTCTTTATTCCAAAGGCAGGGAAGGCTACGCATACACTTCCCAATGATTTCAGACCCATCAGCCTTTCATCTTTTCTTCTGAAGACGATGGAAAGACTAATTGGTCTACAGCTCAGGAAAACCATTCCTCAATCCAAAATGTCTGAATCACAACATGCATACAAAAAGGGCTGCTCCACCGAAACAGCTCTGCATTCTGTAGTCTCAGGAATAGAGAAACCACTACACTATAAAGAATTCTCATTAGTCGCCTTCTTAGACATTGAAGGGGCTTTTAATAATGTTACACCTGAGACAATTATTGAAGCACTGAAGAACCTGAGAGTGGAATCGACGGTCATCAGTCTCATTGAACAGTTACTCAGATGTAGAGTTATTCAATCCTCTCTGGGGAATTCCAGTATCGTAAGATACTTAAATAGAGGAACGCCTCAGGGGGGAGTCCTCTCCCCCTTCCTCTGGAATGTAGCAATAAACGGTCTTCTGCGCACCTTGGAGGGTGGTGGATGCAGTATAACTGCATACGCGGATGACGTGGCAGTTGCCTTCTCGGGAAAATATCCTCAAACACTATGTGAGCGCATGACAAACGCATTATGCACTCTCTCCAAATGGGCTGCAGATAGCGGGTTAGGAGTTAATCCAGAAAAAACCAAGCTCATGCTCTTCACCAGGAGGTACAAAATACCCCCTCTCTTAAACACAAAATTAAATGGTGTCACTCTACCATTCAGCGGTTCAGCCAGATATCTTGGTCTAATCCTCGATAGTAAACTGGACTGGAACCTAAATACGGAAGATCGAAGGAAGAAAGCCACGATCGCCCTGTATACATGCAGAAAGGCTATTGGTCTCAAATGGGGCATGTCTCCTAATATAGTCTACTGGCTATACACTGCCATCGTGAGACCGATTCTCCTCTACGGAGTCTCAATCTGGTGGCCATCAATGGACAAGAAAACCGTCCTAAAAAAGCTGAGTAAGGTTCAGCGGACTGCAGAATTAACTATCAGCGGGGCACTATGCTCCACCCCAAATGAAGCATTAGATGCCATCCTAAACCTATTGCCCCTGGATAAAGTGGGAAAGCAAATAGCCATTCTATCAGCTCTACGTATGAGAGAGGCAAGAAAATGGAATGGCCTAGACTTCGGTCACTCTAGGATTCTTAATGGTAATCCTCTAATTCTTGATGGTACGGACTACTGTTCCCCACAGGAACACTTTTCAACAGCATTCGAGACCCATTTTCCAACCAGGGAAGAATGGAATGTTGGCATACCGGGCCCAAGTGGCTCAACAAAAATCTTCACGGACGGTTCCAAGTTAGACGACCGTGTTGGCGGGGGCGTCTACATTGAGGAACACAACGTAAGAATATCTTTTAGGCTCCCAGATCACTGCAGTGTCTTCCAGGCTGAAGTCATGGCAATTCAGGAAGCTGTCTCAATAATTAAAAACCTACCAATTGGTAGCAACAATATCTGTATTTACTCAGATAGCCAGGCGGCTATTAAGTCTCTAGCATCCATGACATCATGCATGAAGTCAGTGAACAACTGTCGTTCATCTCTGGAGGAGATGGCAGAACAGTTTTCGATCCACCTCGTCTGGGTCCCGGGACACAGGGATATTGAGGGCAATTGCATTGCGGATGAACTGGAAAGAAGAGGAACTACCAGCATCCTCCTTCAGGACAAGGAGCGTCTGGGTATACCTATGGCCAGCTGTAAATTGAGTATTAAGAATCACTTTGCTCTAGCTGCTAATCAAGCGTGGAATCGGATATCGAACACGTGTAGAATCTCACGGCAGACATGGCCGGTATACTGCAAAAAGAGAACAAAGCAACTTTGCGATTTAAATAGAGCTCAGTGCTCGACAGTTATCCGGGCAATCACCGGACACTGGCTGGTGGGTATCCATGCATCAAGGCTCAACGCACCTCACAATGATTTCTGTAGAAGTTGTAGAGATGAGGAGGAGCTGGAGACGGTGGAGCACTTGTTCTGTCACTGCCCTGGGCTGTGTAAGACAAGGCTCCGATTCCTCAAATCATACGTCTTTAATGACCTATCCCAACTCTCGGAAAAGAGTCCAAGAAGCCTCTCGAGGTTTATTAAAGCCGCCGGATGGGCGTGATTTTGGAACATATAGGGGACCTCCTGAATGGGGGAAGGGTGGTGTAAGGCCCACCCAGCGGTATCACAACGGGCCAATTCTCTGGCCTAAGTGAGTTGGGACGTTAGGTCCCGACTGCCGCCCTAACCTAACTTAACCTAACCTATGGGCAATACCTTGAAAAAAACGTGATGTATCGTTCTTTCAAAATACATTTCTAATTTTACCTCATACTGAGGAAACTTATGAATACACCCTACATATTCCGATTATGCCCCAAATTTATGGTCCGATTGTAATGATTTCTAGCTCTTAAAATCTCGAGCATCTATGCGTTGAGTTAGAAGGACCATATTGAAGGTAACATTGGGTAGATCTTTGATGTCTCCATCTCTATGTTACATACATTGCCACAAAACTTAACATACCACTTACCTTAAGGTACAGGGTATAACAAATGCTAAGCTGACTTCGCCCTAACCATAATTAAGAGCAAAAGCAACATAATGTCATCTCTCTTACTTGGAAGGATTCATAAAATTTTTTCATTTACAAAAAAAATTAAAATTAAATGTTAGACTGTACAAAAACTGTAATGCGTAAAGGTTACTTTTAGCTTAAACAATACCCATACGGGGGCACTTGACAATCAATTTAATGGTGGTGATAATGGGCCATGTCTAACGCTTCCTTAACTCCATCCAGATTGACGTGAAGCTTACATTTCCATTTCCAACTCAACCATTTGCATAAACATGTATGTACATTAGGGCGGGTCAATTTTTTTTCGGTATAAGGCTTTTAGCGATATTGATTCTATGGGTCGTTCTATGAAACTTTGACAAGAAAACGAATATTTTTCAAAATAGTTTTTTTATCAAAATATTTAAAAATCGAATTAGACTTAAGGCCAAAAAAAGTTTTTTTTTTCTTAAGCCAAATGTTTATATGGGGGTTTTTGGGGTCGAGGAATCCATTTTTGACATCTATTTTTATTTTTGAACTCCGCCAGTGCTTTTTTTTTTTTAATTTTTTTCTCTCCTCCGGCAGCGGCTAAAAATAAATATAAGTGCCAGAAATGGATTCCTCGACCCCAAAAGCATCAATATAAACGTTTGGCTAAAGAAAAAATAACGTTTTTTGTCCTTATATTAGCAATGTCTAATTCGATTTTTAAATATTTTGAAAAAAAGCCTATTTTTGTTATATTCGAAATTCGTTTTAGACCTACATAGTTTCTTGGGCAAAGTAGCTTACAATGACCCATAGAATCAAAATTGCTGAGAGCCTTTATACCGAAATTAATTGACCTACCCTAATGTACATATATGTATGTACTTATGTAGGTATATTGTCGTGTTTGTGTTCGTTTGATACCCGGATGCCCCTTCATGTGGAACGTGCCAAATTTCTAATCAAAATTGCCGCAAAACAGCAGCCAACGCAGAAACTAATTGTTTCGTATTGGTGTTCCAGATTCCCTCTGCCTGTATGCATATGTATGGTGTGTGTGTGTATTACAGTGTTGGAAAAATTCGCTTAGCGCATTAAAAATTTCATCGAAATCGATTTTAATTACAAAGTCAATGCGCATAATTGCTTTTGATCTACGCTCCTTAAGTGGGAAATGGTCTTTGATGTTTCGACTTATAGATTTAGGAAAACTTTGTTGAAATCGGATAAGTTTTTGCATATATTTGTGCACCTTTTTTTGAGGATCAAGCTGTCGTTCCTACCCGACTCTAAAAGTTTTAAAGGAACTTCTAGTTAAAGTGGGGTTAATTTGTTAAATTTTGGCCATAACTCCCAAAACTAATAAACAGGACGTCTTGCTCACAGATCCACATCTCCACCTGAAGAATGCTCACCAAAATAGCGTTCAGTAAAATCTTGGATAAGAATCCAACGGGGCAAGATGTCGACATAAATCGAAAAACTTCATCTGCCCATCTTTTGGTAAAATTTCAGCTCTATAGCTCTTATAATCTCCGAGATCCTTTTGTTCACACAGACATGGCTTTATCGGCTGATCAAGAATATATCAACTTATACGTTTGTACCTTTGGTACAGTATATAAAAACAAAACTTTCTTCCGCTTCTGTAGCAGTTTCGCGAAACATAAAGGTACACCAAAGCTTTTAGCTCCAAGTTTAATAAAAATCCATGGGAAGAGTGCAAAGTAAAGAAGAGTTTAAGCCTTAAACTCAGACTATGGCGCATCCGTCAAGCTTTACTGTCAAAAAAAAAAGAATCGCAATAGCAACTACGAATAGAAGAACAACAGGCAGCAGAAGCAGCACAGAATGCTTGATTTAAATTAAATTTAACTTTTTTGCATATTAAAAAAGTTTTGCATTTTTCAGGCGAAATAAGAAAAGTTTGCTTTTCGGCTTTGCTGTCGTACTGGCATTGCCTCTATGGCATGTATTATAGTAGTGCGTACGTCACCTTCAATCCCCCTCAACACATCCGTGACTAGCACTTAAGTGGCGCAAATTGAATCTTGCTTTCCCATTTTCATACTCACAGAGTACCGAGCATTCATCTGCATCCAGAAGTCTTATCCGTTTTTACAAACATCTGAAGCAAAACCAGATGACAACAAAAAGCAAACTACAACCAAAAGACTAGCAAAGTCAACAATAAGCACTCACGAATTTTTACCATAACTTGCTGGTTTACCACGTAAGCACTTTTGTAAAAATTAAGTGGCCAAAAAGAAAAAAAAAACATAAATCAGATATCAGGTGCAACAATTAGACCGTTACAAAGAAGTGCATTGATGCTACTTTAAATGCGCACCTGAGTTTCTGCTTCGGCCTGGGACCTGGAGTATGCACTCTCTGCATTATTTTATAGTAAATTATGGCACCGATGCTGCAGTTTTTGTGGGCGTGCTATTGGCAACGTGTTTTATTTACTGAAATGGCAATATGGCAGTAGCAAGCAAAAAATTGGGAGCAAAACAGCAAAACAAGTGGGCCGGATACATTCGGGAGATGCCACTATAATATACCCTCTAGCCTACATAATCGCCGCAATGCTTGTCAATGGGTCTTGCATGGGTTAAAACAAATAGTTTTTTCAAATTTCAGTTATTAACCTAACGCATTATGCCTTGACTTTTTATTTACTCAATAATTTGTTTAACCATTTCTTCTGTGGTAAAATGGCGTTCTAATTATAATTTAAATAAAACATGGAGTACGTTAAAGGCTGGTACAGACGATACTCTGAACCTACGCATTGCAATCAAATTCAGTATAATGCTTAAAATTTATGATTGCCAAATTTGGTTGCTATATCTTCATGAAAAACAAAAAACACGAATTGTGCTTAGGAACTCTAAAAAAATCCCAAACCCCAAATTTGGTTATGATATCTTTACCGAAAACCTAAAACTGTACTGAATAACTCCCATGGTAGCTATATAATATAACCCCGACATCGAAAAATAAATAAACTTGCTTAGCATGACATAGTAACGCATCTAATTTTAATGTTTGGTTGCTCTAGCTCCTAACATCCCTGAGTTCTTGGCGTTCATACAGACAGACACATGGACAGACGGACGGACAAACGGACAGATGGACGTGGGTATATCGACTTCTCTAGTCACCCCGATCATACTTTGGGTAACTTTGGGGGGTCTGCGACGTCTCCTTCTGTACCTACATTTTCGGGTTGCACAAACTTAATATACCCTTTGTACCATACGGTACAGAATATTTATTAACTTATTAGAACCAGTACAGCCACAAACAATTCAACAAAACAAACCACCTCGATAGAAAAGATGGCGTACGTTAAAGTCGGACGCTGACGACTTTGGGATACCCTGTACCACCACATTGCAATCAATTCCGATATAACTCTAAAAAACTTGTGAATGTCAAATTTGCTTACGATATCTTCATAAACACACGAAATATAACGAATTTAACACCAAACAAGTTTTTTTGTATTTATGACCCATCTTCATAACATTTGGTACAGTATTAGGGAACTCAAAAAAACTACCAACCACCAAATTTGGTTACGATATCTTCATAAACAAACGAATTATCCATCTAAAACTCTTGGTTTATTTTCGAGGTTCTCTAGAACTCCCCTATGTGAGCTATAGTATATAATGTAACCCCGATTTCAAAAAAATAAAATAAACTCCTTGTCACCTGATTATACTTAAGGTAACTTTGGGGGGTCTCCGACGTCGTCTTCTAAATGTTACATACATTTTCGGCTTGCACAAACTTAATATACCCTTTGTACCATAAGGTACAGGGTATAAAAATTCATTATACTTTGGGCATTTCCACAGAAATGTCAACCAGGGTCAAAAAATACAATGTTAAGAAAAGAGGGATTTTTTTCAACATTGTAGTCAAAAATGGGTTAAATTTGATATGACACTGATTTTACAGCTTTTCTTATTTATTTGCATAAATAATTGACTTAAAAACTGAAGATATTTAGGTTTTTCTTGTTTTTACTACTTTTTGAGTGATTTTCAGTCTAATTTGTTAAGGTTTCTCATTTAATTTTTTCGTTTCACTTCTCTTGAATTATCACTTTTTGTACACGTAAACATTTATATTTTATTATTGTTAATTTAAAAAATTACTTGAAGAAATTCATAAAACTAAAGAGGTGGAAAAATATGTCGCGTACTGAGTGGTCACGCACTTAATCAGACTTAAGTTTATAAAAAAAAAAATAGTATATACATTTTAACAAAATAAAGTGTAAAAGAAAGCTACAATATTTCACATTAGTTAAAATTGCTTTTAAATATTTTGGATTATTTCGAAGATTTTTACATTTTTGTGGATGCAGTCGCAAAACGACTTCTATTTTTGTCGCGTACTAAATCGCAGATTTATTGCCAATATATTGGAAACGATAAACTAGTATCAAAAAATGAACACAAGAAAAAAAAAGTTGTATATTTTCTTTCCTTTTTTGAACTTTAAAGGCTTACGAATATCGCGTACTGCAATCCTGGAAATGCCCATATTCGACAATATTTTTCAAACGTCGACATTTTCAGTACGGCTTCTATACTCTTCTCTGAAACTCTTTAAGTTCTTAACTGATTTGGATAAAACTAACACACATTTGTGATGAACCGTAGAATGCAAGTGAAGATCTAAGCCATAAACCGCATGTGTTTGTAAAATTTAAAAGTTCTTGGTCTTCAAAAATAGGCAATGAATATTGCTTACGAACTCCAAAAGATACTTCTTTAAACAAAACAAAAAAAATCGAAATTTGCACCAAACACGCTTTTTTGATCGATTGGTCCTATGGAGCTTAGGTACTTTAAAAAACTTCCAACTGCCGAATTTGGTTACGATATCTTCATAAAGTTTCTGAAACACCCCTGTGGGCGCTATATAATAGAACGATATAAAAAATAAAATTAACTTGTCTTCCGTAGGATAATAACGGATCGAATTTGAAAGTTTGGTTGCTCTAGCTCTTACCATCTCTGAGATCTAGGCGTTCATACAGACGGACGGACGGACAGACGGACATGGGTATATTGACTTCTCTAGTCACCCTGATCATACTCCGAAGTCTCCTTCTGCAGGTTACATACATTTTCGGCTTTCACAAACTTAATATACCCTTTGTACCATACGGTACAGGGTATTTAAACAGACGTCACATACCCCAGCACTAACTTAATATACTCTTTTACACTTTTGGGTACTGGGTATACAAATAAAAAAACAATGGTACTTTGCTGTCTGCAAGCAAACAAAATGGCTGCCGTTGTTTTGGAACTAACTGAAGAGCTGCAGAGGCTACGGCAACTGGCTTATAGAGATTTATGCCACGTTGTTTTTGGCTGACTGTTTACCTGCCTGCTGGAAATGGCAACAAAAACTGCAAAACTGCTGTGTGTCTTGGTTAAATATTTCTTGCCCGGCTTTTTCTTTATGCCTGTGATCTTTGCCAAATGCCTAGTACATACTACATATACATATATACCAAAAAACATCGTGAATGTCTGCATATTACGTGTACGCATACGTAATAAGTAAATGACAGCTACTTCTTACCATCAAACACCATGGCGAAACCCTTTGCGTATTCAGGATTCATACGATCACCGATTCCTGGTTAAGGAAGTTATTTGCAGCTACCTCTTTGCTGCCTCCTCCCAAAAGCAATAAGGCCGACACCATTATCTCTTTCGTGCTCTCTACCCTCGTCTTTGGAAAATATCAAATGGCTTTGTCATCGCAACACTAAAGCTCAAGTGCAGCTCATTGTGACGCTAAAATTGAAGTTCGCATTCTAAGAGTGCCAAAGACCTCGTCCTCCAAGCTCTGAGCCATGAGCCGCTTCTACGGCATTGGCACTTCAAAAAGCTTGCGATAAGGAAGTAAAATTGTATGGCATCCTCACCCAACTCGCTCTGTCACTTGCCTCCTGCTCTTGCCACTTCCCGTTTATATTTAATGCTGCTCATATAACAGAGAGCAACAAAAATGACGTGGCAGGCAACAACAATGGGCCGCACTTTGGCGTTTAGTGTAGAGCCACTTGAGTGCATTGCCTTTTTATAGATTGGCTGTCGTCGCTTAAAGCCGTTCCCTCCAGTGCTTTGAGTGGCAATTTTTATTGTCGCTGCGATTCGATTGTGAAGCCACTTTCTAACACTACAGCCAACGTCCGTACTCATATACACTTTAGTCCACAATCGATCAAAGGTTCTTAAGTGACTGTTTGACTAGACTCCAACACCTGGCGAACACTGCATAAATCTCTCCAAGCATCTCTTTATTAATTTACGATTAAAGACAAGCATCCCGATTGGGAGTCAATTTACATTATCAATAGGCTATTCATGCCCACAGAGAGTATCCAAAAATTAATATTTCATCTAACGTATATAATTTGAAAATATTTTTAATAAATAAAAACAAAAGACAGTTAATTAAATTAAAATATTCGATAAAATCTATCAACTCACTTCAGATTAATGGAAGGGAAAAGGCGCATGGCGTAAAACCTCCCTATAATAAATAGAAAATACTAGTAAAAGTTAAAATAGCCAGTGGACAATATTATAATTTATATTTTCAGATTTATTTTAAATTTACAATTATTTAGATTCTGCGTAAATTTGTTAATGCCCAATGGCACTAACAACTGCTCCAAAGATTGTCTAAGGCAACAGACCAGAAGCCAGTGTATTATAGTCGAGATGTACCGACTGCAACCAGCCCACTTGTTTAACCTTTCAATTATGGTTCAAAATCTTGCCCATAATTTTAATAATTTTTAAAAAATGTTTTTCTAAAATTAAGAGAACATTTCAGAGTTAGTGGAAACTTTTTAAACAAAATTGAGCATTCAGGTATTTAGTAATTGCGTCACCCATAAGTTTTGTATAACGTAACGCTTTGCATAACGACGAGTTGCGATTGAGCCTGAACACTTAGAATCCAGAATACAGGTTCTATATCTCAGAGTTGATGAGAGCGACAGACACAAAAATCTCCGTAAAAGTTGCGCATTGTCTGCAAGAAAGTAAGATTTATCGATTCGTGACAACATCTACGCAATTTACATCTATAGGGTGGTACATTTAAAAAATGGAATTTCCTTTTGCTTTAAAAAAGAACGGCCCAATATATTTCAATGGTTTAACATTAAATTGAAAGGTTGGTCTATGACATTTATTTATGAAAAATAATGTCGGTCAAATGACCACCATGGCAGACTTGGAAGTACCCCATTCGATCCACCCAATTTTTGAATACATTTTCGATTGTTTTGAGCCTTATGTCAGCAATAGCAGCTTAAATTTCGTGCTTGAGGTCTTGAATTGTTTCTGGATGGTTGGTGTAACAACCCCAAAGATAATGGTCTAAAGGCGTCTGTTGAGTGGTGTCTCGTCCACGGCGCCGACGCGGTCCACTTATATCAAGCCCCTATTGCCCACTACCAAAAGCAAATGCGATCTTTTCAGTTTTCAACATTTGTGTCAATATCTGGACTGAAATCTTTATTTACGCATTATTTTCTTTCTACTTCATTATTTGACATTATTTTACTACTTACACTTGTGGTTTGCCTGTCAAAGGTCATCATTTTCACTTTTTCCGTTTTTGACTGTATTGTTCCACGTAACCTTTAAAAACTTGTTTCCAATCAAACAAATTATGGTTCAAACAGACAGTCTCACGTATCTATACAAATAATTTTAAATAAATATTGAGCCGGCCTGCATAAAATTGGTAAGCTCTAAAAATGATTAAATTGATTTATTACACTAGTTTACAAATTTTAAAAAAGTTGGTATCCTTAACATGTTTTAGTCGTTGCCGTAGTAAAATTTTATGCTAAAACCGAAAATGCAGTCAAAAAAAATTTTTCATGAAATTGGAAATTCGAGATATTTCGAAAAAACAATTTTACGAAATTAGTAAAAAAAAAAGTGCCTCTACTTAACAGCAAATATCTCTGGTTCTACTAAACTTATTTCGATCATTTTTATACTTGACTGTAGATAACTAAATTACCCATCGATTATATTTGAAACATTTTTTTGTCAAACTTACGGTTCGGTCGCTATTTATGCATTCATATGAACATTTTTTATGACCTTTTACCTATTGTAGTGTCCATCAAATACTTTCGGATCGTCTTTAAATTTTACAGGCGCTATATGCAGGTAAAAAGGATTGTTGATATCGACGGTTTAAAAATTTGTCATACCAGCGGCGGCCACCCTACTGCAGAAGCTATTGCAGTATTATTGTTGAGAACTATGACAAGTTGATGTAGTTGATTGTTCACGTACACATTCAGCAACAGCAGCAATGTTTGCGATCAAACGCTCCTAGCGAGTACGTATACGGGTTGGTTTATCCGCCAACATTGCAGTTTCACTGACTCGCTTCACAAATTGTTCCAAAAATTGGGTTTGCCAATTTTTTTTTCAAACTCACAGTTTGAAATAAGTTTTTAATATTTCCCAACTTTTTTCAACCGAATAGCGCCCCATTTCGTAAATGGCAGAGTTTTTACTAAATAATATTGAAAAAAATATTAAGATGGGATGAAAACTTTAAAAGATATAGTCAAAAATAATAACACTTTAAACACCATTGACGTTTAATAGGGGGATAGGCTACCCTTGCAAGTCATTTTTCTTGAAAATGCATAAAATCTCAAAGTTAATTTTTTTTTGGAGCACCCGACTGATTCCAATTTTTTTTTCTAAGTGTGTATCCCATCCGTCATATCTTACTACCCTAACACTATCTCCGGATGTCAATCCCAAAGACATTTGTTTGCAAAAAAGAATAAGGAAAAACTATTGAGTCGAAACCAAACATAAAAAGTACAAAACAAATATTTATACCCTAAGCCTATAGGTACAAAGGGTATACTAGGATCGAAGGAGGCGTGGCAGACCCCAAGTCTTTTATACCAAAATGCTTATCATAGCCTCGGGTAGCGATTAAGCCATGTCCGTCTGTCTGTCCGTCCGTCTGTATGAACACCTAGATTTCGGAGACTATAAAAGTTAGATATACGAAACTTTACCAGATGGTGCGTATATTTCCTGAGAAGATTAAGTATGTTGAATTATGTCAATATCTTACCCCGTTTCTCCCTAGTAGATGATCTGACAGTAATGCTTCATAATTACATGCATCATTGTCTCAAAAATTTAAAAAATCGGGCAAATACAACAAAAGTTATAGTCGAAAATGTACAAATTTCACCTTCCTTTGCCGATAAGCGTCATTAATATTTGACCCTACGTTATTTTGGTAATAAGTGACCTAGAATAACCAATTTTGGTAAGATGATTCATGAGGCTCTAATGAACAAATTCACATCTAAATTTTATCGATATGATACCCCACCCCCTGCAATCGATTTTCCGTGTTTTTACCCCCCAGCATCGATAAAATTTGGATGTGTATTTATTCATTAGAGCAGCGGTGGGCAAAACTACTAATGCAATTTTTGTGCCTGTGTGCGTAAACAAAAAAGAGCTTTCGCAAAAACCGAGATAAAATGGACAAATAATAATTTTTTTTGGCATAGTTGTCATTAAATTCGACAATATCATCGAGTTATATTCTTTCGTGTCTTGCCATGCGGCTCTGCTTTGCGTTCCATTGTAAAACTAGCTCACACGTACGAGACGAGCTTTTACGGTAAAAAGCTCTTTTCTCGTACGTGTGAAAGCTCTTTGGCACGCGTGCCGTCTAAGTGCCCACCGCTGCATTAGAGCCACGTGAAAATTGTGATTCTAGGTCACTTGTAACCATAATTACGTAGAGTCAAATATTGATGCAGTTTATAGGCATGTGTGGTGAAATTTGTACTTTAAATAACTTCTTTGACGTAAATTTCGATTTTCATCAAAATCGGTACTAATTTAGGGAACTTATAGGTATAAATATCGCATTTCACAAAAAATATATATATTCCAATTGGAAAGTTCTTAGAAGGAATATGCAGGAAAAATTTTTTCGAGACAAAAGGTACAGGGTATTCCACTGTCTGGCACCGCCTCGACTGTACCACATTCCCGACTTTAACGTTCCTTTTTTTTTTGGACAGGGTCAGACTTCGACGCAAAAGTTTATATTTAGTTATTTTTGGGTATATCTCTCGAAGTTCTCAACCGAGTTAAATAAACTGGTAGATTGTTAATGTAACATGAAAGGTCCACGGCAAATTTCAACTTTATTCGGGGAATAGTTTGGGGTTAAAAAGTTTGGGTGATTGGAAAATGGATTTTAGATTGACAATTTTTACCTATCTATAACATCACAACGGATTTTTATTAAATTTGTAACCATGAATGAGTAATAAAAAAAACAAAGGCGTGTTTTCAGTTTGGTGGCCAATACGAAATATGTGAAGAAGGAGATAAAATTATAATTAATCGGTCGTGAAAACGAAAAACCAAAAGGAATAAATTTTGTTCGTTTTTGCGTACTCCAAATCAGTATTTTTTGCGGTCGCTATCTACTCATATTTCCTCTACCCTTTGTTAGCACAGCTCTACACCTTTCGATTAAAATTAACCACGATTATGCTATTCCTATTACATGGTTAGGTTAGGTTAGGGCAGCAGTTGGGACTGACGTCCCAACTCACATAGGCCAAGAATAGGCCCGTTGTGATACCGCTACGGTGGACTATTTCCCCTCTTCCCCACTCAAGAGGTCCCCTGTATAAGATGAGTCCGCCATCCGGCGGCCTGGATGAACCTTAGAAGGCATTTTGGACTCTGTTCGGAGAGCTGAGATAAATCATCAAGGAAGTGTGACTTTAGAAAGCGGAACCTAGTCCTGCACAGTCCAGGACAGTAACAGAAAAGGTGCTCCACAGTCTCCAGCTCCTCTTCATCGTCACAACTTGTAAAAAAGTCGTGGTGGGGAGCATTTAGCCTGGATGCATGGATCCCCACCAGCCAATGTCCTGTGATCGCACGTATGACTGTCGAGCACTGAGCTCTATTTAAACGACAAAGTTCCTTAGTTCTTTTCGTGCTGTATGTCGGCCAGGTTTGCCGAGATATTCTACACGTGTTCGATGTCCGCTTCCACGTTTGGTTTGCAGAGAGAGCGAAGTAATTTCGTATTCTCATTTACAGCTGGCCATGGGTATACCCAGGCCCTCCTTGTCCTGAAGGAGGATGCTGGTAGTTCCTTGTCTAGCCAGTTCATCCGCAATACAGTTGCCCTCGATATCCCTATGTCCAGGGACCCATATGAGGTGGATTGAAAACTGCTTAGCCATCTCCTCAAGAGATAAGCGGCAGTTATTCACTGACTTCATACACGATGTCAATGAAGCTAGAGACTTGATAGCCGCCTGGCTGTCCGAGTAGATACAAATGTTCTTGTTTCGAACTCGTAGGTTTCTTATTGTTGTGAGAGCCTCTTGGATTGCAGTGACTTCCGCCTGAAAGACACTGCAGTGATCCGGGAGTCGGAAAGCTGTTCTTACGTCGAGTTCCTCAACGTAGACGCCTCCACCTACACGATCATCCAGCTTGGAACCATCCGTGTAAATCTTTATCGAGCCATCTGGGCCTGGTACCCCTATACTCCACTCCTCCCTGGTTGGAATATGGGTTTTGAAATTTGTTGTGAAATGTTCCTGCGGGATGCAGTAGTCTGTACTCTTGGGAATAAGTGGGTTTCCCTTGAGAATCTTTGCGTGACCAAAGTCATAGTCAATCCATTTTTTCGCCTCTCTCATGCGTAAGGCTGATAGAACGGCTTATTGTTTACCCACCTTGTCCAGAGGCAGGAGGTTTAGTATAGGATCTAGTGCTTCGTTTGGGGTGGAGCGAAAAGCTCCGCTGATGGTCAGTTCTGCAGTCCGCTGAACCTTACCCAACTTTTTTACATTGGCCATCTTATCTAGAGTTGGCCACCAGATCGAGACTCCATACATAAGGATCGGTCTGACAATGGCAGTATATAGCCAGTGAACTATATTTGGAGACATACCCCATTTAAGTCCAATGGCTTTCTTACACGTGTAAAGATCGATCGTGGCTTTTTTCCTTCGATCTTCTGTATTCAGGTTCCAGTCCAGTTGGCTGTCTAGGACCAAACCGAGGTATCTGGCTGAATCGCTGAATGGCAAATTAATACCATTCAGCTTGGGATTTATAAGGGCAGGAACTTTATACTTCCTGGTAAAAAGCATAAGCTTTGTTTTGTCTGGATTGACTCCCAATCCGCTGGCTGTGGCCCATTTTGAGAGCGTATGGAGGGCATTGGTCATGCGCTCGCAGAGAGTTTGTGGGTATTTGCCCGAGAAGGCAACTGCTACGTCGTCGGCGTACGCATTTATATTGCATCCGCCCCCCTCCATGGAGCGAAGAAGCCCGTTAATGGCAACATTCCAAAGAAAGGGGGACAGGACTCCGCCTTGGGGCCTATTACATACAAGGGAAATATTTTTAATGCAAGACATGAACCATATTTTATGCAAGACATGCACCATGTTTGTGTATGTGAAGTTCACATTGTGAACGTATAGCAAAAATTCGTTTTGAAATCAGAACAAATTAATTAAAAATAATTCTCAATAAATACTTAACTTCAAATGGGCATAAATATAATGCAAAAAAATTTTAAAAAAAAAATTTTGTTTAAAATTTAATTAATTTAATTTTTTATTTTTTTTTAATTTCCCTGACTCACTATTTTGTCAGTCGCCCTTGGGCGACTGTTCGAAGAGAACAGGGACTTTACAGTTTATAGCCAAATCCGAACGGCGAACGGCCTTGAATTAATAGAGATTTTCTTAGGCAAATAGCGTTGTTGCCGCTTCCCTTGAAGCGGTGTTAAAAATACAAAAATACAACGGATTCTTAAAATTAAAACACGGTTAAGTAATTTTAAAGTTAAGTGAGTATGAGTAGTGTAGTGTTTATTAAAACCAAGGAATTTAGATAGCATACATACAAAATATTAACAAGCGGAAAAGATCAAAACAAAAAAAGCAGCTAACAGCTATCACATTTTCTTTCATTCTCTTTAACTCGAAAGCAAAAGCTGAAAACATCATGATTTTTGCAAGCCAACAGCTGACCGCCTACATTTTCTTTCATTCTATTCGTTTCACAAACGCACACAAAAGCAACTCAAATGTAAACGCTGAAAACGTCATGATTTTTGCAAGCAAGTACTTTTCAGAAGTATCGAGTGTTCGTCTCTATTAGTTTGATACTCCTTGATGATTTCTTTTATCTTTGAAGCTGTTGACCGTATTAAAATGTATAACTTTTTTTGGGTGCTGTTATAAACTGAAATTAAATGAAACACATGCATTTTTATTTTCATAAATTTATTTCAAATTTTTATATAACACGATAGTAAGTTTCGATGGAAACTTGCTATTATATTAAAATTGTATTAATGATTTTAGTAAATTTACTTAATGTCTAATAAAGACAGAATGTAAATAAAATGCAAAAAAAAAAAAAAAAATTTATAAAAATTATTTTTGTTTATTATTGACAATTTTTGTTTTTTTTTGCTGGAGAATAAACATTTTTGCTACAGAAATTAAAAAAAAAAAACATTCATTTAAATTTTGATCACAGGCTTATTCTATTCTTGTTGCGGCTTGTTGTTGTTAGTGCTGCTTTTGTTGTAGCTAGTGCAGTTTTATTGGTCGTTGTTGTTGCCTTTTCTCTTCAGTCAGCGCATAGTCATCCAAGTGCATAGTGGGGGAAATTAATAATTTAGCGGCGATTAACATCTTTTGAAAAAATCAACCAACTACCATCAAATTTAAAATATTTTTTGTTCACCAACATTTTCGACGAGTTTTGTTCAAGCAAACACCACAAGACACTATAGTAATTTTAGAGTTATCTCAGAAGTTACTTTTCCTACTAGTGTTCCAAATAAAATAACATCTTCGGAAAAAACACAATTAGACTCCACAACCAATTTTAGATTTTTGCTGTTACATACCTTTAACTTTAATTAAAAACAAAGTTTTACAACTGCACTAATAAGCAGGGCAAGCAAAAAGAGTTGCCGTTTACCATCCTGGTATATTATAAATCGAATTCAATAAATTTTGGGCCAATTTAGATCGAACGATTTTTATAGCATTAAATACAAGTCCCCGTAGCGGGACTTTCGACCGTTAAGGGTTAAAATGAATCTTCAGTTGATTGGTATTCCACTCACTGTGCAGCATGGCGCTCTATTCTCGGATCGGCGGTCACGCGAATCCCTTTTTTCCCACACATACAACTACATACATACATATATGTACAATGTGCATAGATATTTTTCGTTCAACAGAATGAGAGTCGATAGTTAAATACCCTTTTTTGCATTGTATACGTGAATCTGTTCTACAAGTGTTAAAACAGTCACATACTCCGAAAGTATTGAATTGTGAGAAACTAACGATCTATAAATTTAACTAAACAACGAAGCTTAAAGCCGACTTCAATTGCCAGCTCACGGGAAATCCTTGCTCTATTTTTAGATTCACGCTTTACTCTGCCCGCCTGTACCATAGAGCTCTAAACATTTTGCGCACATTGAATATATGAAATAATTTTTGTTTCATCCTTAGTTAATTGGTATTCTTTTAAACATAATAAAAAGTAAATAGTTATATTTTTGTTGTTTCTGTTGTCAGGTGGTTATTTCGTCTGAAAAAATATTTTGACTCTATGGTAGGGTATCACTGTGTTGATACCCAAGTGTCGCTATTGCTTCCATGTGAAGTTTTGCAAGCAAATCAATCAAGCCTGCGATAGCTCAGTTGCAGATTCTCGACCGAAGGTTTGGAGGACAACAACAACAACAATGTGTGCGTGTGTCATTGCTCAACTCACAGCCAACTGCAAAAACAAAATAGTGACAAAAAATAATAGCAAAAAAGGAATTACATATAATACAAACATATACTTTTCAGCAAGAGACAAAAATTAGTTAATACTAAAAAATAAGAGGTATTAGTAAACATTTTAGTTAAAATTATGAAAATACAAATTCGTGTGTTTTATTCAATTTCAGTTTTTTTAAGCATCAAAAAAAATCATACACTTCGACGGCACATCTTCATAAATAAGGCTTCACAAGCTTCTTGGCAACGATTTCTTGCACATACACACTTGCACAGAAACTATGAATGCACAATTACTATGTATATGTACCTGTTCCCCACATGCATATGCAGCAGAAACTCGGCAACCTTGCTCGTCTGATACGCATTGTTTAACAAAGGCATTATAAGAAATTCGGCAACATTGGTCATTTGCTTCCGCTAGGTACATACATATATATATGTATATATGTATTTGTATGTATTACATATATATTTAATGTATATATGGGCAAAGAATATACATATACATACAAATAGTAATTCTATATTCTTCAGCAGAAGCAATAGAAAATTATGAATAGTTTTATGATAATGCAACTAAATTTATTTTATATTTCTATAACAATGTCAGCTAAATAAATGCAAGCTTTTTAGTACATGATTTAAAAAGTATTTGGTTTTATTCAATAAAAATCATACATTTTGACGGCAACATTTTCGTCAATAAATCTTCAACAGTTTCATGAACAACTTCTTGCACACATGTACAAGCCTTTGCATTAACAACCTACAAATGTATACATATTTTACCTGCGTTGCTGCTGCTTTGTTTTCATAATTGCGCGCTCACAACAGCACACATTTGCGAATTTGAATAAGCAGACGAGATCAAAACAAAAACGGCAGCCAACAGCTGACTGCCTACATTTTCTTTCATTCTATTCGTTTCACAAACGCACACAAAAGCAACTCAAATGTAAACGCTGAAACCGTCATGATTTTCTGCGCCACCGAGTACTTTTTGTGCGAGTGTTCGCCTCTATTAGTTTGATACTCCTTGCTTTCATACGTAAAACCAGAGTGACGCGATAGTCGATAACGCGTCAAGCCGAACCTCGGTTTCGATAACTTAGCCATGACAGAGTTGCAACACAAAAAGGGGGTGACCACTTCAAAGATCGACAAACAGTTGGCAAGGCCAAATTATTCAAATGTTGCAGTTGATGCCTGCATCCGCAACAAGCGTCTTTGAGCTAGGGGTGCCAGTGCTAGGCTTCTGCGGGGAATCAAACCACCGGCCATACCGATGGCCACAGGGTATTAATACTAAAAGCCAAAAGTGTACGAATAAATTGTTTGCTAAGGAACTGCATTATCACAAAAAGAGAATAGTGATAATATGCTTTAAACGTTGGATATTTTGAATAATGGGCCTAAAAAAAAATAACTCACAGACTTGAGCTTTTACTTTGGTGTAGGTGTAAATACTCTAGTTTATAAAATATGTAAATATTTAATTGTGAAATAAAAATGTATGCAGGGCAAAGAAGAAAAGCAAGTTTCATTTGGCAAAGCATCTCGAGAGGAGCTACCATGGTCGTTCAAGCCAGTATAACCACATATTCGGCAGTAAACCAAAAGAACAGTGAGTAAACAAGCGCCTGCAGCCCCAACACCCCAACACCACAACATACCAACACACACTCTGGCACACATATTTTATAGGATACTAAGACACAGTTAGGGTGCGTGTGTGGCAGTGGAAATGGAAGTACGTTAGGGTGTGGGTCCATCAATTTATTTGCACCACGCACGCGAATGTAAACAAATTAAATTGCAAATCATGATTAGCTAGCTGGATGCAAAAAAAAAAACAACAACAAACGCTATGAAAATGAACGCGATGGCAATGAATTCGTGGATCTTTTTGATGCGGATTTGTTTCCAGCTCCTGTTTTTATACCCTGCATCTACCCATGTTCAAGGGTATGATAGATTTGGACAATGTATATAACAGGCAGAAGGAGCAAGCAACTGAGCCATGTATGGCTGTCGGTCTGTCCGTTTCCCCTTAGGAAACTTTTGCGTCTTACCATCAAACATCGGTCGAAAGATATACGAAACTGTTACGGAAACGCTAATGGAAAGCAGCTGCAAGCATATCTAGCGACTACTAAAGCACGAAAATCTAAAAACGAGGCAAATACCGGGAATGGAAGTGCAACCAAGAAGGCTAAAGCGCTAAACACCAACAGAACTAGCTCGTATCTTATTATAATAATAATTATAATTACAGAAATCCATACCTGTTATATTAGTAATAACTAAATAGCACTAAAATTAAACTAATAATATGCTCTTGCAAAGAGAAGGTGCATTTTAATTCCGAGCCCCATACACCAATTAATTATTGTTAAACTCAACAGATTGTAATTTATAATGGAAATTAAAACAAAAATACTGGGTATTACACCGTCGGTCACTGT
Organism: Chymomyza fuscimana; assembly: GCA_949987675.1. Lineage (NCBI taxonomy): Eukaryota > Metazoa > Arthropoda > Insecta > Diptera > Drosophilidae > Chymomyza > Chymomyza fuscimana. The sequence continues at coordinate 63,511,420 of OX465088.1, forward strand.
TTCGACTGTACCCCTTTTTTATACGCAGTACATTTGGGTACAAAGGGTATAATAGATTTGTGCAATGTACATATGTAACTGACAGAAGGAGGCGTGGCATGTTCTCCAATTGGAAAGGGTATCATATTGTCGCGAATAGCCACGACTGTATTTCGTTTTTTTTTCTTTAAATTTACTGGAGACAATGCGACAATCCAAAACATCGCAGCTGCTTTCACACATTGTCATGCAGTCTCCGTCGTTGTTGTTTTTGTTTGTATACAAACAATTTATTATTTCCACTTTCTATGTACATATGAGGAACGCAATAACTTGAAATCAGAACAGATCCAAAAAACAAAAAAACAATATCCTTAGTGGTGGCTTGTTGCGGCTGCTACGTGCCGGAGTCCATGGATGTGTGCCGCTTGTGTTACGTGCGACACTTTTGATAATATGGTAAATAATTTAAACGAAAACTGACAGTGAAAAAAGGAACAGCAAGCGAAACCAACTTCAACCGAAACGCCAATGTTGATGTCGATTTGGTGCTAAATTATGGATAAATTATTAAGAGGGAACGCGAAGAGAGAAAAGAGGCGGCACAGAAAGAAACAAAAATATCCTTGCGAGAAAAGAGTTTTTGGCGGATATGGAAAAAACTATGAAAATGACGGAATTCGTTTGCAAAATTCGATCGATATCTATATATAGCTCGCTTACTAGAAAAGTGTCACAACTAAAAAAAGGTGGTACATTGTATAAACATTACTTATTGAAACATTACTTACTTATATCGATCTATCGATATATACATATGTATATTGATATCTCCATGACCTCATAGCTGTACATTATTTTAAAAAAAACTTCATATTCAGGAGTGTTGTGTGTATGGTGTTCTAGATTTATACTGAGTTCGAATCGTTTTCGTTTCGGCCAGAAACAGCTGTGTTGTTTATGTTTGTTTACGTGGCTCAAAATTTTAATGGCAGCGCATTGTGCAGCAGCCGTCTTTTAAGATTGGAAACGTAAGATGTGAACGATTCGTATGCACCAAAGGTAGAAAGGTATAATTTTATAATATATATAGAACACACCCATTCTCACCAACTTTATATGTTGTTTGTTTTATTCAATTGAACTATATTTAAACAATCAAGCATATTCTAGATTTCGACTTGTTTTGAATTGGTTTTCTAGATTTGGACTGATCTCGAATCGATTTCGAATCGATTTCGAATCGTTTTCAAATCGTTTTCATTCAGGCCAGAAACAGCTGTGTTGTTTGATTGTTTACGTGGCGCAAAATTTAAGTGGCAGCGACATCATACAGACGCCGTCTTTTAAAAATGGAAACGTAGTAAAAATAAAAAAATTATCCTGCTTGTAGTTCGCATTTTAATTTTATAAGTATAGCACACAAATTTTCGCTAACTTTATAAGTTGTTTTTTTTTATTTAATTCAACTATATTTGAACAATGTTTTAATGTTGTTTCTTTTTTTCAAACTATTTTGAGCAGCAGCTTAAGAGTCGCCTTGAGTTACTTCTCTGCTATATCCTCCTTTTTCCTGTAATGTTTTTTCCCCATAAGCACTTCACAATTGTTTAGGCCAGGAGTGAGCAACCTTTTTAATTTACGGGCCAATTTAAATTTTAAAAATTTTGGGCGGGCCGCACATAAAAATATTGAAAATAAACATTAGACTAAAAAAAATTATAGTTTAAAAAAACTAAAAAAACACACTTTAATAGTAAACCGAAGTAAAAAGTAGAAAATAATTTTGATGTATCAAGGGTTTGTATTACAGCAATAGAAAATTCCGACAATCAATTACGACTAATTAATTTGGAATAAGATTAAATTAGAAATTAAATTATTAATAAAATAATTCAATGATAGTAAAAAAAGCGTGGGGTGCTTAATATTAAATGTTACAATTATTTCAATAGTAGCTATTTATAAAATTAAGGTCATTATGAAAATATAGTAAATTGCACCCCACGCTTTTTTTACTATAATTGAATTATTGGCGCCAGCCAGACCTGAAAATCGCATTGGCAACCACCATAAAGGAACTTTTTGCAAAATAAATTTCAAGCGCCAAATGTAAAACGAAATTTGGCTCGGTATCTAAGCAAATTGGTATTGGATCGACGATTAATCGAGAACCAAAATATCGGTATCGAATATTCAGTATCGACTTCGATATTCTCGATATTCAAAATATCGAAGCGTTGTTGATATGTTCTCGGACAAGTCTTCAATTCTCCTTGCAATGGTGAATCTTGATAAACTATTGTTTGAATAAGTCGCCGACAAGTGAGTATCTCGTCACAAAAAATTGTTTCGGTTTAGTATGTACTTACTGCCATTTTATTATAATTCATTTTATAACAATATATTGATGGGAGAAAGTCGATAAATTAAATTCAATTTTAGAAATGCTTGGCGGGCCGCATAAACATGTTTATGGCCCGCGGGCCACGTGTTGCTCATCCCTGGTTTAGGCCATGCGGTTAATTATATCAATCTGATGTAAGTAGATGACTTTCAAGTCATCGCTTCAACAGGTACACTTGTTTCTTACAGCCTTAGTTCCTGTAGTTGACAACGTTAGTGTTTGCAAATTTACCAACATTTGGCAACGCATTATACTCTAACGTTTAGCGCTTCCTTTTTTGCCCCTTCAAAAATTTTGTATTACAAATAACTACAATATAAGCGACTCATGTTTGTTGGTTTAAAAGGTGCGCCAACTGGCCAACTATCGATAAGTTCACGTTGTAGAGTTCCCACAAGTTTTCGAACAACTAACAAAATAATTTATTCTTTCCAACATCTTTCAAAGAGAGAAACATTTCTTCTTTAAGGCCCATACGCAGTTCGAAAAATTTCGCACGGGCGAAATTCATAAATTTTGTATTACATATTTTAAGCCATCCATTTATAAAATTATCTTCGAATTAACTTGTGCAACACGACAGAAATCCAGAACACCTTACGTTCATTCCACTCGTTTTGGTTTTGCCTGTACACACAATTTTAATAGACAAATTTTGTAATAAAAATATTTTATGAAAATTAACAATGATCCGTTCCACTGAACAGTTGAAAATTTTCTTAAAACATTAAAAAATAATACAAAATTAATTTCAGTGACATTAAATGCATTTATTTAAGTACACAAATTACTTTTTATTTCGACAGCTGCGAGCCAAACTTCTTAAAACGATTCCACTTTGGTTGGAATCGAAATCTAGAACACCTTTCATTTCGATTCCGACACTTTTTGTCGAGAGAATAGAATATGCCGTTTTTTTATTCCATCTCCAGGTCTGCAACGGGTATTAACGAGTCAGCTCAATCATTTTTGCTGAAAAGGCACTCGAATGCAGTCGAATGCTCGAACTCGACAGGTTCGTGTTTGTTCCAATAGCACTCAAAACGATGTGTGTTCGGGTGCGATCAGGTAGGAGACGCAAACTTTTATATTTAAGTTCAGACAATTGGTATGATTGCTTTTGCAGTTTGCAATCATATGGTCAATTCCACTACATTGTGCTTGATTTGCAGCACCAAAAATAACAACCGTGCAAGAAAAAACTTCAGATATATTTTTTTTTTTTTCTTTCCTTTTGGGTTCCTTACAAAGAGGTGGGCACTGCGACCAGAAGATCTTTTGTACTTACTTATGTATATGATAATTATATATATTGAAACTCAAAATAGTTTGTAGTTACTCAAAATATGATGGTTCAGTTAATAAAAAAGGTTATATCTGAGGAAATAACACTCGAGCATAAAGATACTATTGGGATTGATTCTAGATGGTTTCCACATGGCAGTCTCAAATACGTAGCCTTGTTTATCAATGTCATCATGCCATTCGAAAGACTGTGACGATTCGTTGATGCCACGACAATTTATTATCGTTATTATTATTTAATATTTAAGAAATAGTGCAATATTGAATTGTTTCAACAAATTTACAGAGGAAGAAAGAGAACTAATTTTCGCCTCATAATGGGAACTTGGGGATGTTGAAGAACAGCGACAATTTATTGTAATCGAAATATATTCGGGTTGATCAGATGTTTGAAAGATTTTAGTATGGCCCTCTAAATTATAATTCAATATAGGTATGTATAATTTCTGTTTAGATTGTAACCTGTTAATTCCTGTCCGGTAGTGCAATTAAGAAAAAGTGAAAACAGTTCTAAGTAATAACGTATATAAACGCACTCCAATATATCTTAACAAAAGTAATTTAAACTCATTTGATGCCTTTATTGGTTTTTTTTTGGCATAACTTGAAAAAGTAAGTCTTTTTCTCCTAATAAATACAACGCATAAATAATTGATAAAATTAATTGCAGCACCTAACTCAGCTAATACTAGCTTAATCATCTCATACGCCATATTTTTTTTGGCTTATTAAGTTTTAACCGAACTGCCTGCATCAGGAGATCGGAACATATTTGTTTCTGTGGTGCCATTCCTTAAAAAGGGTAATATTGCCTTAGCCACTAAACTTAGCGCATTCGCTGATTTGCTTTTTTTTTCTCTGCATATAGATTTGGCACCTAATATCTGCCTTGTAATTATTACGCTGTGTGGATGCACCTAATCCAGTGAAGCTCTTATGGGCTCTCTTATAAAGTTTTGTGGTGGTACTAACAATTGGAGTGATCCGCCGCCAGCCTAACCTAAGCTCAGCAGCGAATGCTCACCTTTTTATTTTGTTGCACTTTTAACTTAAAAAGAAAAAAAATACTTTACATTGAACTATAATGTTATTAAAAATTTAGAGTTCCTTTTTGTTAATTATTCTTTCGCCAATGTTAGGATTAATTTTATATAATAAATTGTATTGTTAAATATGAAATATCTATAATTTTCTTATTAAGGAGCTATGCAGCGACGCGGTAGCCACATGATGTAGACCTTCTAGGTCACTTTTAGAGATCATTTTAATTTTTATTTCTTTGGATTAAGTGATCATGGTAGGGTGGGCATTCGCTGTTGCAACGACATCGGCACAGCCTGTTCAGCTACGCACCAACACCAGCGCAGCATGGACCTTTTATTTTTGTTATAACTTGACTTCTGTTCTTTTTTATTCTTTTAACTTTTTTTTGCAAACTTGCCCTAATGCTTTCCCGCCTTTTTTTTGTCGAACTTATACAACCTGCACGCGAAAATAAATTAGTAATGAATATAGCAGCGAGTAGGTAGCGCCGTGGTTACTTTTTTTTTGAACCTCCCCTAACTGCCTATCGCATAAAGCCGGATCGCAAGCGCGTGCTCCACATAGCCACTACACCCCCATCAGCTCGCAGACTACAACATACCCTTACGGGTTATATGCTACAGCGGTTTGCGTAAAATCAAAAGGTTAACTTTGTTACTTTGCATTAATTAATTTAAAAAATTTGTATAATTTAATTTATACAGATATTTTTAGCCACATATTTAAAAATGTATCTTCGATTTTAATAAGTATTATTATTAATTATTTATTTAGGAAAGTCTCTATTAATTAAAGACACCGCCGTTCGGATTCGGCTATAAACTGTAGGTCCCTGTTCTCTTTGAACAGTTATTAATAGAGATCCCCATGCCCCGCCCAGGGCCGACTGACAAAAATTGTCAGTCAGGGAATTATTATATATTATATATTTATTTTTTTACGCTTTTATGATATAACATGCACTGTGTAAGTGAATTCTAAAACCATATAGTCAAGAGTTCGGGCTCTAATTTCCTTATATACTTAATTATTATATGTGTTCAGAATGTTTAAAATGATAGTGTTATGATAAAGGATTGTATCGGCACTACAAAACAATTGATTATTTTGTCAAAAATAATACAGAATTGATTTAAGTGAGATAAGCCAATAACTTTTTATTTCGACTGATGTGAAGCAAAATTTTTAAAATGATTTTATCATGTCGAAATCGAGATCTATATTTTGATATTCTGACAGTTTAAGTTCTTATCGAAATCTAGAACAGGTCTGATGAATTCTAAAATGTTTTAAATACGTTTGAGGTGTTCACTTTGTCGGGCATAAATACATAATGGTTATTGTTGGTTAAATAACTTATGGCATTCTTTATGGATACTCGGATTTTTTTTTTAATTTTCGAAATTATGATGTGTTTATAGTTTCGCTTAGAAATAACAATTTATCGCATTGCCTTAAAAGCACGTTACCTATCAAAACTGTCAAACAAGCTCACGGGTTCTTCTTATAATAATCAAGGTCAAAGGGCTCGAAATTTATTTAAAAAGTGCCCCGCTTGACGTATTTTCAACCAAATAGAAAATTAAATTATAATAAAATAACAGATCAAAAAAAGGACAAAATAAAAAGTAACCGGCTTAAGTTTATTGATATTCGTTTCTTAGCCTCAAATCAATATTTGCTCATGCCAAAAGGTGAAACACTAAGGACATTAAGTTCCAAATGTTATTTAAATCAGTCGTGACAGCAGACTTTGTATTCATATGTATGTATGTATGTGTGTCTTCTGTGTCCCACGTCCCTTAAGTCTTCCAAACACTTTAACATGACCCAAACTAGAGCTATGTGCTTGCAGTATGTATCCCCTTTCCGTTGTCCACTATGTTTTACTGTGTCCAGTTATTGAATTCCACTTGTTTAGCTTGATTTTGCTCTCATAGCAAGTTGTTGTTGTTGTTGCTGCTGTTGTAGCCGCTGTGTAAACGTTGCAAAAGTTTTGCGTGTTAACAACGTTTTTCAATATAAGTTAGTAAAGTTTTTGTCCGCACATATTTGCCCAAGCCAAAAGTAAAAGTCTATGAGGCGGCAGCAAGTCAAGCAGCGCAGTCACTCACTCACTCACTCAAACAGTGCCACACACACGCACTCTCACACACAACCAGACTGGCACGGCGTATGTGTGTGAGTGTGCCCTCAATGGTTCATGTGTGTGTGTGTGTGTGTGGGCGTACGTGTGGGTATATTCTTGCCACTGCAAGTGGCATCTAAGATGATCAAATAAAGAAAAACTCTCAAGGGTATTTTAGTTAAAGAAAGCAAGTAAGTACGAGGGCAGGCTGATGAGTTATTGGCCAAGCAACGACACTTTTCATAAAAATATGCCACCATTTTAAATGCCTTCCGAAAAGAATGATTGGTCAAATTCCCCATAGTAAGCATTCGGTTTTAAAAGAAAGAAAAAAAATATATTTGTGGCCCAATTATACAATATTTCTATGGCGACTTAACTAACATCACATAGTATCTAAAACCTAACTTTATATGGCAACTTATGACACGGTCGTTAACATTTTTACAAATCCAAGAAGCAATTTCCAATTGGAAAAGGTTTCTTTTGGGTATAAATTATATTTATACACAATTTTACTGGCGTTCTAAAGTCAAGTCAAACTAAGGGACTCCAACCTCTGCGTGTTTCGCATACCCTGTACTTTCCATTAGTTCTACAGTGTTCAGTGATGAAAACAGATTTCAATGATGGTTGTTTATTGTGGGGCAATAGCACCGGAAACGCTCTACCGATTTATGGATTTGTTATGTAAAATGGAAGGTCTGCGTTGAATTGTAACTTTTAATAGAGAAAGGGACAGGGGTAAATTGCGGGAGACTGAGCGTGGCATCCCACAGATGCCAGATTTATCATATTATAGCCTATATGAGTCAATATGCCGATTTTAGTGACTGCAACTTCTTTACGAACCTCGGTGACCGGTTGTCACGTAGTCATTCGTAAAAACATTTCTGGAAGGAATAGTCAAAAAAAAAATCATTTCCCGAAAAATTTTGACCAATAAGTAAAAAAAAAAAAAAAAGTTCGACTATACTAAGTGACATACACGAAGTCCACCCCCCCGCCGTCTTACTAGTCTCCTTTTCGTTGTTACACGCGTTTTTTTCACCAACTTAATACACACATTCCACAGTACGGGGCATAAAAAGACTACTTTAAATATCTGTGGTTAGTTTGGCATGTGGGAGGGAACATGATAAATCGATTTCTGAAGTTCGGAGATGCATCAAAAAATCAAAAAGTATACGGGATCTCGCTAATTAGGCCTACATGAAGCTACAAGCCAAATTAAGTGCCTTTGGCTCACGTACAAAAATATTTTCAAACATATACCAGGTGTATAAGCTTCAATCCGCTGTTTTTTAGTCAACCCATCGGCGAAAAAAGTCGGAAGGGGCCAGGTCTGGTAATAAGCGGGATGGGGTAGCACCTCCCAGTTAAGTGTCTCCAAGTAGTTGTCGACCATTTTTGACGTGTGCGATGGTGCGTTGTCGTGGAAGAAAATAGCTTGTCATGTCTTTGTTAATAATCCGGTTTTGTTTCACGTAGAGCATGGTGCAAATTGACCAGCTGTTGGCGGTAGCGGTGGGCATTGACAGTTTCACCAGGTTTTAACTACTCATAGTAGACGATAACCCGCTGATCCCATCAGACACAGAGCACCGTCTTCCGTCCGAAAAGATTTGGTCTTCCGGACGATGTTAATGGTTGGCGGGGATCAACCCATGATTTTTTGAGCTTAGGATTCTCGAAAGCACTGCCGCCATAGGCCTCCACAAGCATTCGATGCGATTCGGCAGCCGATTTCTTCAAATTGAAGCAGAAAAGCAGAGCTTCCCGCAATTGCTCTTTGTCTGCCACAAAACTGGACATGATTACCAAAGGAAAAATATATGTTGTGTTATGAAATTGCTTGCAATGTGCACTGTTTAATGTTGACGAACATTCGAAAGATATTCTCTTTTAGAGTACAGAGTTAAACAAGTGGCGAAGACTTTGACAGCAATCATCAATGGTTACTCGCTTGATACCGTTGGCAGGCATTACTTTTCAACCTGCCCCCGTTAGCGAGAAGAATGGAGGAAAGTAACAAAATACGCGCCGGAAACAGCGCCAGGGCAAGTCAAATGAAACTTTCGCTTGATGAATTGAATTGTTGACAAACGAAGAGCAAAACACAAGAAAATTGTGTTTATTCAGTCATGTTACAGGTTGCTTGCCAGCTCATTGCCTGACTCTACAGGAATACTACATGTATCGTATAGTGCTATAGATACACAGATATATATGTACACATACGTACATACATATAGTAAGTCTAACATCGGTTAAATTGTGCTCACCTTGCTGGTTATATTATGTGAAGAAGTCGATTTGTTAGCACAGAGCCAAATCAAATATTTGTGGTCTGGGTTTCGCTAGACCAGCAAAAGGTGATAGTGAGTGAATTTTCTTTTTGATGCCTTCACTGTCGTCTCACAAATGCTCCATATGAAGTGCACTACTTAAAGAAGCACTTGGGTTCAATTGTAATGGAGTATAGAACGACTTACCATAAAAGAAGACTGCGAAATATGTTTAAATATGCATTATGCACTTATGAAGAGTTTGGCTGTGCAGCCGGTGCTGGCAGCATATCGGCAGTACCTAACCGGACCCAAACCCGCTCCAACTAGACTCTACTCTACTCGACTCGATGGCATGTTATTGCACTTAAGCTTACAACGTCTGAATGTGTCTGCCCTCTGTATTTGTGAGAGCAGGTGTAAATGTAAATGTATCAAATACGAATAGTATTGAGTATTTGGCTGGACAGTAAAGAATCAGCCTAACCCAGAGCTAGAGGAGAGCTAAAAAGCATTTAAATTTTTCCAGCAGGGCTTCTTGCTAATATTTTACTCCTTTTGCCCCAGCTCCCTCACTCATGTAAAACGACGCTTCGAGCTTAGTTTAAAAGCATTTTGTCGAAACAGAAAATTGCAAAATCTGCTGCTGGCTCTAAAGCAGTGGTCGGCACGGCCCAATCCCATGGGATTGGAGTTCACACGTACTGTGTTGTACACAAAACACATGCATGTGTGCGTGATTTTTGTACTGAACTACTCTCAGCTAATTCTCTGGCGTTGCCATGCTCTTGTTGCAAAGCAACAGACACGAAGTTGCTTGTGCATGACTTCGGCTCTTGCTTAGAGAGCGTGCTTGCTTTTTTACTCTCACAAAACTCAAGCGCTCCAGCATTAGTATGCCGTGGCTTTGGTGCTGTGTGGCAGAAAACACAAAATCAGTTTATGTTTAGTTGGCTGCAAGCTTAGATCGCGCTACGCAAATTATTGATTTTTCCATTTCCTCTTTGAACATTTTGTCCTTTTTAAAATCAATAATTTGCGTAGCGCGATCTAAGCTTGCAGCCAACTAAACATAAACTGATTTTGTGTTTTCTGCCACACAGCACCAAAGCCACGGCATATTAATGCTAGAGCGCTTTAGCGTTGAGAGAGCAAGCATGCTCTCTAAGCAAGAGCCGAAGTCATGAACAAGCAACTTCGTGTATGTTGCTTTGCGACGTCAGCGTCGAAATACGTCACAGCGGCAGAAAATGTTCAATACAAGCGCAAAAAAAAAATGCATATGTATATTTTGCCGACCACTGCTCTAAAGCAAACCTTGTTGCCGTTGCTAGAAAATGACAGAACACATTTGAATTGATGTTGCATAAGTCCTGGCCAATTGAGACTACTGCCACCAGTTGTAGGACTCTTCGGACTGCCAGTGCGGCGACCAGTGCACATGATTAGCACAAAATGTCTGGTTGTACGTTGCGCTTGTGGGATTCCAAATAAAAAAAGCCAGCAAAGCACTAAAAATGTTGCCTGCGGCATGCCGCAGCGCCAGTAAAAGTTTGCAACATTTTGTACCAATATTTACATACCTTAACATTAGTGAAAGTTTGGCATTGCGCTTTTTCACGCTATAGCCGAAAACGCTAGTCGTGGTAATGTATCGAAAAAAATGCTAAGGCTTTCGGTACAATTATTCCCTTATCTTGCAAATCATTCAATTTTTGTAAGTCTTACGCATTTTCATCTTACTGCAGATTCAACTTGGAGCTCACATAACAACATTGACGAAATTACGCACGTAGTCAAGTTGGAATGTACACTTAATCGTTTTGGACACTTTAGCTGTGGTGCGCATGCATGGAGAAAGTCATCCTTGAAGTATACTGTATACACCACATTGGGTAAAGAGCCAAAGAGCCAGACATTTCGTGCACTGTGTTAAAAGTGTTGCATCACCAACAAACAGATTCAGTGTCCAGCAGGAGCAGTGAGTGGTAGTGACTTGTAGCGGCCGTAGAACTCGATACTCTCGAAAGTGGGTAACAACTTGAACTTTCGCTTTGGTCCGCCTGGCAGCTATTTTATTTGTCCTGAACGTGTTTGGAAAATCAAAAGTTTTCTACTTCTTTTTATCTTTCTGGCTATGTCTGCAAATGGAAAAGGAAAGTGCCACCAAATGGCCAACTTTTAGAGCTCGTTACCCCAAAAATATTACGTTGAAATTTATTACCCTATGGTAGCTTCTTGGTAGTTCTTTTGCTGTCTCGTTGGAGGCACTATAAGTTTCATACATATGTATGTATTTGTTTGCTCTAGCGATTGTTTATCATAAACAATAAAACTTATTTTGACAAGTTGAAAAATGAAGTTGGTCTAGTTAGTCAGTTTTGCTTATAAACTGTGTATGCACATATATATGTACTATGTTGGTTATATATACTTACGTACATATGATATACATACATATATGTATATGTACTACCATAAGCATATGCAACAAGCATGGCGAGAGTATCTCAAACAACACACAACTTTCATAATTTGCATGACATGCGTTATGTCATGAAAAACAGATAGGAAGAAGGGGCATCGTGAGGAGCAGAGAGAGTATTATTTGTCGTCATAAATTACCGATAGTTGGAGCTGTCGGTTCCTGTTCTTATAATTTCGAGAAAAGTTCTAGAACTCTAACGTGTTTCAAGTGACAGAGAAAGTGTCAAAGCGAAAGCGTAGTGATTCATTTTGCATACTGTAGCAGCTGAAGAACACCCCTCTTTAAAACTAATGTTTAGCCGCCCCATCGGCGCACCCATCTTGCAACAACCATTGGACGCGGTTTTGGGTGACGTTTGCACAGCACCAATTGTCGTTTACGTAGAAATGTGATATTTGTCATAAACCATTTGGCAACTATTTGCATATTCCGCGATATGGAAGGCAAACTATGTTTTTATGGGGAACACGCAAACATTCTAGGTAAATAGAAGAAATATTTGATTTAGCATGGCATCATCTGCACTATTGGGTGCTTTTTGAGGAACATTTTTAAATATAAGTTCGATTAAGTTACGATTGACACAAAAAAAACAAAGTACAGAAAGGTGTACTAACAACTTTTTGATTTGTTTGACATTCATACATTTCCATTCTTAATGGTATGGCCGCAGTTTAATTCGTCATTTCATTCATTTTCTAAGTTCCATCCACAAACACTCAATGATTGACCTTGTGATTTGTTTATCGTCAGGCGAATCGAAAATTGAATTATTTTAAACTCAAAGCGGACATCCGTTGGGATCATCGAAATTCTCGGAATCAGAACTTCCTCACCTTTAAATTTTCCTTTGAGTATCGTCGCATGAATCACATTCATCATCAGTTTTCTTACCACCAAACGTGTTCCATTACATAGTTTTGGTTGATTTATATTTCGAAGCATGATGATTACCGCTCCATCCTTTAGTGGTAAATTGTGTGCTGGCAAGCCAAGCATATCCAAGGAGTTTAAAAATTCAGTTGGATAGTTGGTGGCTTCGTCTTCGCTTGTAACACAGTCAATAGATTTGAATAAATACAAAGTACCAACGATTTGGTTCTGTATTACAATGTATAAATCATCCACATCTTTATTTTTAGCCCCTGAAATTGCTCGCTCACTCAACCATTCGTTATTTTTGTGGTTGGCAAAAATGTTCAGGAAGACGTTGTTGATGAGCTCGTCTTTCGATGAGAAAAATGTAAAAAAAATTCGGAGGAAACGAAATCAATCCACTTGATTCATCGACAGGAACACGACCATTACCGAGAGTCATCAATTTTTTTGAAAAATCTTGAGCAGATGGATCGTTTAGCAAAGTAACTCTCATGTTTGCTGTTAGCTGAAGTTTCTTCAAATAGCGCCACAGATAAGAAGATTTGAGGCACGCGCTTATTTCGTCGGCAGCAGTCGATCTTTGAATGATTGGCAGTGATTGCCAGAAATCGCCAGACAATAAAATCATCGCGCTTCAAAAACATCTCGAATCATTGGGAAGATCTTTCAATGTTCTATCAAGTGCGCGTTTGTGCGCCATTCTACATTCGTCCCGGGTGATGCTTTTAGACGCTACTAGAATTTTGGCCATTGCGGAGTGTTTTGCAATTTTACGTTTTGGTTTTTCAATATTTTGAAACTTTAACGGCAATTTTAACACTATATGGCCGCTATTCCAGTGGCCAAAATTAATGACATCTGAAATGTCTTCCCTGTTCCACGAGGGCCATCCAGGAAAAATAAGCCACCATTTCCATCTTCAATTGTTTTCATTAATGTGTCATAGACTTCCTTCTGTTTGAGGTTCAACAGAGGGACATTCGTTTGAACTGATTGGTTTGATTCATGACGTTCATTATCATGTTCACCAGGGCCGTAGGGGGAAAATCCGGGCCAGGGTGGAAAATGTACCGGCCCCTCTATTACACCTTATTTATTACGACAGTAATTACACCGGGCCCATGAAAAAAATTCCGCTGGCAGTCCTAACTTGACTAACAAACTGCCGCAAATGAGATAACACATGTTTTCGATCAGTAGCAAAGCTTGGTTATGAATCTCCTCATTCGCCTCAAGAAAGGGATTTCTTGAAATGACACGAATTTGATATGAACTGTCTTCTGGCATGATATCCTTATATTTAGTCCACAGTAGTAAATAGAAGCATTCATCATTCTTCGGATGAACTGTATAAAAACGACCAAGAGCATGTGTAGAACGCACATTCGGATGCCCAGGAACGGATCGCCTTGCTTCCGACGTTGAAATGCCGAGTCGATATAGCCATATCTGGCTGTCAGGATCTCAGAGACTATAAAAGCGATGGAGCTGAAATTTTACCAAAAGATGCGCATAATAGTCTCGCAGGTGAAGATTTTCGATTTATGTCGATATCTGGCCCCGTGCCACCGTAAGAGAATTTTGCGGTTTACTTCTTTTTATGTGATTTTTTTCAGATATTTTATGAGTTACTCTGTTAACCAGTGCGTAGACGAATCCAACAAACCATAGATCATCAAAATCGGCACAGCCGTTCTTGAGTTATAAATGGTGTAACTAACATAACTCTCTTTTATATATATAGATAATAAGTATAACTCGCGGCTATAGATCCGGACGGAACCTCGAGAAGATCTTTTACCGTATTACTAACTGACCGAGGCAGTAGTATGTATGTATATATATTTCGGGGTAGACTGCAACGTCCAACACCAAAAAATGCCTTGTAAACATATACTATTTACATGTAAGTTTTCTCGCTACTTTTCCTTGCTATCCACGTTTGTGGCAATATCTTTTTTTTTAAGAACTAAGTTAACGTACCGATATATCAATGAAAATACTTTTTATGCAGCGAAGGGTAAAATACGAGCATTCACGAAGCAACTTACAATGCCTAAAGTTATTTACAAACAAAATTTCCGTGATGCCTGGACAGAAAGTGCAGAATTTAAAGAGTGGTTTCGCAAAGTGGAAGGTGATGCCACAAAACAATATTGCTGCCACTGTAAGTGTACAATAGGCGCAAAACTTTTTGATATTCGACAACAATATTTGCCCAAACAAATAAAATTAATTTTGCAAAAAAGTGCACAAAAATGGAAGAGCAGGAAGCGGCATTATGTTTATTAAAGATTGAAGTTAAACATTTCCAATATGATCGGAATCGAAACAGACAATGTAGGGGTCAAGACAGGATCGAACAACAGGGTTTAACGGAACTTGAAAAATGTGTATCATCCCTTGCACTCATAAAATGTTTGCGCCACACAATTCAATTGGCCGTTAGTCAGTCTTGTAAAAGTAGTTTGCCAGTCGATTTAGAGCAGGGATGTCCAGGCCCATTGCTCATCTGGCTCTTTTTGTTTTTGTAATGGCTCTTAGGCATAGGCAGCGATGCGCGTGTACATGCACGGCCCTAACTGTATATCACCCAGTGCCAATGCAAATTACAAAAACAATTTCGAGCGCTCTCTCACTTACTCTCTGTTACTCTCTTTGCTCTCTGATCTCGTGTGCACAAAAACAACCCTTGCGTATATTTGTTGTTGGCCCACAGATTTTCAATGTAATTTGTTGTTGCTTTTCGTTTGAGCATGCACTCACAAAAATCGGTATGAGATTCTTTCGCTATTTTTTAGGAAACTTGTTAAATGGGACTTTTAAGGCGTTGCTTGCAAACAAAAACTAGTTATGGCCCTGTACCTTTCGGTACAAAGGGTATACTAGATTTATGCAATGTACATAACAGACAGATGGTGGCTATTGGTAAAAACATATGAATGGAATATATATTTTTTTGGAAAATCCGGTGGTAATAAAACAAACTTGCACGTGGCCATCATAAATAGATATTTTTAGGGAAATCCCTTGGAAGAAATTCGCACTTGTATACAATCTTTTTTCTAGTAGTAACAAATGTTAACAGGTACCCAAGGGTGTTTTGCATCCATTGACCAAGTTTAGTAACTTTGCAATTTTTACGCCCCTACCTGTGCAGGTAAAGAGTTACATTGTAATATCTTTCAATTTTACTTTTTAAATCATTTTTATACTGATAT